>VZSC01000659.1:537650-555759 GCA_013398225.1 Steatornis caripensis
CATAAGTCTCTTTGCCTTTTCTCTTTTTCCCCCTTTTTGGGGAGGGAGGGGGTTAACAAAGAGCATCTGTCATTCGTTTAGTAGCCAGCCCAGCTTTAAACCGTGACAACATCACAGTGACTGTCTGGCAGAACATGCCTCTGGGCCCCCCTCCCCCCCCCTTTTTTTTTTTCTTTTCAGTCAGCACAATTCTGCTACTGTGCTTTTTCTTGTATCCCCTTTCATTTTGTTTCTACTGCTCTGGAAACATAGGCTATTTTTTATGAGGGTGGGAAGATACCATCTTTGTTTTGTAGGTGGTGTAGAAAGGGTGAGTTTACTTCTTTGTTCTTTACCTAAAGCCTTCCCTGTTACCTAAACTTCTGTAATTTGGTCTTCTCCAGTCACCTAAACTGGCTTCCATTTCTTCTTCATTTGCCTTATGTCTTAAATACCAATGATTCGTCAATTAAAGATCAGGTGAGCTGGGTATTCTCAGTTGTTGCAGGTGAGGGATCTATTTAATTTGCTTTTATGGTGGACAGTACTTAGCTATCAAAATGAAGTGCCCTATTTTATTAATCTTGTATTACGAGAGGCTTTTGATCTCCAGGGTATTTGCCATCTCTCCTTAACTGTCTAGAATATTGCAGTTTATGCTGTTCTCTTCAGACACGTGGCACAGGTTCGGGGTCTGCGTCTGCCTGAGCTTGAGCTGTGCATAAGCCTTTATTGTAAGAATGCCTTTCTCTCCGAATAATTTGAAATGTATACACTTGTGTCATCTTGTTAATTTTTTTTTCTGTTCTATTTTCCTGCCCAGTTGTCACTGTTCCTTTGCTGTCAGCAAATATGTTTGCAACCCACTAGCAAAGTGTAGAGTTGTTTGCATGGAGCATGTCAATCTACTCCTTCCACTAATGATTGTTAGCTGAAAGGAGGAGAGCCTAGCAGAATTAGTGGTAATGTACCTAGATGCCTCTGCAGTTTCACTTCTGTTTCCCTTTAAAAGCTCATGTACAAAATCATTACCTAACTTGAGAAGTTGTAGCTAAAAGATGTTAGCGTGGAGGTTGTCCTTCTGAATGCCTGTCAGCATACATGTTATTATATGGTTGTAATTACATCATTGTTTCCTCTTTTTCTACACACTGGTTTTAATTTTTGACTCGAAACAGAGCTGTGCGATGTACAGCTTTTGGACTGTGTGTTCGTAGCTTATTTGTTGTGGAAGTTGAAAGGGGCATGAGAAATGAGATGTAATAGCAAAAGGAAAAAGGACAGATAAAGCCCAGTCTGCTATGGAGATCAGGTGTGATACAAGCCAAATTGCTTAAACTAAACTTTCATAGAAACTTGTTCTCTGTTTTCTGAGTGCTTGGCAGAAGGGGCTTGGAACTGCTTTGTTGAAGTACTGAGCAGTCACAGCTGCTATTTAGGCCACTGGTAGCTGTGCTTTCACTATACAAAGTGCTATATAATGTTAATGTACTGAAATCATATGACACGTTTGAAGTTGAACACCCAAAATTAGCAGATATTTTCTCTCTGCCTCAGTTAGTGGTCTGTAAAATTATCTCTTCTCTCCTTGCAGGACTGCTGTGAGAATCGCTTATGAGCGTATGTGAATTAGATGCTCTAGTAGCAAAGAGGAGCTACAAAAGCCTTTGAGGAAATTAATAGTTCTGTCTTTGTTGCAGACCCTGATTAGCATAGAGCAAATGAGCCATGGGATGAGGCAGTTCTGTTTTACGGTAGTGTGTAGAGCCCTGTAGAGAGCATTGCTCCATTTTCCTAGGTGATAGCCACAGAAATTTGCTCTGGAAACTTGTAACATGTCAGTTCAAGAGACTACTGCTTCTTTCTACTGTGCAGAGACTTTTATTGTTACTGGAGGGATAGTAGAAGGAAAATAGTGCTGGCCCCTTGGCCGTTGTGGTGGGTGGTATGGCACATTAATTTATACTGCTCTTAATTTAATTTTAACGTTACTGTCTGTAAACCATAGTTGCTGACGAACTAGTAAGCACTTGATCCTTTTCCTTTTGTTCTCTATCAAGTAATACCCTTCAGGAGAAGTATGAAAAGGGATGGGATGTGCAACCCATAAATTGCCCCAGCAAGACCTGGTTGCCTTCACGGGCCAGAGCCTGTAGATACCCCCCCAAATAGATTTGGTTGATTCTATGCTTCCGAGCTTCTAGACAGTGGCAGATGTGAATTTATATATATGTGTATGCTTCCTTTAGAAAGCTGCAAAACATCATTAAACTGCTGAGAGAAATCCTATTTGCCAAGCATTTGCTTTACATAGCAGCCTTTTATCTCAAAGGAATTATGTTTATTCTAAGCTCGAGCAACTCATGGAACTAAAAGCAGAACAAAATTGTTGGCAAATTGCTAATGGGCAATGCGGAGGTTGTTATGCCTTTTTTCTCTTCTTAATTGGCATCTGATAGCCACCTGTTTGAAATGGTCTCTTTGGAAACACATGCTAATAATGTCAGTTGCAGCCTGGTGGAACCAATTTCAGCAGCCCAACCTTTTGCTGAACTAAAGTTGAACTTAATTTAAAAAAGAAGGAAGCCAGCCTGCAGGAATTAGATAATAATGGTGATAACTTTATTTCCTAGAATTGACTTTAAAGCGTTTATTCTCAGATTATAATTAAGATGCAAACAAATTATTATCCCAAGTAGATTTAATTCTGTCAAGAGCACAAATTTACTGGAATCAAATACTGAAAGACCAAGACTGGCAGAATGAGGATTTGCTTTAGTATTGCATCCTTGTCCTTATACCAAACATCATGGACTATGTCTGTTGGTAAAATAATATTTCTGCATTGTCAGTGGTAGAAGGGAGGTAGAAGGTCCCAGGAGTGGTAGAAGGTCCCAGGAGGACAGAACAGGCTATGGCCAGCGTGTCTTGTCCCCTGCTGTTGCATGTAACTGGCTCATACAGTTCCTTTTTGTAAACTCAATTTTTCTGTTAAGTTTTGGCTCATAATACTATGTGAAAAGACTTATTTGTACCTTGCTGCTTTGATTATTAAAAGCACAGCAAACAGTGATTGTGCTGTATCTTGACTCTGGCAAAGCTTGAATGCCAGCCCAAGTACCTTTTTTGTAAGAAAACTTGGGAAATAAGTGAAAAGGGAAATCCACGCGTTTAATGCACACCTAATTGAACAACAGCATTTGCAGAAAAGTAATTGTTGAGTGTATCGTCAGGCTGGGAAAGTATTTCAGGTAAAGACCAAGCCTAATGTGTAAGTGCTTGACTGAGAATTCACTCTGGTGCTGTGAAGCTTACTTCGTAAGGAACTGCAAGGAAAACAAGCTGGAAGGGAAAAAAAATCTCCCATGTGAGGATGGCTGCTAACAGGCAGTTTCAGAACAGGATGAGTTCTGTGCATGCAGGCATAAGGTCAAAAAAACAACGCTCTTGGCAGAAAAGGAAAGAGTCCTCGAGGGTATCAATCTAAAGCACATTTCTGTCTGAAGAAGGTAGGCCTGTCCATCTAAATTCTTGTCAAAGGAGAATCAAGTGGAGACTATCATCAGCCCGTATGTAGGCTGCTTTCTGAAATTAGTTTCTGTAAATGTTTTCTCTTAAGCACATAACTGAATGAGAGTCATAGGCATTCTGAGAGGAAGAACTTTAAGTTCATGCTGGGTGAACTCACTTGGTGTGGGAAATGCTGCAGTCTAGGACGGACTCTAGAAGCTGGAGTTTGTAGAGGTCCACGACAGGAAGTGTAATTATGCAAACATACGAGAATACTATGTTTAAGCTAGAAGTAGAAGGCTGCTACTGTGCAGTCCATGCATTTGGAGCCTAGGATATAATTTGTAAAGAGAGCCTTCCTAGAAAGGTACCAGGGAGGGAATCAAAGATGTTTCAGAATGATCTTTTTTTTCCTTCTCCTTTTAAAAGATAAAAGGTACTTTGCTCCTGTTTTCAAATATATTTATTTTCTTTTCGATCAACACTTCTAAATGTCTTTGACCTCCAACACAGTTTTCTCTTCAGCCTTTTTTTAGGAATCTTTATTGACATTGACTGGTCATACCTTGAACTCAGCTTGCACGTGATTATCTTCTGTACTCTGCCAGCTTGAAGTGAAGGGCAGGGTGAAGTGACAGTAACAATGAAAGGACTAGAAGGACAGATCTGGATAGATACATGTATAAGTTTGTGTCATGAATGTATGCAAACAAGAATAAATCAGGTAGAGTTTATGCTTACCTCCTTTTTTGTGTGTGTGTGAATGTAACACAAATTGCAGACTATGCTTCAGAATATCAGGAAGTGCGTCTTTGAGGAAAAAACGTGTCAGGTCTTGTGTGTGAGATTTAAGGTGATGTTTTCCCTTGTGTTTTTAAGACCATCACTTACTAATGATAATTTGATTTTGGTGGTGAAAAATGTAATGTGAAACATAGCGAAGATGATAAATTCCTGTTAAAAATTTTGCTTCTCCCTTCTTGTGACAGGCACTATGATGCTAGAACTCCAGGAGCGGGTAACTGAACTGGAAAACTGGAAGGATGGCAAAGGCCTTATCATCTGTGGTGCAGGAAACACCTTTTGCTCGGGATTGGATTTGAATGCTGTCGAAGCAATATCCAACTCCCAGGCAAGTAGTGATGCAAATTAAGTTTTTGAAGTAAAATCAGCTTTCTGGTATTCTGAGATCCCTTTCAGACAGAGGTGTTGTACTATGCGTCCGCTGCAATTTTACATGCAAGTCACAGAGCAGAGCTTTTAGTGGTTCGAAAAATGCTGTCAGACCTTTTAAGCTATGGCTTAAGTGTTACTGTAATTGATTCATAACACTGAATTCCTATGTTACATACTCTTTTTAGCCTTTTCTTTTAAAAATGTCATTTCAGTTTCTCAGAGCAGTATATGTTGAATTTACACATCAAATACCTGTGCTTCAGTAGTTTGACCTTTAAAAGCAGATACAAGTAATCATTTCTGTCATATTATGAAGTCAAAACCAAATTTAAGCAGCATGGCTACTATTAGAGAAAGGTTTTAGTTTTGTCAAAACTGTGCTTGGATCTGCATGAAATGGAAGGACAGATGCAATTTTTAAGCTATAGAACTTTGACATTGATCTTAGAGTCCAGTCAGGTGAGTCAGGTCTGTAACTGTGGAGCTGAAGAGATCCAAGTTTGATGGGAGTTTTTCACTTGTGCCGTCTGTCTTTACAACTTTCGCATGTGCCATAATTCTTTTTATGGGTTAATACGTGATTCTTGGCAATGTGTGAAATAGGACTTTGTCAGCTGTGGGGGAAGAGGGCCTTCCTGTGCTACTCTTACCTCTTGGTTTGCAGTTGTGGTAACTGGCATCCTGGTGCTTTTTTGTGTGCTTTTCAACTTTCAGGATTTGCCCACGCAAATTAATTTTAATTGAACATTCCAGTAAGAACACCAACTCAAAAACTGATTAATTCGATATTTGTCTTTAATGATGATTTGTTTCTGTTGATGAAACTAAGTATCATAAAAACCACAGTGTCTTAAATATTTCTGTCCTGATAAAATAAATAGGATGGTCCAGTTTTAAAAAGGTACAGGAGGCTTTTTTCCTTTGTGGAACACCCTGAGAGGTATGCTTTTCTTTATATGGAGACACCATGCTTTATAGATATAAATGTTCTTTGGGGAGTGTTCATTTGGACACTTTATAAGCACTGGTCATTTAAAAAATACAGATGTGAGCGGGGGGTTATTTTTTTAAATCTGAAATTTTCAGCTTATTTAGCATTATAGCAACAGAAAGGGAGCTGAAACCAAGCACGGGCCAGTTATTTCTTATCTGCAGTCTAGACTTTTCTTCAGAGTTCTTCATTCAGTAATTCTCAGCGATTCTGCTTCCATATTCTCTTGGACATTTAGTATTCTTTCTGTATGTTTATACAAATTACTTGGAGCCATTGCAGTGGCAGGGAGGGCTCTTGTAAGGAACAGGGTCCATGACAGATGTATAGTGGGCAGAATGAAATACGTAGGTATCAATTATTACTTTGTTGAAAATTGTCTGGAAAGAATCTAGATTTCATGCTAGTGCAGAAATGTAAGTCTTAAGAGTTACCAGAAATGATCCAAGAATAGCTAAACACCGTTGCTTTCTATTTCCTTGGGAGAGTTCAAACTATTTATCCAGAACTGAGAGCTTCTTTACAATAGCCGACTCTTAAACCATCTGTTTGATGGGATTTAATAGTTTTTATTTAAACAAGATTTTAATAGAATATGGAATAGCATTTGCTGTTCTCTAGTCTTGCACAACTCTGCTCTCTAACTCACTGCAGATGAGGGAGTTTCAAGTTAAAAGAGCATTAGGTTGAATTTTCTGTCCACAGGCATCCATAAAAAAAACAAGGGAATATCTGTGTGCCTGAACTGGTATCTTTTTCCTTTATGTTTTTCCAAGGCTGCTTTAGCACATAGCTTTTAGTAATTACAGAAGACACTTTTATTTTATTCAACCTGTTGGTTGAGGGGAAATTGTATTTTTCGTAATCTACGATATAGTTTGCCTCTGGTGCAGGAAAGGCAGAATAATGGCCAAGAATGCTGTAAGATTTTCGTGCCCCCTAGTGGCTCCTCCTCTTCCTCCTCCTCTTCCTCTTTGTCCTTCTCCTGCCGTGTTCAGTTGTTCCTAACCCTGAAACGAACCTAGGTCCCCTGCCTGTTCTTTGAGGGCTAACATTACGTGATCAAATCGCAGAAAGCAAATTAATAGTGGAATTAAAAAAAAAAAAGAGGGTGTTGATTTTATTTTTGTTTGTTTTCTGTCCTTGTAAGCCTGGTTCCCAAGAGCAAAAACCTTTTTCTGGAGTGAGACTAGAAAAGCTGGCTAGCTGAAAAGCAGGAGAAGCTCTTGAAAGGACAGCTGAGAGGGAGGAGGTACGAAGGAGGGTTTCACTTTCCTTGGTCCCTGTCTAGAAGCCTTAGGACTGTGGTTCCCGAGCAGTAAGCCGTGCAGGGAGGATTTTCGAGCAGTTAGAGATGATCTGAAAATACTGTTCTATCTGTGGTGAAAGTGAACTCTTAAGCTCTTGCAGCAAAAAGAGCCAGGAGTAGAGTTTTCTACTTTACGAAGGTGACTTTCGTCTTCCCTGCCCCCCTAGCCCCACTGCAAGCTATTAATCCTTTTCTCCCTGAAATCCATACTGTATTTTACCTCACTTCCTGCTTGTTAGTTTTCTTTTTACTCCAAGAACAGTATTAGAGCTGAAAATGTGATTATTCCACTAGACTCCAGTGAACACCACTCTTATTCAGATAAAATACTCTGACTAGTAGCCTTATTTTTCTTATCAGGAAGGGTTTGAAGGGTATGTTGGCCAGGACTCAAGTAATTGTGACTTTTTTGGTGTGTTTTCTGTGCAGGTGTTTTTTCCATGTGATACACAGTAATCTCTCTACCACCTTAGAATATGAAGACCTTTCTTTTTGTCTGCTCAGTCATAACTGTGTTTATCAAGCTGACTTGTTCTGGCATTAATCTTTAATTACCATTTTGGTATGAATTCAGATGGCCAATTTGAATGCAAGGACTCTGCTGTGATGAAGTGAAAAATTATATTCTCTCAAGAGCTTTTTTGCAGCTTCATCCTGATGGTTGTAATGTGGGAACTGTGTAAGTCCCTGACCGAGAACTGGTGCCTTGTATGTTTCTATGGGTTTTGAACTTTCTTCCTGATTAGAAGTGCTGAGACAGCTATCATGGAAGATTTCATTGTTCTTTAATTTGGAATGGAAATGTTGCTGCTGGTCTTAATGGATGTAGGAGGCTGCTACAGTGATAAATAAAAGCCTCTTCGTAAATCAGTGTGTGCTGAAATTTTCAAGCAGGCCTTTAATGTAATGAAACTGAATTCCCTGGTTCCTGTGTAGCGATTTTCGTAGCAGCTTATATCTGCCAGAGATCTGTCCCTAAACACCATAATGCTGGTTGGTGTTGGGCAGTGTAGGTCTTGGGAATGCATGAATGAAAGGACAGTAAATCAACTGAAGTTGACCTACTGTTATTTCAAGGTCCTGTTCCAAGATGCACTGAAGACTTACTGCATATCTTTTCCTTCCCTGAGATATGAGTCAGAAGCTTTTAATTAAGGCAGGTTCTTTAACTTGCCAATGCCTGTAAAACTGTGTTTTAGAAATTAGTAAATGCCAATAAAGCTTCTGCTTTGTTCTTTTTCTTCCTACCATTTTTGTTCGTTTGTTTTTTATTTGTTTGGTTTTGAAATTGCTACCTCCTGTTTTTTCACTTCTGTGATGTCCAAACTTTTTGGTTTTTTTTAATCTGGATTAAATGGCACATGTGTAGTTCAGTGAATGGATAGGAGCGTGGTCATACTGGGTCATTTAGCACAGTCATTTGTCGAGTTCCTGGTCGATATTGGATGCCTGAGAAAGAGTATAAGCACAGGAAAGGCAGATAGATAATGATTTTGCTTCAAAATATTCTTAGTCCCCAGCATTTTGTGAGTAAGACTTCTAGAGCTAGAGGTCTTACCTTGTATTTAAAAAGCTTTTGTCAATTTTTCTGTCTTGAGTTTATCTAGTTGTTCTTGAATTCATGCAGTCTTTTAGAGGTTACAATGCCCTACTGCAAAGTGTTCCACAGTTTAACTATATGTTGTAGGAAGAAATACTTGTTTTGAACCTAGCAGCAACTGATTTTATTTGCAGCCCCTTAGTAGTTGTACTGGAAGAGAAGGGAACAATTGTTCCCTACTCTCTATTGTTTGCAAGCTGATGTAAAACATAAGAGGCGAGAAATAAGAAGAATCTTCTTTCTGGTTGTTCTGGGGAATTTTTTGGCTGAAATGCTTTTGGCCCAAACAATAAAAAATGTAGTCAGTAAATTGTATCTTGTCTAAAACTTTATGGACTTGGAACAGTAAAAAGTATGCAGCGCTCTACGGTCCTAGTCAGACTTTTAAAACTCAGCTTTATGAGTGTTTAACTGAGAGCGAGAAGAGGAAATAAAGGACATAAAATCTCACATAATAGGAATTTGGTATTGCAGTTACTTTAACAGTGGCTTAATTATAACTGAAATTCATATTATTCATATGACTTTCCTATAAATAATTTATGGAGTTCTGATTATTTTTTTTAAACTTGACGTATACTAGGTTTTCTATTTGTGCATGGTGGGGTTGGGCTGGAATTCAGGCAAGATTTAACCAAAGAGAAAAAACCCAGCTAGAGTAAATATAATGAATACTCTTGTCTACTCCATCTGTGTGTTTAATTGCTTCACATTAGAATCACTTAACATTTTTTTAATTTCCTATTCTTTGTAGGATGGGATGAATATGTGCATGTTTATGCAAAACACCTTAACCAGACTTATGAGGTAATATATTTTATTTACCTTTCATTATGAAGTAATTACAAGGATTGGAATATGTTTTGGCTAACTCTTTAACAAGATGTTTAAAGTTAAATACATAGTTCTAAGTATGTAATTTTGAATTCCAGACCTTGTATTCAAACACGTTAATCAGGTAGGTATTTATGGATTTAAAATAGACCTTGACATTTTGCAACTATTAGACTTTCCAGAGATTGGAACAGAAAAAAAACCCTATAAGCTTATATGTGGAGGGTCAGAAGATGCCCAGAGTTAAGGAAATCTAGGCCTTCGAAGTTTCTGAAGCTGACTTCTGTAACTCAGTGGAAATCAGTAGCTCTTAAAAACAAGCAAGGCCAGCTTATGCTGCCTACGCAAGTAACATTTGTTTAATATATTTATTTAATCTTCCCACTTCGTAAGGGCAATGTATTCAGTTCTACCATCTGGTACTTCTGAAAAACATTTTTTCCTTTCTTTTAGATTTAGCTTCCCTTAAGAAATCGTATTTCTATTAAATCCATGTGTGGTGGAGTCTGTCTTTTTTCTGCTCTTTAAAACTCTTTGTTTTCAAACAATCTATATGAGAAAGTGTTATGAGTTAACATTACTCTGTAGAACTGCCCAGGAGGTTGGAGACTTAGTAGTAGAAGTAGTAGTAGTAGTACTGCAAGGAGTCTTCAGGCTAGGAATTAGAATCCATTTGTATAAGTTGGTTGCCATATAATCAAAATTGCTGGGGCAAAAGAAAGAGGAGAAAGGTGTATGAGGATTAAGTCCTTGCCTCAAGTGCCTTGACTTTTAGAGTACGTTGAAGCTATGGTTCGGGGGAGCGCTGAACTACTGTATGGGGACATCTGTTGTAGATGGGATCAATCTCCCTCAGAGGGAACTGAGGCAGACTGTGATCCTGAAGGAGGTGCCTCAGATGGATCAGTGTGGGTGTAGGGGACTTGGACCCATATCTTCTGGTTTCCCATAAATCGTAGGAATTATGAGGTTACCCTCTTCCAGTAGGTTCACTTGTGCCAGGTATTGTATGAAGTGTAATGCAACTGGTAAGTGAACTTTCTCCATAAGAAATTGTTGGTGCTTGTGTTGAAGTAAAACCAAGCATGCGGTTATGATTGGGAAGCTGACTCCTGAATGTGGTGTCAAAACTTCTCGATGAGTTAAATGTCTCTTTGTAGTAAAAGACAAAACAGCTGTATCAGCATGCAAAGTCTTGGACTAACCAGTTGTCTTCATTTCCTAGGGAACTTGTCATATCCTAAGTCAGTCACTGTTCATTAGTATTCATTTCACAATGGCAGTGGGTAAAGAGGTTCTCCCTACATACTCTTCCTTCCCTCTGTCCTTTGAATTACCTTCAACATGATTAAATACCTTGAGCATGATTAAATATAACACCATCAAAGGTAACAGATTATCGCTATCCTCAAAGGATGGTTTTGTCCTCAAAAAAACCCCAGTTTTGTTGATGACTGAGATGGTAGCACTCTGAAGAAGCTGCTGAAGGTATCACGCTGAATCTCATTATTTTTAGATAACCCAGTCGTGCAGTTCTTCATGTCCCTTTCTACTGCTTTCTGTAGTGTACTGGCTTAGTGTAGGGTCTTGTGTCATTTGTCCTGTCACTTCTTGCAGACAGTCTTTTTAGGTATAATCTGTAACATGTATTTTTCATAACATAGTACATGTTCTTCTTTACTTTGATTCTATTTGCGATATCTCCCTGGCTGTTTCATTTTGGGATTCCATATTCATTATGGAATAATCATTTTAGCATAAGTGGAATTGGTATTGTGCTAGTTACCCACAAAGATGTAGTTATTTGAATGAGTTGGAACAGTGTATTTTTCTGATCTTTTATTATAGAGATGGTTTGCTTGAATCCTTTTGTCAGTTCTAGAAGACTAAAAGCATGAATTTTGGTTACAAAACTCTCTTGTGTAGATTGCCTTTGATCAGTGTTGCACTAGTCCAAGGAAGAGCTGTTGGTGGAGGAGCAGAACTTACCACGGCATGTGATTTCAGGTAAGATCAACAATTTGAGTAGCTGTCATGTTGGGTCAGTGATTTAATGACTGTACCTATGAAATATGGGAAGCTTGAGGTACCACTTTTACCAGGAGTCAGGTCCCTGAATTACAAGGCATTAGGAATCGGGCTTTGTCAGCAGACTTCATGGGGGAGTGGGGAAAGTTTGGGTTTCTGGATAATACAGAGAAAAAGTTATTTGCGATCAGGTTTGAATCACTGTACAAAACACAAGCAGTGAGGAGCTTTAGCAACCGACTATGTCATTAAACAAGCACGTCCAACTTCTCACCCCTGAGTGAGAGGTCGGACTGCAAAGTTGCATATCCCCTCCGTCTCTTTATGTGGCTGTCATAAGGAACAATAAATAAATAAAACTCTCAATTTGTCTGGTGTTTCCTGTTCTAGCTTTATTATGTGTAGCATAATTTTGTGCTGTAGTTTTTTAAACAGCAGTTTGAAGTGCAGAGGAATGCGTGTGATGTTCTGTCCCTGTTTTTTTCCATGCCCGTTCAGGGTTTGCCAGCATGAAGCAACTAGCTAAAACCAGAGTTTAGTTAAAGAGGCTGAATGCGGAACAGGAATTGGAAGAAACTAAAATAATAAAAGATAACTTTATTTAAACAGTTCGTAAGGTGCGAACAGCCTACAGCTGTAACAGGGTAAGCACTGTGTGCAGCCTCTCTGAAAGTGAGGAGTGAAGTTTTTATCTAAGAGAAGAAAACGTTCTCTTCAAGAGGACCTTAGCGCCTGAAGTGGGAAAGGAATTATCCAGAGCAAGCTGAAAGTAATACTAAGCAAAGTAAACTAGAGTATTACACTGCTGTTCCAGGTATCAGGAACAGGCTTTGGATAAAGGAGATGGTGTCTGCATTGTCTGAGCCACTCCAAAGCAGTCCTCCTTTGCTTTGAAACTAAATGGGGCTGGATCTTTCTGCTTTATCTACATGGCACCTGGTGAACTGGAACCACAGCTCTGATTGGCCTCTGAGCACAGGCTGTATTATAAATGCCTTGTAAACGTGCAGAGTTTGACAGCTGCAGCATTGACAGGAGAATGCACCCGGGAGACGTAGTAGACCTTTCTGTATCTGTGAGTCGGTTGACAGAAGGTAAATCCTGTTATCTCTAAATAGGAGTTTAGGGAATGTGAACATAATGAAATGGAAATCTTTTGGCTTCTAAAATATGTACTCTGTACTTTTACTCCAGCTATGTTGTTTGACATGCTGTGTAATTATAGTCATTGTCAAGTAGCTCTTATTTGCATGAATTAAGCAGCTGCAATTCTCTGATGTGCTGCCATAATTTTCATAATAAGTACAGCTGTTGATTCATCTTCCATTACTTTCTAACACACCCATCCAGTGCAACTAAATAATAGCAATTCAGGAGCAGCAAATGGGGCTTAATTAATAACAAAAACAAGATAGACACATATACTCTACGCTGCTATTGCTCCTGAATTTGAGAATTTTAATACCAGGGGACAAAATCAGTTTTTTTGAGGACTATGAGTAGATATTAGTGAAACAGGTACTCTGTCTTGAGTTGCCAGATGGCAAAAGAGAAACTTGAGAACAGAAATCAGAGAAGTTTGTTTTCTTCCTTGAATAAACTGTTTGGACACTTTATTTTATTCTATTTTATTTTTTTATTTTATTTTTTGAGAACGGAATGAGTGAGCTGTGGCTGCTTTTAATTCAAAAGTTTTTCAACCCACTTCTGTTTTTCACCATTACCTTGCAGACTACCAGAGTGCTTGATATTGGCCTGAAATATTTTCTTATTTTTATCTCTGCCAGTTTGTACTATGTTAACTCTACTGGTATTGTTGAAGTGACTCACTTGAACCAAACTGGCTTATGTACCTTCTCTGAAGTGTGCTCTGGCAGCATGATGCGCATGTCTACTGAAGTAGAGCTGTGGACAAATCCAATTTTAAAAGAGCTGAGGTGGTTTAAGATATTACTGATGTATTCGTCCAGTGGCAGTTCTTGTGGCTAATTGTCTCTTACTCTGTTTTAAGCCAACTCATGCAAAATTTGGTTAGGGAGGGCTTGCGTGAACTCTGGCACGTTTATTGCTGACATAAGGGCAGTGGTGAGAAGTGAAAGCATCTTAGGTCACTCTACCTTTGATTTGGAGAAAGATGTCTTCTCAAAACATCTTCAGTCTTAGCTGCTTTATGGATTGTTGCAGTACGACTCTAAGAAGCAACATATTGGGGGGAAAAGAAATCATTGTCCAGACAAGTGCAAGGTAATTAAAATCCTTTCAGACTTTTTCTGATATGAAAATTGGGAAGATAACACTGTAATTATTTATCTCAATTATTTCTGTAAAACTGAGTAATGTAAAACCATGCACGTATGAAACTCGTTTGGGCTACTGAGCTTTTTAGTGCAGTTTCAAGAAACCTAGTCTTTTTTCAGTGTGCCACAGTTGGCTGTTCTCTGTGAGCCTGTGAAGATGGCTTGCAGGTCCCGCTGCCAAATGTCAGTGTCTGTTGCAGTTCTGCATGACACTGCAGCCATTTCAGTGACGTGCATAAAATGACTGTGATGTTGAATTCAGTGACGCAATTTTACAAAAAACTGAGATGAAGTACCTGTTCTGAGTTCACTGTATACGGAAACTTGTGTAAGTGTATCTTGTACTTGCACAGTGCACGAAGTCTTGAAGTTAAGGAGAACTGATTTGGCAGGGTTGGTTAAGGAATTTGGACAAGACATGTAATGGGTTGTTGGGGAGTAACAGTTAGATATGGGGCAGAGACAGTTTGGTAACTAGACTATTTGTGGAATTATTGTGAACACAGTAATCTCTGATCACAGTAGCTGTGCTCCCAGCCAATAGCCAGAATAACTAACTTGGAGTTCTGAGCTGTCGTCTTCTATTTCACATTGGTGCCTTTGAGAAATCTTGCTGGGGCGATGTCTTTGTACGTCTTTCAGACATGTTTACAACTTTGAAAATGTCGTCCTACATCACTCGGCAAATGGACTTCCATTGTACCTGGGTGCTTCTGAAAAATATAGTCTTTTCCCCCCCAGTCCTGTTTTCCTCGCTGATGCTGCTGCAGTCAAAGCAGAGGTGCGACACTGCTGTGTGAATCCCATTTAAAAGGTGGGGTCTCCACGCAGAGGGTGGGAGCACAAAGCTGGAAAGCTACTCATTTCTCTTACCATTGACCTCAAAATGGGCTCGTAAGTAGAGGCAGCAGTATTCTCCTTTTCTTTTATAATTTCTTCAGCTGTAGTTGATGTTGCACAGTTAAATTGCAAAGGGCCAGTTTCATTACTCTTGTTAGTGCTGAGCAGTATCCAACTTCATAAAAAGCATCTTTTATTTAAAAAGGTATTTGCTTTCTGAGCAGACTTCTGCTCTGTATCTGTAGGAATGGCAGAATCAAGCTTTTAACAAAGGAAGAAGTTATGCTAAAATACTGCATTTACCAAATTGACCTTGCTGCATTTTAATTAAATGTTTTCTGTATTTTTGTGAAATATGTAGGCATGCTTAGTATTACATTTTAAGGTGTTAGGCATGTTCCATAAAACACCTAGTAAGACATACAATGGAATGAACTGTGACTGAATAGCTTTTGTTGTGCGTGTCTCGTGATGACTTGTATTATTTACTTTTACAAGCATGTGTTTAGTGCTTTAAATGTAATTTATATGAAATGAAAGGAGCAGAAGATAATCTAACGACTACATAGTTGTATGACCATTATGACTGACTTTTTAGTGGTTGCTCCTTTAAAAAAGAGTTGGGGGTGGCGGGAAGCTGTAAAGACATTAGTATTCTACAGTAAGATTTTCCAAGAATAGGTTTCAGAATGTCAGAGTACAGCACACAAGCTTCTTTGAAAATATTTCACTGTATGCAAGGATTTTGGCTCTTAGCTTTATCAGGAGGAGCTTTTAGGTACACAAGATGCTGCTGTCTGAAATAAGGGTACCTCAGTACATAGTAGCTAGCTCTTTTCACTGGGCAGAGCATGATATGAATGTAACGGGATGGAGTTCACATATTCATGAGCTCTTGCAAAGTCCAGGCTGACAAAGCACTTTTCATTAGATGTGACTCCGTAACGTTGCTGCACAACGTCAGGAGAATTGGTAGCCAAATCTGAGAATGGGTTCTCACAGCTTCAGGGACTTGCTATATGCCATAGATCACTTTTTTTAACTATACAAAATTTTCCTCTCTAATATATATGTGTGTGTTTGTGTGTGTACATATATATGTATGTATATATATGTGTGTGTGTATATGTATATGTAAAACCTCCTTCAAATCAGTTGGCAATTTTAGAATTCCATTGCAGTCATGCATCGCTTCACGTTTTTAGAGCCCAGGGAGGTTTATTAGCACAATTTTCTGACGAATTTTTAGAGAGATGGATTATGGTTTCAAAAGTTGCGTGCCTTTAAGAAGGCTGTTCTTAAAGCTGGCACGCTTGACATCTGGTTACGTAATCACAGCACTGCTAGAAATGGAGCTGAGAGCTTGTATTTATGGGCTGGTATTGTTTTTTTCTTTATTACCGGTTTTCATTTGGGTTTGAATTTCATGTGTTTACAATCTTCCAGGCAGAGGATTTTTTACATAGTTTACCGTTCAAATTTACTACTGTTGGATTTTATTTGAGATGTAAATAACAGCAACAAAGCATGAATTTGAGTTGATGTTTTCTTTCTGAAGTTGTCTTTTTGTAGGGATTTACTTCATTCCAAGTTGGTTCTTTTTCCCTTTGGGAGACCAAACCATCTCATCCTGGGTGAATGAGATTTTTGTTATCAGCATGTGTCTATATTTTAGACCACTTTTACCATGCAGTGTTTCGTCCTTTCTGCTGAACAGTCCCGTCTGCAGCTGATTCTGTGCTGCACAGATAATGGAAAACTTAGATAAGACAGATTTTAGGGAATGCAGAGCTGGACCCATGCTGATTCTTGCTGAGACGCTGGGCTTTTGGTACACTGTAGGAAAGCATTCAAGGTTCAAGGAGAGTTACTTTAGGAAGAGTACAAATGCACTGAAATTGTCCATTATGCTTGTATCTGTGAAGTGACTAATCCCCCAGTTTAGATAAACTGCTGAGTTTGACGCTCCATTGCTGATCTTCACTACCAAAATAATCTTTTTAAAATATATATATAATCAGATAGTGCCACAAGTTTGTTAATGTGTAGTCTGAGAAGCACTTATGTATTCCAGTCTGCTGATTCTCGGGTGGAATTATGTAGAGGTGTGGCTTTGTGAGAAGGACAGACTGCCTGTACGGCTCACCTTGATGTGGGAGGAGGGTGTCCTTGCTGCCCATTCCCAGCTCGCTGCTTATGTCTGGTTTAGCAGGCACCAGTGAAGATGCCTGTGTGAATGAATTATCTCACTAAAAAGCAGCAGAAAGCCTAGATACTTGTTGTTCTTACAGTGTGTTCAAGTGGTTTGTAAAGGGATATACTATTGGCTAGAGCCAATGTAAAGGAGAAACTCAGCCTCTAGGAGAAGATGACAAAGAGCAGGAGGGGATGGGAATGCAATCCTTTTGGTCCTAGCTAGCTGTTACTAGCTTTGGTTTCCCCTGAAGCCAAAGCTTTCAACTGCATAACTTTGCATTGGATCAGCTTCCAGAAAACGTCTTCCAGAGTCCCTGTTACCTGTGTCATTTTTCAGTCCTGTCACGTGCTATTGAGGGACTACGAGAAGAAGAACTCTTCCTCTCTATCACTCCAGGTAGCAATATAGTTAACATCGTAGGTGTGTGAAGGGTAGTGATTCGCATCAGAGTTACTGTTCATCGAAACGACCATATGTTCCCCAAATGACCTCATTTTGCTGACTGAATTTTTGCAAGTGTAAGCAGGTGTTTCTGTGTGGATCTCAGCCTACTTTAATTGTAAACATTGCTTTCACAATTGCAATTTCCGGCCTTCCCCTTCACCCCCCCTTTTCTTTTTTCCCCTCTAATCCAAAGCAACACAGTGTCTTAGTGAAGATTTGAAGCCCTGCTGGACCTCTGTGTTCCTTCTAGACTTACCCAAAATTGTGTGAAACAAGACTGCAGACTGTTTGAACCTGTAAACCTTGGTGGCTTCAGCTTCCCACTTCTTCCTGGATTCCATAGCTAGTAAGAAATGAATTGCTTCTGCTATAACTCAGCAGTCACAGTAAGAATAAATCAAATTCTAAACTCTTACGTTAAATAAATTCCTACAGTGCTTAAACTGTTGTATATGTAACAACTTCTATTGTATCCACAGTCTCTTAACTAGGTGTCATCCTACAGTTCTGCTTTGTGTGCTGAAGTGTTCATAAACAAAAAGCAAATATATAGACTGAGGAAAAACCAATCATTTCAGTTAATGTGGATTTGTGTGTGTGTGTGTGTGTGAGAGAGAGAGAAAGACTGTAAATAGAAAGATACCAGGGGAAATTATTCTTTTGGTGATAAGAGAATTGGTCACACTCATGCATATTTGTTGAGGATCTGTTACAGTCTGCTGAAAATGTTCCTGTTTCTTGTCCCGCTAGTCTGAATACACCATCAGTTAGTGATCTGAACCTGGCTTTAGTTCCCCATCAATGTAACTAATGTGCTATATTAAAAACAAAAGAGGTGAAGAAGCTAAGTTGCTGTTTTAATGTAGAATTTTGATGTTAAATTCTCTATCACATTTATGCCTTT
>VZSC01000659.1:555967-586137 GCA_013398225.1 Steatornis caripensis
CCCCCAAAAAAAAAATCCCAAACCCTAAACTCTGAAATCATGTATCATATCTGGAAAAGTTAAAACATAGGTCACCACCACTGTGATCACATAAGAAAAAACCCACAACCATCAGCATCCTGACACAATGTCAACATTTTGTTATAATTTCATCACCAGTGGTTTCAGGTAAGTGTGTGCTCTCTGCTTTAGTCAGGAATTGTTGCGTAGGAAGTGCAAATGCAGCATCAGTAGCACTGCTCACAGAGACAGCTGAATTTCAAAGTGCGTCTTGTTACCCTGGGTCTTGCAAAGGGTTGATGTGGTCTTTGCCTTTTTGACATTTTAGATGCCAAGCTCTGAGCCAGAGTGTTGGGAAGCTCCCCCTCCCCTTTCTGTATCAGCAGCAGAGATGAGCAAAGAATACGACTGAAATGTTCCTGCTTTAAGAGAGTCTTTCAAGACTCTCAGACTCAAGAGTAAATTCATTTAGTCCAGGAGAATTTTGTTCTGTTTTCTTTGGTCTTGATAAACACATACTATGGAAATAAAGAAGTGGGAAACCAAAGTTATAAACACAGGTGTATATGCTGCACGAAAGTGTACGTATAATTTTAGAAGTACAATATTTTCAATTTGAAAACAAACTCCTGTGTACTCTTTCTAGATTAATACTGGCATTCAGATTTGACTAAATATTTCAGTTATCAAACACCTTTACCTCCAAGTGGTCTTTCTTCATTGAAGAATCTGGTAAAATTATCACCGAATCTTTTCCAATGGAAATTTTTGCTTAAGTCTGAAAGGCATATCTGTTGTTGAAAATGTTTGCTTGAATGAAATCCAAATAGCCATAGTTCCTTTTTTGGAAGGAGAGACTCATGTAACATTTTAGATTTCCAGCATGAGTAATTTTTATGTGAGCATTATTTTGGCGTTCACTTACTTGTGTATTAAGACTTAGGCAGCCTGTACAGAATAGCTAAAACCTGCTTCGTGGGTCAGACCTGAGTGCAATGTCAAGATAAGAACTACTCTGAAAATAATTGTATGGTAATGGAGGTTGCAGTGTGCCTGTGCCTTGGACCCACTGACACCAGGGTAACACAAATAAAGCCATAGGTGGGAGTTAGAAGAGGAGGAGAGTGTTAGTAAGACGTCAGTCATTAGCAGGGGAGGAGAAATATGGTGGTACCCTGTGGATTGCTGTCGTACAGTTGTGGGGAGAAAGGAGGATCCAGGCGCTACGTTTTGAATGATGGGGCTTCAGTCCCACTTCATGGCTCTGGTGATTCGTGCTGTTTCAGAGTTTATACTGCACACTTAAGGGGAATTATAGCACCCCTTGTATAACTGTCTTTTATTTGCTCTGTTCTATGTGCTCTTAAATTGCAGTATGTGCCTCGTGTGCTTCCATGAGCTTTTGTAAAGCCACATTGCTCGTTCCCCACATGCTCATGGGGGGTGTTGTCAAGCAGATCCAAGGCAGCACCCATGGACAGGGGAGTTGCTGTTGCTAACTGTAGAATTGTAAAAGTCTTTGGTTTCCCCACTTGGGAAAGGCCTTTTAATTTACTTATCTGCTGCTTTCTGGGTCTCCGCGGCTCACTTGAATCCTCAGGCACGAGAGTGGGGACGAGGGAATGGTGTGTGGCTCGCACAGCTTTTATGTCACATCGCAGCTTGCAAAGGGGCCCCACAATGCATGCATGCAGCGTGCGCTGCCCTGCGTGGCAGCGGTGGGGGGGCTGCACGAGTCCCCTGGCCAGCCCTCTCCCCATCTCCGCAGCCCCCATGCATGGTGCTGCCCGCTCCCCAGAGCTCGCATCCCGCCGTGGGGGGATAGTATCCCGGGCTGTGGGAAACCTCTATGAGCGTTGCATGGGGACCTCGAGAAGTGTCAGCCTGGGAAATGGGGCAGATTTGCTTTGCAGTTTGGCCAAATAATTGTATTTCCTGTCAGTTTATTGAAAAAGGACCTCCTCCCCCGCAAAAAAACTCATCTTTAATACTGCTCGTGGAGTTTTAATCAGTTATGCTTTTTTGGGACCCTATTTCTTGCCCTGTGCTCTGTCATCTAATTCAATTTTTCATTCCTGCTACAGAAAAAGTAATTTCCAATATTCAGCTTCATTTATCCCTTTTAGAAGAAATTTGGCTTTTTATAGCATGCTTTTCTCTCTCTGGCTTTTGTGAAGCCATGGGCGAGAAAGTGTCAGCCTGAGGTAAAGAATTAGACTTAAAACCCTTAATCCAAGTCTGCTGGGTGAACCTCTATCTGTAGCTGACGTCTGGGAGATTCTGATCCAGAGTGAGATTGGAAGAGCTGTCTGTGTGGATGGCAGCCCATATGACAGGGAGCATCACCCGCAGGAGACTTTTGGGGGCCCTGCCTACCTTGGCTTGTTCAAGGCTGCCCTGCTTCCCTTGCAGGGTATGAGCAACAGCTTCTTTCCCCGTGTTTCTTTCCTTCCCTAATCTCTCTCTCAAATTAACAGTCTTTCTGGCCCCTGACCACTCTCCTTTGGTCGGGGAAGTGCTTAAGAAATAAACTTTTTGTCAGTTCTCTGGTAATTCTTACACAGTCACGTCTGGACCAGTTTTAGTCTGGGTTTTGCCGCATCACAGAGTGTGAGCTCTGCTGCTTTACTGTGTTCCTTTTTGCTGCGGATAGGCCTTTTCTTAACAGTGCTGACATTGCTGTTGATGAGACGCTGAGTTTTGGGGCATGTAGGTTTCTGAATCTACCTATTATAATTTAACTGCTGTTATCCAAAGGATCTTTTTCTAGTAACATGTTATTTTTGTGTTTCTTCCCTGGAGTGGCTTGCTTTGAAATTGGTCGTCTTGCACTGTCTTTGAGTTGACTCTATTCCTTTTGGAGGCTGATCTTCCATTGAATGTCCCAGTGTTTGGGCCATGAATCACAGAATGGCAGGGGTTGGAAGGGACCTCTAGAGATCATCCAGTCCAACCCGCCTGCTAAAGCAGGTTAGCCTAGAGCAGGGTGCACAGGAATGCGTCCAGGCGGGTTTTGAATATCTCCAGAGAAGGAGACTCCACAGCCTCTCTGGGCAGCCTGTGCCAGGGCTCTGTTACCCTCACAGTAGAGAAGTTCTTCTTCATGTTCAGGTGGAACTTCTTGTGTTCCAGTTTGTGTCCACTGCCCCTTGTCCTGTCGCTGGGCACCACTGGAAAGAGCCGGGCCCCATCCTCTTGATGCCCGCTCTTTAGATATTTCTAAGCATTGATGAGATCCCCTCTCAGTCTTCTCTTCTCCAGGCTGAACAGACCCAGGCAGCTCAGCCTTTCCTTATAGGAGAGAAATGCTTGAGTTATTAACACCTTAAGCTCCCGTTTATTCTTGGAGACCATATTCCTTCTAAAACAGCTCATGTCTATTTAGCAGTTTCTGCTCTGATGTCCCTGTGTTCCATCTCTGCCTCCAGCTCTTCTCTTGTTACTCCATCTTCCTTTTTTTTGATCGAGGACTCCACTTTTCAAAATTTTAGCATCAACCAAATGTTTTGGGTCTTTAGATGAAAATATGACTTTGCTAGTCTTTCTTCTGCATTTCATTTGACTCTGGGTGATGTCAGAAAGCATGATAGAGCTGCATTATAAATGGTTATTTAGAGGTTTCCTTTGAAGAGTGCATCTTGCATCGTTTAGGTCCATCTGCTCCCCTCTGGGAAGTGGCCTAAAGTTTCCCAGCCAACCCAGAAGAACTGTTGCTCAAGAAAACCCATCAGTACTTAGGGTCTATGTTCAGATCAGATGACTCTGATTCTTAGAGGTCCATAANTTACTGTGTTCCTTTTTGCTGCGGATAGGCCTTTTCTTAACAGTGCTGACATTGCTGTTGATGAGACGCTGAGTTTTGGGGCATGTAGGTTTCTGAATCTACCTATTATAATTTAACTGCTGTTATCCAAAGGATCTTTTTCTAGTAACATGTTATTTTTGTGTTTCTTCCCTGGAGTGGCTTGCTTTGAAATTGGTCGTCTTGCACTGTCTTTGAGTTGACTCTATTCCTTTTGGAGGCTGATCTTCCATTGAATGTCCCAGTGTTTGGGCCATGAATCACAGAATGGCAGGGGTTGGAAGGGACCTCTAGAGATCATCCAGTCCAACCCGCCTGCTAAAGCAGGTTAGCCTAGAGCAGGGTGCACAGGAATGCGTCCAGGCGGGTTTTGAATATCTCCAGAGAAGGAGACTCCACAGCCTCTCTGGGCAGCCTGTGCCAGGGCTCTGTTACCCTCACAGTAGAGAAGTTCTTCTTCATGTTCAGGTGGAACTTCTTGTGTTCCAGTTTGTGTCCACTGCCCCTTGTCCTGTCGCTGGGCACCACTGGAAAGAGCCGGGCCCCATCCTCTTGATGCCCGCTCTTTAGATATTTCTAAGCATTGATGAGATCCCCTCTCAGTCTTCTCTTCTCCAGGCTGAACAGACCCAGGCAGCTCAGCCTTTCCTTATAGGAGAGAAATGCTTGAGTTATTAACACCTTAAGCTCCCGTTTATTCTTGGAGACCATATTCCTTCTAAAACAGCTCATGTCTATTTAGCAGTTTCTGCTCTGATGTCCCTGTGTTCCATCTCTGCCTCCAGCTCTTCTCTTGTTACTCCATCTTCCTTTTTTTTGATCGAGGACTCCACTTTTCAAAATTTTAGCATCAACCAAATGTTTTGGGTCTTTAGATGAAAATATGACTTTGCTAGTCTTTCTTCTGCATTTCATTTGACTCTGGGTGATGTCAGAAAGCATGATAGAGCTGCATTATAAATGGTTATTTAGAGGTTTCCTTTGAAGAGTGCATCTTGCATCGTTTAGGTCCATCTGCTCCCCTCTGGGAAGTGGCCTAAAGTTTCCCAGCCAACCCAGAAGAACTGTTGCTCAAGAAAACCCATCAGTACTTAGGGTCTATGTTCAGATCAGATGACTCTGATTCTTAGAGGTCCATAAAACACATTGGAAAATTTGACTGGAAGGCAGCAAAGGAAGGTGGTAAAGACAACACATGCTAGGGAGATGCGAGATACTTTCTCCTAGGCTACTTTATGTAAACTTTGATTCTTAGCTTTTGTTGTGAGTAGGGGGAAAATGGATGCACTAAGAGTGTTACAAAATAATTCAGTAACTATAAATAAACTTCCATATAATCTGTAAGGCAATTTGAAAAGAGCTGTGAGGGAAAGTGAGCTCTCATGTTAGTGAGATTTCTTACGCTGGCATCAAGCCTACTCCTTTGACACCGAGTTTTAGAGCATCCCTAGGACACCTTGTACTTGGGAGGCTCGGTATGATTTTTTTTATTTTGGTTCTTGGGTATCATTTTAACTTATTTAAACCTCAATAAAGAAGGTTGATTGTTTTGTTTTGATTTAATCACTGAAAGGATTTGAGAGGGCTGACTTTCTGATGGGCTTATTAAAGTAGTAGCTGAGCCTACTTCTTTCCATTGCATTCTTGTAGTAAAGGTTACAGATGAAAGCTCACGAACAGGAGAGATCATTAATGCACCCAGTCTTCTCTTACTCTATTGAAATTTGGGATTGCAGAGCCGCTTTGTGCAGTTGTATCTAAGATACACACAAGGGACACAGCTTCCCCAAACTCTCTTAAACTGTTTTGTCTTTATTTTTATATTCTTTAGCGGTTACCATTTAGGCATCTGTCAAGTGAGTATTTCTGACTGATGGATTTTCAGAAAGAGCAATGATTTAGGGGGTGGTTTTTATTATGCCAGTCTGCACATACTATCACCAAAAGCATGTAGGGCAAATTCTTAGTTTTATCAATTTTACAGTATTTTCCCTTTGGAAATATCACTTTATGTTGCCAGAGCTCTGAAGCAGCAATTGTTGTAATGTCTAATGGTCATCTTCTGTCTCTGCATAGGGCAGAAACATGAGAAGCTCTCCATTAAAGCCTATCCAATTAATCAAGTGAGATTGAAAGATAAGTGAAATTATGACTAATTCATCTCAGAATGAATCCATTTGTTTTTATTTTTGGAGAATTAGGGAGTTTTTTGGTGACAGAGGGTGTAGTAAGCTAGCTGAATTTCAGAAAAATCTTTAGCTCTTTTGTCTAGATAATCACTTTACAGAGTACCTAGATAATTATTTGATGGTGCAGTGATAAAAAGACTGATGAGACATTGCAGTCGATAGGCAGAGACAGATTAATTAGTCCCAACTAGCTTTTTGGAGGAGACTGCCTTGTTCTTGAGGCTCTAATTCTAACAAGTCTGTCATGAAAACTGGAAACTGCTCATCAGCAGCATTGCTGACTAGCTAGATTATTTTAATGTAGTACTGCATTTCTTCTGCAGAATATTCTTCCTACAGTACCTTGCTGCTTAAAAATCATTTTTATTGCAAAAATGACTGATTAATGCAGTTGTTGTTTTAAGGTGAGTTTCTGTAATAACCATGGAAGGCTTGTGTGTTGGAATATTGAACAAGGCTAGAACTAGATTTTTAAAATTTTTTTTAAAGTAAAAATACTCAGCAGTTAAATACTGATGAAAGTATTCATAGCCTTTCCAGTAAGATGGATGGTACTAAGAATATTTTGAGAAACTAAATACTTGTAGAAGACAAGTTGTCACTATTAGAACACAATGTTGTCATGTAATTAACTGTCAGTATATAGGTTTCCAGGTCAGGTCTTCGCAGGCACAAACTGCAGCCTTAACTTTAGTCAGTATTCTTAGTTTCAGGCTTTCAGTAGCTTTGTGAAGATGGTCAGTGTGGTGGTTTGTATTCGGGTCCTGTTTTTAAGGCTATACTCTGAAATTACTTTTGTTGTTAAAAGACTGGAGAAAGTAGGGATGAGTTTTGCAGCAAATTGCCAAGGAACATTCATATACGAGGCCTCAAGGATTTGTGTCTTCATGCTAAGGAGGTTCTGTAGTTTCTTACACGTGCATTAACGTCTGTCCATGTGTGGTGGGGAGGATAAGTTTGAGATATATTAAATGGGAAGGTATATGATCCCTAGTGTATCTTTCTGACTCTAAGATTTGGAATGCAGATATCAGAGGTGGATTGAGCACTAGCTACGTTTTCCGACTTGCAGGGCCACCTGCCATGCTAAAGAAAATGGAGAAAAGGCAACTAGCCTGGAGGTTTCCAAAGCACACTATGTGCTACGTGAACTGTTCGAGATAGCCAAGATAGTGTACAGTTGCAGCAGTGCTTGACTACTTGTGCGATGGTCCTTGTCAAGCTTCAGGCTAACAGCACCTAGAGTCCCAATTAATTGTTCCTTACAGTCCAGCTTGCAGGGCTGCCCCTTGCTGGGGGCAAGATCGCTTGGCATCCCTGCCTGAGCCAAGGAACTGAAGCTCCAGAATTGGCTGGCACCATTTGCAGCAAAGGGGATGGAGGCATCAGAGGAGACCACCAGGACTGGGATTTCTGGGCAGGGCAGGTATTTCTAGGATGTGCTGCAGCCACTGATCATAGATTTGCTCAGCCCTTTTGTGGCTGTAGGAAGAGCTTTATCCTGCTGTTGGCTGAAGACCCTTTCACACACTTGCATCTCCTTAGGCACAAATGGACCTTGATTTTCATGTGCCATGATGGACAGTACAGGAGATCCCAGCTATTCAGATCCTATAGTTGTACTGAAATGTAGATGCCAATGCAATGCTTTTGCCTCCAGTGAAAGATTCAAGGTGACTTACCTCTTTTATGGAAATGCGTTTGCATCCATCTGCCCACTTCTACCTCATCTGAACAGTTACTGTGTTTCAGCCATCCACTTTAAAGTTGGGGGTTGTTTTTTTTTTTTTTTTTTTTAAAGCCAGAGATGTAGTATGCTGCCTAGAAGGTATTACTTGATTTATGTGGTGCACTGGACCAACCTGAAATAAAGGACTTCTGTTTAATCACAAATCAGAGCTTTGTTGTACAGATAAAAGGAACAGGTAGTTCGGTTCTTTTTCGGATGCTATAAATTCAACAATCACAAGTCTCCCTTGCTTTGTTTAAACTCATTGTAACCTTGTAGTAGACTAACAACATCCCATCTATTGCATGGGTTCCGCAGCACTTTGTGCGTAAGAGAAGCATTTTTGGTGGGTTTTGCATGCATCAGCAAGAGGAGAAGGGAGATCAGGTTACAGGTATTACCTGTGTAACTCTGTTGCCTGAGTCACAGTCACTTGCTGTAGAACCCACCAGCAATACTGGGCTCTCCTGTGCCCCTTGGGATGCTGAAGTGCAAGGAAGATGGAGTGAGACTATGAGGTGCAACGTGCAGATGAAGGAACTGTATTTTGAGTGTTGAGAAGGTAAAGTAGGAGAACAGGGAAGAAGTGGACAACAAACTCTGACTTTCTTGCTCACTTAAGGTCCAGCATGCCTTTGAGAGCTGCTACCGTGGTGGATGGTCCTGGTGGCACTCGCCAGGCAAAGTTACAAAACCCTAAACTAGTTACACCTGAGCTTTTGTCATCTGTAAGCAAGGTCATCAAATTTTCATGCCCACCTGACAAAGCAAGTTCTATTTGCATAATGAACACCATCCACAGATAATGTCATACCTGACCTCTAACAAATTCTTGAACTTGCACTCCCCACCAGTGTGTATTTTAAAAAAACTGTTTTGGCCACCTGTCAGCATAGAATGGATGTTACTTAATATAACAAGAGTTAATGAAGCTGATGCCATATTTATGAGTGTATTAGAAGCATACCTGTTGGGGAAAGTGTATGACTGGACTGTACATCAAATTTGTTCTTCTGTTGTTTGCTGGTTAAAACAAATGTTTGGCCCTTGATAACCTTCTTTCTATTACCATTTTCGTGGTGGTTTTCTTTTTTCTTTAATGCCTGTCTTCTCCTGTGCTTAAAATAGTTGTGTGTGTGGTTTGGATGGATGGCTGAAAACCTTTGGTATCGATACTGCACTTGCTGTCTTTGCTGAGTAGTGACAGTCAGCCAAAATGCATGCATGGCTGACCGTGACTGTTGCTTTTCAAGTGTCTGGATGTCTTGCACCTCTATTTTGCAAAAATGTCTAGTTCTATTTGGAGATTTCCTATTATTTCTATTTGTATAACTCTTGCTCTACAGCATGCTAAAATTATGGATATCTTTTAATTGTATCCCAAGGCCTTTGACTCTGTTTTTGGAGAATTTTCTACTTTGTCTTGGTTCAGTCACCTTGTAGATAGGTGTTACCAAAATTTATAGAATAAGGTAGCATATTTGGTAAGGGAAATAACTATGTCCCAAAGGCCTAAGCTTTGCTTACTGTTTATGTTGATTGGTGGTTTGAGAGCAGGAGGCAAACGTATTTGTGGGGGACATAAAAGTAATCTCCTGCAGTTCTGGCTGGCCTCTCGGTATAACCATAGCTGAGAACCAGGTGCTGCGTCACGGCGTGGTGCCAGCTGCCCTCTTCGTGGTGTGCCAGCGTCACGCCAGCTAAAAGGAGAAGATTGGAAGTCGGGAGTTCTGTCCTTACGTGACACTGGGAGTCAAACAGGGAATAGGAACAAAATCCAGGTTGCTGACAACACATTTAATGTTTTATGCATCCTCTTTTCCATCATGGATTTCGGAATCATAGTGGTAGGAGCTTTTAAAATGATAAAATAGAGGATGGTATTTGTCCCTCCTTAGTAAACTTCAGTAAGTGCCTTTGCCATGTCAGAATGCTGAATGTAATTCAAACCCCAAAGCCCAGGAAATGATGAAGTAAGGGCCAGTGCAGATCTTAATGTAATTTTAATTCTGCTCAAGGAACTAATTGTACCTGTTGGACCAGTTCAGTAATGTGAGTACTATAAAAAGCAGGTGAGAAAATATATTTTTTGTTTGCATTTTCAGCTTTCATTGGATAAGCTGCAGCTTCAAGTAGCTGGGAAATACTTTAGCAAAGGAAAGCATAGCTGTTAGCTCACAGCAAGTGTCCCTATTTAAGGATGGGATTTGTTAGGTTGCATTGTTAATGGCAAACAAGGTTTTCTTTTCGTGTGCGTTGCCGGTAATGTGATGTGACAGTCGGTAGTTTGTGGGCGCAGTGAGATGTCACGAAGTGAAGGAATCCGCTGGTCAAAGGTGGAGGGTTTGTACCATTTAGTGCATCTGAGAACATTTTAAAATGTACAGCAGGAACATTTGCTGTAGCTCTTGTTTGCTTTAGATGACTAACCCAGAATTGGATGTGGCCCATGGTGGCTGTGCTTTCTTCCTAGGGGTGTTGTAGTGCTTGTAACATGGAAATAAAATGTTCTTAAAGAAGGTTGCAGCTGCACGTTGGTGCTTATGTTACCTTAACCTCTTATTTCCAGTTTAAGCTGTGAGGATTTTGCTACCCTTCACATTTCTGAAGGATGTTTCTCTGCTTGTAAGGTCTTCCGTTACTTTGTACATCAATTATATTTAATAAATATTTTTTCAGTATTGTCATGCAACGCATTTTCTTCTCTTTTTAGGACAGGGAAGGCATGCGTCTATGACCCTAGTGGTATGACCTTCCCCTAGGATACAGGAGACACAGATTTTAATTCTCTTGACCTGGAAGACAAGAACAGGCCTACTGAGTCAAATCAGTGTTCATTTTCTATTCATTTACTATTCTGAGGCAGGGCCCATACTAGATAAATAAGGTATAAACAGCTCAGGAGTACAATAGCACTTTGGTCTTTTTAGTTTTTTGATCTCTGTCTCTTTACGCTTAGTACTGCTTGATGTGCTTTTCTTACATAAATTCATCTAATGGGAGATCAGATCTGTCATGTCTCAGAAAGCAGACTCAATTCCTTTCATAAAATAAAAAGGGAAATATTTATGCGAGGCTGCAGCTGGTGATGCTCAGAGGCTGATCCCAGGCTAGTCTGGCAGTGGCATATGTCTCTTCAGCTCTAAGCTCAGGTCTCCGTTGCTTCCTTCAGTGGTGTACCTAACAGAAACCATGATGGGTGGTTTCTGTAAGAAATGGTGTGACTTCAGGAGACAATTCATAGTTGAAGAGTCTGAAAAACCATAGATACATTTCTTAAGCCTGAAGGCAGTCCAAGACTACCTTTACACCTTCTACTGACCAGCAGTTATCTCAGTATTTTCTGTGGAGCTTGTTCAAAGGAGCATTGTAGGGAGAGGTGAATCCCAATGAGATCCTGGAAGTTGTAGCCTCACAGTCTCTCTATGGATTTAGCTGTCAGCCATTTATTTTCCTTTCATCATGTTGGGTTCCATTTTCGCAGAGGGAGGTGACGACTGCGCAGGGTAACAGAGCTTTTGCCACATACTAAACCTTTTCAACTTTTTTCTTGTTGGCACTGATGGAGTGGCTGTGCTTCTAATGTAAAATTTGACTTCCCATGAGAACATTGTGAGTGCATTGACCCACCTTCCCAGAGGAGTCCATACACTGCCCTCAGGACGTTCACTGAAATGCCTGTCCTTAAGGCTGGAAGCCAGGTGCCTGGGTGAGTCTCAGATTCGACATACAAACACAACGCAGTCTTACTGACCTGAGGTGGCTTTCTTACGAGACTGCCTACAGATTGTCTAGCATCAGATGCCTAGCTGCCTGTGACCGCTTCTTTTTTAATGCTTCACATTGTTCAGCACAGCTAGAATTAAACCCTTAATAATGTTTTCATTATTGCTTTCCCAGTGGGACACTGGGTGTCAGCAAATTGCAAAGTAAACTAGCCAGTAAAGGACTTTTGGAGTACTTGCAGAGTCCTCCTTTTGGAGAGAGAGAGGAGAGACCTGAGCTCCCTGGGGTCTGCTGGCTTTGGGTAGCACTCGCTAATGTTAACTAAAAACCCTTCCTCCTCTGCAATACTCCACTCTCTTCCTTTTGTCAGACAACCTTCCTCCACTATCTCTACAGAAAGGCTTTCATGCGATCTGGCGTGTCAGCTGTTGCCTTTGTGCATTGTGTTGGCTCTGGGATAAAGCGTAAGCTCTTCAGCCCCAGGGCTTTATAGTATGGCGTGAATGCTGATGGCGCTCCGGTTAAGGAAAAAGCAACCAAGCAAACCTGCAATTAACAATAACTGAGCAGATTTGGGAACTGCAAGTTCCTAGAAGTAGTTGCATTTTTAAAGGTTTTCCTTTTCTTTCCCCTTTTAAAGCTGTTCACCTTGGTATTTTCATAATGGAAAACTGCATTGTTAGGAAACAGACTTGTGTGTAGATCTCAGTATTACAAGATTTGTCTTCGGAAAGCAAATTAGTGCTTGAAGTAGAAGCTGATTGACTTCTCAAGTGTAATTTACGTCTCCTGTCTTATAAACAGCAGCAAGCAATCACACTGCAGAACATCATCTTAAGAAAGTGCAAGTACTGGTTTGTTTCTGTACGTCTTTTCCATGTGTTCCTATTTCTAGAAGCTTTTTCCGCTGACCTAATATGTGTCAGTGTGAAGGCTATGTGGAGACAGTGCAATCTACTGCAGCAGAGCTCCTCCAGGGAGATAGCTTAATCATCCCTAGGGTGGGTTCTTAAATAAGGGAGGTGACAGAATGTAGAGAAGAAGCAAAGATGAGAAATCTTTGAAAAAAGGAATGTGACTCTACCTTCTGGAGGGGAACAATTCTATTATGCGTTGTAAGCATAAATAGAAGGCAATTCTGTCATATATTGTGAGCCATAAGTCAAGCATCCATCCTGACTTCCCTTGCTGTAGTGAGCAGTTAGAAATCAAACTCACGTGGACCCTCTCAAGTACGGAACAAAACCCAGCTGTGCTATAACCAAGGACCAGGGTGCTGACAGAACCTCCCCAGTGCAGATCAGTACTAAGACCACGATCCATCCTCTTGAGAAATACGTTTTTGTGCGTTAGATTGCTTGGTTTCTACCCAAAACCCCGTTTAGGCGTGAATTAGCAAGGCAGTGTTGGCCCTGTGAATAAGTGCCCTTTGTCTGCAATTCTGTTTTCAAACACTTTTTAGAACTGACTACAGGTATCAGTGTGGGCACTAAGCATCTTTACTTGTAGCAGCCTATGTATCTCATTTTGAGAAGGGACAAAAGCTGTAGCTAAGACACTGGGTGATGTAAAAATTAAGATTCTCCAGCTCCTGGCTGTAATCAGCATGCTGTCAAATTGTATCAGCCTTTGGAAGCAGAGGGGAGGAGAAAATAGAAAATTGAGTGCTGGCAAGCTGAAAACAGAAGTCTATGCACAGATTGACCTCTGCATGTTTGTTCTTCATTGACAGGTTGATGACGCCTGGGAGTGAAATTCGCTTTGTCCACAAGCACATGGGTCTGGTGCCAGGCTGGGGAGGAGCTGCCCGACTGGTGCGGATCATCGGCAGCGGGGCTGCCCTCCGGCTGCTGAGCGGCACTGTCAGGGTGGACCCTGAGAGAGCTCTGCACCTTGGGCTCTCAGAGGAGACGTTGTTCTCTTCACATGAAGCCGGAGCGTTAGAAGAAGCCCAAGCCTGGCTGAGTCAGTACACAGAGGGTCCAACCAGCGTGATTCAGGCTGTGAAAAAGGTGGTGACAGCCGGAAGAGAGCTACCAGTGGAAGCTGCCTTAAGGACAGAGAAGGACATTTTTGGAACTGTGTGGGGTGGGCCTGCCAATTTGCAGGCATTGGTTAGAAGACCAAAACATAAATGACGGTCAATGCGTAAGAAATGTGTTTGACCTTTGTGCAAACAAAGCTTTCGCTACAGCAGGCATTAAACTGAATCATTTAAGGACTTGTTCATTTCAGCTGGCATTAACATTCTTGTCATTCATGTCAGGCAGACGTATTTGGTGTGCTACAACAGAGAAATCCCCAGCAGATTCTTTACTGTCCTACTCACCCACTGAATGGAGATTAGTGAAATTAGTATGTAAAGGTACATACTGCGCTGAGAATAGAACTATGATTCTTCTGGAATGAGGCTGAAGAGTATTTTTCTTTGGAGTTAATTGTCTTTCTAACTGGTATGCACAAGTGAATGGCTTGAGAGATAGGTTTGTTTATTTGCTGAACAGGTCCATGTAAAGCTGCAAAATACAAGTTCCCTAACATGAGACCAGTGTCTTTAAGCAGCTTTGAAGGGATGATAACTGGTGAGATACTTGGTATTTTTTCATCTTTAGTCAGTTCTTTGTATAATTGCTGAGAAAGTATCCAAGGATATTTCAATTTTAATGGTGATTTTTACAGGAGAAGCTCTAACTTATTGAGGAGCTTATAATAGCCCTCGTGTACTGACACCGATTCAAGTCTTTAAATGCATTTAAGGGTCTTCTCATTGCTCAAGGAACCAACTACCTACATGCACATCTGCACATTCCTGTAGCCTGGACCTGTGCTGCTGAGCATGTGCAAAGCTGCTGACCTGATGCTTTACATAGAATCTAGTTGAAATCTTGGAAGGCCGTGGTATATCATGCCCCCAGATGGGATGTCCTTGACTGACGGGGTGGTCTGAGTACTTCGGCATTCTGGAAGGACTTGTGTGTGCATCTGTATGTCTGTACGTCATACTCTGAAGTAAGATTCAGAGTATTTTTAGTGGTAGGGCACATTTGGGCTGACCAGAAGATTTGGAATGCGGTCTCTACTTCATGCCAGTGACTGCACAAGTAATCAAATAACTCAGCGGGGAGGGTTTTCCCTTTAGAAATCAGAAACTGAAACTGAGTCCCTGCTTTCGCAGATGATTCTTAAAATGAAACATCTGTGAGAGCAAAAACACACAGACATATCCATGACTGATCATTCCCTGTACTGTTGGTCAGGATGCACTTGTCTCTAAATCAGCAGGTGCTGAGATCTGAGCCCAGGACCCAGGTACTCCAGGGGAGTGTGTTAAGGAGGAAACTTCAGGCTCTGTGGTGTTGACATGCATTCTTGCTCTGAACAGGCATAACCAACTCCAGATACATGGAACAAGCTCCCTTAGGAAAAGAGGTGATTTCTTGGATGGAAATCCGTTACGATTTCTACAGTGCAGCAGGATTCCTGAATTTTAGACAGCGAGGTAACTGTATGTTTGAGGATCTTGGGACAGATCAATGATGGGAATTAGCCGTGGATTGCCTGTTAAGATTCTGCAGCTTTCGAGCAGATGCTGTGCTCTGCTGGGGATGTTTTACTGTATGGCTTTCACAGCAGGGAGTGTGTATAGCCTGAAGCAAATAAAAGAAATGCTGAAGAGAGGGATGTGTTTTGAGCTGGCACCTCAGGGAGGATAAGGAACTTACTCTTGCCGTGTTGATCCTGCCTGTTTGCCTTCACACTTGAAGCTGCTGCTGGAAGATTTCAAATCTCCCCTAAAAATAAAGTTCAATTTTTCACTTCCAGGTTAGAGAACAGACAGGAATGGAAACATGGGGGGAGAGTAGTGATTGGGTTTGTGCCTCTGTCCCACGCTGCCCCAGTGGCTCAGTTGTTAGTCCCGTGCTGGATTCTTTCCAGTGTTCTGAAGCACCTCAAACCCATGACTTCTAAAGTAGAGATTTTTTTAATATAGGCAGGCAGTACTTGACTGTTTAGTAATGAAGCTGTTCTGCTTTTCGTGAAGTTCCTCAAGACCCCTGAGATAAGTTCCTCAAGACTGCCAACACCACTGAACCTTCAGAGCCTGCTCCAGTGCATACTCGCCCAACTTTTTGAAGCAATAGCACATCACGTTGTCATGAGTCAAAAAAAATTGTGCTTTAAGGGGTAACTGGTTATGTATTTGCTAGTAACAAGAATAAATTTGCCATTACTAATACTGTGACTATGTTTTTTAAATGGCTGTGAAAATTGCTTGGAACCTGAGCAAGACCCTTGAATAATTTTTGATTTTTCATGTGCCAGGCTCTAAGGCTCATTAGTGTATTCTGTGCACTGAGTGATGCAACTTTGAAAAGGAGAAAATTGTACCAGAAAAGCAGAATGAGTTTCACTTGCGTGTTTTGAACTAGACCTGCGCTGCCAGGAAGTGAAACTTGCTATGTACACCTATTGGGGACCTCTTTCCATTTTGATTTGTGGACAGGGATCTTACTTCTGATTTCAGCAAATGCATTTCCCCAGCCATCCTCTCCCATTTGTATCAAAGGCCAATGTTGGCTTCAAAGAACAGGACAAATAATTAACCAGTATTGAGTGTAAGATGCTTTCAGAAAAGGTTACAGAAACTCATTTTGTCCTCTGGTCTGTTGGAATCACAAATATACCAAACATACCTACAGGAGATTCTGAAGGTAATTACAGGCGTTTGTTTTGATCAAGGATTTTGTGAGCAGCCTAATACCCTATTCTCTGGTTTCTTTGTATGAAAACCAGCCTAACTAAATTACCATGAGTGCTAGCATGAGAGCTCCAGACTGAGTGAGATGAAATGGAATCCCATTTTACCAATTTCAAACCTAAATGCTTTATTTATTTCATACAATACTTGCTTATCGTCTTAAAGTGACAAATGCTTGTAACCAGCAGCTGATGATAAGCATTTATGTTTTCCTTCCAATTATTGAAGACTACAAGCTTCATCTCAGTTTTTGTTCCCCTTCAGAAATGGCCTAAAACCAAAGAAGCAGTAAATGCACAAAGTAAAATACAAACCTGTGTTCAAAAGTGGTACTCCCAGTCTCCTAATTAAAGGGAGAGCTAGCTTTTGTATCTCCTAGGGGCTAGTTTGCTAGCTCCGTCCTCAGCAAACCAGGTTTCCTGTTATATTGTGAAAAGCCCGTCTTGTTCCCTCGCCTCTCTGTACTGGGACAGCCTCAGTGCTTAACGGCGGTGGGAGGGAGTGGTGGATTCTGCGCCAGCGTTTAAAGGGTGGATACTGGAGATCACTTTTAGCACTAGAGATACTTTATCGTATTTGCTGTTGACAGAAATATACTTGCCAAGTGGGCAGTCTAGGTAAGCTAGGTGTACTTGCTGATTGAATGCTCGGCTCACTGTGTGATATTTTTTTACCTTGACAAAAGATTCCTGTATTTGTAGTTCTCTGTTCTCCTGGAAATGAAGAGATATGGTAGATTTTATAGTATTTTAATTTCCTTTTTTCCTTTCTGTTCTGCTCCACTGTCCATTTCTCTAGCTATGCTGTACAAGGTGAAAAATCACTTAATGTACAGAGTTACAGAAAGCGATATAATGCAATGTGGCTGTGGCTTAGCTAAAATTGACAGAGGACATGTCTCCTACTGAAGGTAATGGTTTAAATGTAAGAAAGACGGGAATTACTGGTTACTACTTTTTTTTTTAGCTTGATCTGGGGAGTGCATTTGCCACTGATTATTGGCTATTAATGAAGTTCTCACCAGCCTTACTTTAACTAATTTTAGTACTTCACAGCTGCAGTCAGCCAGCAGGAGCCAAAGGCAGCATCATGGGTGTTCGGCTGCAGAGAGGTCTGCCTCTCTACTTGGGGGTTTCTGACCAAAGGATAATCACTGATGAAATTATTTGTAGACTGTTTGGGCTGAAAGTCCTGAAATTAAGTATATAGCCAGTCACGTTTTTGCCCTCTGTTAACAGTACATACACTCACAAGGAAGCAAGATATGCACACAGCAGAAATGTTCTTACTGAAGGTTTCTGCAGCACAGAATCAGCATGCAGCGACTCTAATCAAAGTCTGACTCAAAACAGAGAAGGAAGACAGCTGGCACCTAAGAAATAGAAGAAAAAACATTCCATACTCTTTCATTCTGAAGTCCATGCTACTGGCTTATTTCCTTATGTAACTGGAAGGTGACAGTAAAAATCTGTGCTCAAGAGCACTCATTCCTAACTGAGAAAGAAGGAAATCTTCCTTATTCCATCCCTCTGTACTTTTAATTTTGTTCACTGATCTCACCTGTGGGCTGAGGAAACAAACCAGAGGGCTGGCACAGCTTTGCCCAAGGTTAGACGTGTCAGCCATCTTTACAGTAAGGAGAACATTTTAGAGTTTTACCATTTTTTAAAATCAGCCCATTTAATTCCCTTCTAATGGCTGTATGCTACAGTAACTTTTGTCTGAAGATACATAGTACTTACATATCATGTACTGTCCCTTTCTGTTCAGCAATATGTGTACTAAGAATTGGAGTTTAAAATAAAGCTAATTAAAGACTGAGTCCAGAATCAGCTGATGCTGTTTCTCAGTTTGAAAAAAAGTGTAAAACAACTGCCACAGACAGAAAAAATAAGCTGTGCTTTTCAAGATCTGGCTCGTGAACTTCTCTAATACACAGAAGTCAGGCTGTAGCAACTGGGGCCAATCTAGGAGATGTATTTCTAAAACAAGCACAAAACTACCTTTTCTGTGCTGCCACTAGTTTTGCTATGAAAATCAGATAAACAGCAATGTAGTCATTAACATCCGTGTTCTTTGTCATAAGGTCAAGTTTGATGACATGTGCTCTTTTATGTCAGCATTTCTGCTGTTAAAGTAAGGCTGTGTGATACTTTTGCCCTTCATAACAGCAACGTGACTCGATCTGCTCTTCAGATCAGAAGTGAGTGTTAAGCCTGCAACTCATGATTTTTCTGCAGAAAGACATACGCTGACAGTGCTCTATTTGAGAGACAGCCAGTCAGGGATGCAAGAACTTCAAGATACCACTCAGAGGCAGTCTTCCTCCCTTTTAGACACACACAGGAAGCTGTTTTATGACAGTTTTCTTTAAAGTTCCTCCAGTGAAGTTCAATTAAACTGGAGACAGGTCTAAGATTGTTACTGATAAAATGTAGTTTTATTAAATTATAAATTCCGTAACAAAAATGAGACAGATCAAGAAAGACCTCAAAAACAAAACTACAAGGACTAGATGGCAAAGCCAGTGAAAATGGCGTGAAGAGTGTATAGGTAAGAACTTGCAACAAAAGTTAACAGCATTTTTACATTTCCATTGAAGGAAGGTAAATGATTGCTCTCGTCTAGTAAAAACACATTTTAACTCCAAACTCACATCTATTTTCTCACATTAAATTAAGCATCCTGCTCACACCCAACATCGTGCCTGCTCCCACATTGCTTTTAGTGTTCTTTTCATACATCAATCCATGCAGAAAGTAGTAAGACACTTAATGCAACAGTCAGATAATGAAGACAATTCAAGTTGTACAGTAGATATACATTGGCCAAAAAGGGATCGAGTATCTCCAAGGGGAAAATGCTACAAAATAAACACAAGACATTTTCAAGAAAACTGGGTATTGCTAAGCAGCTTTCAAACCATTAACAGGACAACCCAGTTTCCTACAGTTACAGTCTTCCAGCTGAGACATGTTAAGAGACTTAAGTTAAACAGGCCAAATCTGTTTCTCCCCTTCACCCCACCCTCCCACCAAACACACTGCTAGGTTTGAGTGCAATGCCACCGTGGACAGGAAATTTACAAATACAGGACAGTTTTTAATCGCATGGCTCTAGATTTAAACTTCAGTGACTGTGCACTGTCCATCTGGCCTTCTAGATCTCACACTTGTGTTCACCACCCCGCCGCCTGCCACTGCTCTATCCGCTCCTGACTGGTTTGCATTTGCACTCAAATGTCTCTGCTGGACAGAGAAGGGGCATTGCTGAAGGTGGGCAGACGCATCCTCGCTATCGCTGCTAGCATCCGATTCGGTCTCCTCAACAGAGGTGTCAGGGGCTGGCACCCTACCAGAAGATGATGATTCGTGGTCTTCTTCTCCCTCTCCCCTATGACTCCTTTCAGCCATGCTGTCTCCATTTATTTGTAAGTGGGCAAAAGAGTTCTCTAGAGAATTGCTCGCATCTGGTGATGGCGTTGAAGGACTCATCAGCTGACCATCTAGTGACGGCAGGGGCCTAGCAGAAATGGATGCTAGAGGCTGCACAGCTGCAGCCCCCAGAATCGGTGTGCTGTCTGCACCATCAGCAGAGCTCTCCCTTGCCAGGTTGACAGTGTTAGTGTCACAGTCCAACCTCAGCCCAGCCACTCCCTTTTTTGGTATATCTATTATGTCCCGTTTTATTTTTCTGCGGCGTCCATGCTCGTTTCTCCTATACTGAACCATATTTTCAAGATCTGCTACATATAAAAACCCAGCGATTAGCATTTCAGTGCTCTTTTTACCCTTGGAAAAAGCATCTTCCAGCTCTCTGCTGGTACGTTCATCATACTGCCACCAACCATTTCTACCTTCATAGTACCAAGCATATTCTCCGTTGCCTCTGCTTGCTGCTTTGAGTTCTTCTGGTGACAATAAGGTTGGCTTGTCAAGAAAATCCTCCGGAATCTCCTGCCGGCAGAGTGCACATCGTTTCCCAAGCCAAGAAGCTCCCTTCACACACAGATAGCAGAAGACGTGTTTACAAGGCAGACTTACTGGATGGACACACGTTTGCAGACAGATAGCACATTCGGGGACTGTCAGGGAAGGTGCTGCGTTAGCACACGACTCATTTGTCTTCCTGTTTGTGGGAAGCATGTTGATCGAATGATCTATTTCGCCACAGCCAGCCATCCTGCAGAGGATCAAAGATAGACTTGAATCAGTTTACTGTGTCAACCTAAACGGCACCTTACACCACCTTTGACCTCAACAACCACAGAACGAGATGCTTACCTTATATTAAGGTAAGGTATCATTTATGAAGCTCAACTCAAAGAAACCGACAGGTTAACATTCTGTTTCCTGAGCTGACAGACTAAACTGAGTACAGGGAGAGTTTCTTTTGCTAATCCCCAATCTTTATCTGTTTCATTTCCAGCGCATTATCATGCCAAGTCAGAAAACAAATTTTGGAATTTCATCTTTCTTTGAAGTAGTGTTGATGAATGAACCTCCAGTCAGCCAGTTAACTTCGGAGCCTCCTCAGGAAATTTAAAGAAGCTATGATTCTTTCCTCAAGAGGTGATCTAGCTGCAAACATTGAACTTAAAATGATCTCTCTTCAGAGCACTTGTGATCATCTGTTTGATTAAGGGATTGCCTGAACAGTACCTCAGACTAGGTTTCCACAGTAAAAAAATATGCCTGACAGCAGCACCTGACTGAAGAATTCCTCCACTCGGTTTCTTAGTCCCCATGCACCACAGTACACCATCCCTCAAACTGGGCTCAGAACAACCACAGGGCTGCAGAAAGAACTACATTTGAAAACTGAGTTGGCTTTTTCAAAAGGTACCCTGGATTTCTTCTTCCTAAACGTCAAGCAAACTCCCTCATATAGCTGAGTGCATCTCAAAAGGAATCACTGCAGCCCAGTAGAAGGAGCGGTACATCACAGAAGACACAGCACCATGATTTGATTGGTTTGTGAAGTCACTGCTTCCACCTTCTCTGGCCATATCTTATTTCTGTCATTAAAAATTATTTTTGTAACCAACAGTATGCGAGCAGAGAATGGAAAACTGTGTCACTTTGGCATTGTATAGGATGGCAAATGCCTTCTCAACTACATTTTTGCCACGGCAATCTTTCATAGTCTGTTTCATGGTAATTTACCTCTTATGTTCTTATTTATTAGTAATCAAAACCAAACACCAGATATTAAATGAGGAAGAAGAAAGGGCTTTGGGGGATGGGGCATAAAAAAAAGGTGCCTTTTTTCATTTAAATCCCCAAGGAACTTTGAGGCATAGGGCTGATATATTCAGCGAAACAGCCTTTCAGTGAAACTAGTCTTTGTTGTACAAGCAGCTAGGAATAGGTCATGCAAAATTATCACAGATGTGTGGGCCAAAAGGGTCCTTTAGAGGTCACGTAGTCCGGTCTCCTGATCCACATAGCACTAGCATCAATACTAGGTCAGATCAGGCATGGCTTTGCCTAGCTGAGTTTTTTTGAAACCTGCAAGGATGGAGATTCCACAATCTCCCTGGACAGCCTGTTCCAGATTACACGCGTTTCTAGCAAAATCAAGAGAAAATGCCTAGTGTTACTGTAAAAGCCTCCACTGCTTTGAACATCTTAGGAATACATCCTGGGATTAAAAAAGATTTACACTTCACTATCTGTATTTATATTTACAACAATGTATTAAGTGCTATTTACTTAAAAATGTATTTCTGTGTGCTGTCTGGCTGTTCACTTCTATCACTGTAATTTCCTCTCAAAAGACCAATGCCTCTTTAATCCATTTTTTATCAAATCCTTTTAAAAGCTCTACAGCTGAAGTATTTTCTCCTGAAGTAGCACACAATTGTATCCATCTATGTTTCAGTTTCATATCTGAATTCCCTTCTCGGGGATTAAAGAAATCTGCATACTAGTTCTTAAATCAGCATGCCAGACACAGACACAGCATGACCTACTGCCTGGTAACTGTTTTTTTACCGTACAGTACACATCTATCTGTGAGATCCATGCTAACAATGTTGTGAGCGAGTTGCTTTCTGAGAGCCTCACACTTTTGAGGTTCTATTTTGCAACAGAATTTTACACCAAACCCAGGGTTTTATAACAAGAAGCTTCTTGGAAAAAAGGGGAGAAGAAAAGCTATTGAGACTTCAGAATACCCACAAATACAACCAAACCAGCATCTCACAACAGAAGAGCTGGAAGAGAAATCCATGTATTGATTAATTTGTGCTAGCCATGGCTGAGGTGGAGGATCTGAATTTTCAAGTGCTGCCATAATGAGACACTACTGTACAAAATGGCACAGCAGCGGAGATTTTTACTTCCACGCTATGCTTTTACAAAAGGCTGCTTCTCCCTGAATATACTTTATAAGGTTATCCTTTTCAGAGTCAAAGAAAAGATTACAACAGCCTGTAGATAAGTAACTTCTGTACAAGTTATGTGTCAAAATAAAGATTCTGGAGACTGCTGGGATTAGAAATGCAACACGTTTTGACAAATCAAATTCTGCTACCATAAGCTAAATTACTGGTAAAGTAAAAGGAGAGTAAAAGTTCTCACCTGTTCACTGAAAGCACAAAAATGCTAACATTTGAACTGTGCTGGTCGCCCATTAATTTGAGGGTTCTTTGATTCCTTACTAGATCAAGACAATAATGCAGGATATGAAAAGAAAGGAGTAAATGCCTTATCTTGAAATTCCTATGTGATTTTTAATGACTCAGAGAAAAACGTTATGTGTAAAATGAATACAGCTGGAGGAGTAAACCATTATCTCTAAGCAAGTGCTACCCAGCAACATAAAACACTTAATAAAAAGATAAGCATAACTGCAGTTGCATGTGCTGAGAATGCAGGGCAATTATGCACTTGAAGATTCAGATCAACTAAACTGATGCTGTCTCACTTCTTGTTTTTAAAGGAAGATCCTAACTAATCCTTTTTTGTTTACCTTTTTAAGTATCAAATCTAGGTCGCAGAGTTTGTTTATAAGCTGGTAGGAGGATGTACATGTAGATTTTTATTGAAGAGGTAATCCTTCAGAAAGGAGGAAAAACATCTAGGACTGCTGTTCTGCTACATTCACGGATGTGGAAGCACTTTCATTGCAACTTCATGGTATTAAGAACTAAACAAAACTGACCACAGAATATTTTTCCTGAAATTAAAGAGTAACGTTTTGTAACAAGGTTTAATCAAAACAGGTTTCGTATTAGGACTGTTACCAAACAGTAAAGCTCTGGTTTTTGGAGGGCTGGGTTCCCTTAAGTTGCTTCTGGCAACAGAGAAAATTACATTATTGAATAGTGGGGGTAAAAAAAATGAATCAAACCCAAGGACAAGTTCTAAAAAGAAATTTATTTGAAGGATTTAGATGCTCAATTCAGGTATAAATACGGGAACAACAAGCATCTGAACACTGCATTTTAACATAAATACAGCCCTAAGCCAACTGAGAAGGAGCTAGTCAGTCCACAATCTTGCTAGATCTCACCTCTCTATTATCCTTTTGTGGGTGGCGGGTTTTTTTAGTATTAAAACATGTATTTAATTTGTAAGCTTAGGGGTGCACGCCTAGAGCGCCTTCAACAACACAAAAAATATGGAAGAGGTGATGTATAAAAACTATATTAGAAGACCCTGGGGCCTTCTAGGACCCTATCGGAAAAAAAGTAAATTCCCACAAAACCACCCCAAAATCTGAGTAATTTTTCAAACTCCAGGTCACATTCTAACTGCAACTAAGCAGTCTGTCAAGGCACTGAAATGTAGAGGTCTATTAACAAAACAACAGCTTACTTTTTCTGAATAATTTCTACTGAAGCATGCCACAAGACTAAAATGTCCTCTCTTCAGATGTCTCCAGCTAGGATGTCAGGTCCTCTTTCCCAAGGCTGGCTCATTCCTTACTTGTCCTGCCCCACGGTACACTACAGTGTTTTGGCTTCTCTGCAAACTAATGAAAAGCAAATAATATCACCATTACATTGTTGTACAGAGGTATGAGTGAGCAATATACAGTGTCATGGTCCTGTTACAGAGAAGTTGTTACTATCCTTTCATTTACCTGATGCAGGCTTTATTTTCAATACGAGTATCATCAGACTTCTGTTTTATTTTTTGCAATAATCAATTTTGGCCCACAGTTTTGATGTCAATTATTTTAATGTCTGACTTAAGCAAATTATATTTTTCTGAAATTATTATAAAAGGCAACTCTCTTTAACTATAGTAAGTTAATGGCTCATTTCCATAAAATGACCATGTACCCAAATGGAGAAAAAAGACCAAAGTCAGGAGCGTGTGACATTTATGCAAATTGAACCTCTAATAAATGACTACTCCTATTCAGAGGTTTAAAAGTCACAATGGCTTCCAACAGCTGGCTATAAAACTATTCATATCACACTGTTCCAAAGGACTATCTAGGCTTGTATCTTGTCTCTTAACAGGGACTAGTATCAGATGCTTGAGGAGAAAATAACGCATGCAAACAGCTGATTTCCCCTAGGTCCTCTCCATATTTCAAGCAGTCTGTACCTCAGAGCCTTGCATCCTTGTCCTTGTTTTCAGAGATCACATGCACTCATTTAATGAGTGAGCCTCAGAACCCTTCAGCACTTTTTTTCTTTATAAATCTACATATGTATGTCCCTCATACCAGCTTATAAACAAAGTCCATGACCTAGATTTGATACTTAACAAGGTAAACAAAAAAAGGATTAATTAGGCTCTTCCTCTATTTCTTTATAACGTGCTGAAGGGCTCTGAGGTTCATTCGTGGAATGAATGCATGCGATCTCTGAAAAAGAGGACAAGGACGCAACTCAGCCTCCACACCTCTGAGGTAATATGCTCCTCTTGAGGCCAGCAGGTAATGTCAGTCACAATACATTTTGCGTATGTTACCAACCAGAATCCGAGCAAAGTCATTTCACAAATACATAATAATCACTGGAAACCATTAAGTGTCTAACAAATACCTAAGTAACTCCACAGTAGGGAAGGAGGAATCTGCAAACCCAGAGAGGGCAGCAGGGACCATCAAGATTGCACTGCCACATTCTCACACTCTAAACAGGAAGGTCTTGACCTAAAAGAGCCACCCTTAGCTACCGAAGGTATTTGGGAATCCTCTGTAAAAAGACTCATAGAGCCATAGCCAAAAAGACTCATATCTTCCTTCTGGGCTGCAGCTTTCAATGTGATTCTTAAGAATCTTGAACTGCAATTTCCAGTTACTGCAAAATGTTACATATAGGAATGATCTGAGAAAGACCTGAGAATGTCACATCTTGGATTTCAATTTGCTCAAGGAGAGAATAATTTCAGTATAAATATGGTACAGATCAGACACGTACAGAGTCAAGCAAAGACAGGGAGTGGTAAGTCCCTGAAAGAACATGGAGCGCTTAGTATTTTAGTATTCTGTGCTATAGTCCATCAAATGATTGAATATCTATCATTAATAACATCAGAGTGCTATGTCCAGATGACTTCAGTGTAAGACACATTACTCAAATATGTTATTTTCTTTACAGCTCAGCTCCATGTAGCATTCTGCGCAGCTATTTTTAGAAAGAGCTCCACGCAAAAATTAGCAAGCCTATCCACATCTTTTCAAAAGGGAGAAGGTTCTCCCCTCATCATACTAGCAGCTTCCCCTTTCTTCACACATCAATCTGGAACCAAGAGCTGCAATGGCATTAAAATTTTGGCTCTACTAATCCACTCAGACAAGATAGTATGGTTGCTATGATCAAAGAGACAGTTGCAATAAGCTTGATGCTGTGGGTGTGGTGTTCAGTCCTTCATCTTAGGAGCTGACTTTCTGTTACTTCTGTGGGGTTCCACTTGAAGCCTTTTATCTACTACCTCTTGCAATCCACTACTAGAGTTACCACATCATAAACCCAAATGTTACGTGGAGATGGGAGAAAAAGGTTGGGTCAGTTCCGGAAGATTCCTCGGGAAATACAAATGCATGCACGTATTCAAGGTATGTAATTATACCTAGAAGAATCCAATTAGGGCATAATTATACGATTATGGTAATGCAACTTTCTAGTTGATGCATAGCTCTTAAGAAGAACTAGTTCACAAACCGACTTCAGGTAACCTCTACATTTCATGACATTGTTATTTATTTAATAAGCCAGTCTTGAATATTTTACTGAACAGGGTAAGAGACACTTGCGCTTACACACACACCCCCTTTCCTGGATGACGACAACTCCTTTAAAGTCAAGTGGTTAAGACCTGTGTTCTCTACTCAGCAATTAATTTTCTGTGCTAGGAAAGCATATGGTATGAGGAGTTAACGCTATCTGCAGCAACCTGCAAGTATCCGTTCCTTGTGCACACTCACTAAATTCACGCATCCCATCACACACTAATTCTGAAACTTTAATTCAAGATGCAAGAGATGAAGGACAATCCCCCTGATCAGGAGCAAGAATTTAAATTGGGCAACACTCCCTCTCAAAATGAGGCTCAGCCAGCACTGAACTGCTCTTTGTCCCCTGAAAGTCTCTCAGGATGCTTGCTGGGAGAAGTCACATCCGCTTCTTTCATGCAACTTTAAGATTTAGAAGTGGTGGACTTCCTACCAGACCTATCTCCCCAGAACGATTTCAGGGTCTCCTTAAGGAAAATGCCATGCTTTTACTAGACCAAGATGGAATGAAACCATTTCTGGTTAGTTCAGTCAACTGTGCCCACTGGATTCCCAGTAAACTACCAGACCCAACACAATTTTCCCCATTTTTCTATTTCTTTGGAAAGAACAGCAACAACAACAACAAAAAAAATCCCAGAAACGTACATATATTTAAGAAGCCAGGTCCTAAATCATAGAATCATAGAATCGTAGAATGGTAGGAGTTGGAAGGGACCTCTAGAGATCATCTAGTCCAACCCCCCTGCTAAAGCAGGTTAGCCTAGAGTAGGTTGCACCGGAATGCATCCAGGCGGGTTTTGAGTATCTCCAGAGAAGGAGACTCCACAACATCTCTGGGCAGCCTGTTCCAGTGCTCTGTCACCCTCACAGTAAAGAAGTTCCTCCTCATGTTCAGGTGGAACTGCCTGTATTCCAGTTTGTGCCCATTGCCCCTTGTCCTGTCGCTGGGCACCACTGAGAAGAGTCTGACCCCGTCCTCTTGACATCCACCCTTTAGATATTTGTGAGCATTGATCAGATCTCCTCTCAGCCTTCTCTTTTCCAGGCTGAACAGACCCAGCTCTCTCAGCCTTTCCTCATACGAGAGATGCTCCACTCCCCTNGGTGAGCCTGTTGTCCACCGGCACTCCCAGGTCCTTCTCCGCAGAGCTGCTCTCCAGCAAGTCAACCCCCAGCCTGTACTGGCACATGGGGTTGTTCCTCCCCAAATGTCCACGAAGTGTTACCTACAGTCTTAAGAATTAAATCTTCTCTGTAAGCAAAAGCTTACAAAACAAACAAGGACAAACTATTGGTAAATTCCAACTAACACCAGCTTCTAACCAAACCAGCCAGAGACTATTAGAGTCCTACCTCAAATGACAGATGATCTCAAAATTCTGAAACTTTGTGCAGACTATTCTCAAATACCTATTGCAAATTCATCATTTCCGCTTCCTGACAGGGTGCAAACTCAGCAGCTACAGCATTACTTCAAAAAAGTAAATGCTCTTCTGTAATTAAATACTTGGATTTTTTGCATCAAGCTTCCTAACTCGTAAGTCAATTATTGGGGGACAGGAGGGGAGAAAGCAGAATTCTGCCCTTCCCTACAAGTCACCACAAGCCAAACACTGTGGGAAGAAAGAAGGTCACTGTTTTTTTTAAATAGGAAAAAAATCACTCTCATGTCTGATGGCCTGCTACTGTCAATACAGCATCAGCTCAAGGTACTAAGCCTATCATGTATTTTTTAAACTGTCCCTAGGCACTGGATAGCACAACAGACAAATAACCTTGCTGTTTCCTGTTCCTACCTACTTTTCTGTAACCATTTCTTAAACTTAGAATATCTTCAGGAACTGCTGACTGCAATGAGACTTCAAGTTGCCTGTCATTCCTTATCCTTTGCTATTAGGCATCAATAGAAAAACAACCCTTATGTGTACATTTGGAGCTGAGTCACAGAATAGTCAAGTGCAGAACAGTCAACCATTTCAGTATTGAACTGTTATGTATTTATTCAAAATGAGGTTCTTCTATGTTACAACTGGAGCATTCAATTTGAGTTTTGAGCATATACCCTATTTCAATTTATTTAACAGAGCAAAATTCTCACTCAAATAAAATGATATTGTGTGGAAAATGAAGCAGAAACTGGTTCATCTGATGTTATCAATGCTTCACAAACAGTAAGTAAATATCTTCATATATACTGACGATTAACATGCACAGAAGAGAGAGGGGAAAAAAGTATTTAAAAAAAAAAAAAAGAATTCTCCCTCACCAATTCCAGGAGTCCACTGTTTAATAGCCTTTAAAAATACTGCAGTTCCAGCTCTCTAAATAAATGACAATTCAATTACATCTATACTGATGCACTGTAATTTGAAAGAAACAAGAAAAACAGAACTTTTTCTTTCACTCAGTACAGACCCTGCATTATACCCATTTAAACAATTGGTACTTTGATTCACTTGGAAAGAAACCACAGAGTTAACAGCACACGACTATACAGCAAGTTCTCGCAAACATCCAATATTTAAGATTTATGCAAAATAACCAAATCAATATCCAGATTTCATTGCGTCTTCAAGACTGTTACAAACCGTAGGTTTCCGTAGTGCATTTTTAGAGGCGCTTTAGGAACTATTTTTAAGTAGTCTACTGTCCAGACGCAGCACCTAATAAAGCAGCAGGACCGCATTTTTAGCATTACAAATCTGACAAAAGCAAAATGTTTTAAAGCTCTGCTCCCTACTCCTCCTCGCAATTATTCAACATGTACTCGCACACAACACCACCAGTAATAAGACCCACAGTATTTCTAGTTTGTATCACGGAAAAGTTATGCTAAGATTTAAAACCCCACGCTGCTATTTAGCTTTAACTATTTCACCACTCCAATTACCTCGTTCGCATGAAAAACTCGTATTTACCGAATATTCTGTAATAATTGTTCAAGCGGTGGCGGTATGTACTGCACCAAAAGCCGGACCTATTTTCACGTCCCATTTTAACATTCTGAAGGGACGCAACCCAAACGCTTGGGCCGAGACCACCAAGCACAAAGAAACAAAAGCACTTCCATCAAAAACACCGGTTGCTCCCCTTCGCACGCCCTGCACCGTGCCCCGGCGCCCTCCGCCCCGGGCTCGCGCGGCTCCTTAGGGCACCCACGGCGAGAGCCGGCTGCAGCAACGCCGCTTCGGAAGGCGAGCGACAACGCGCGGCGCCGGATCTCGCTTCGCGGCGGTCGCCGCACGGCGCTCTGAGAACGAACGCGCCGCGCTCGCTCGGCCCGGGAGATTCAGCCACGCGCGGCGACGCCGCCGCCGCAGCGAACGCCCCTGACCTCTGTTTTACCACCGAACAGAACGACACCTGGAAATCCGGGGCCCCGACCCGGCTCCCGGCGCGAGAACGACACCTGGAAATCCGGGGCCCCGACCCGGCTCCCGGCGCGCACGTAACGACACGAGCGGAGGAACGCCGCCTCCCTCTCGGGCAAACGCCGGCAGAGAAGCGCCGGCAGCAGGCGGACCCCGGCCCGGCCGAGGGATCCAGAGGAAGGGCCGGCGGGGCGCGGCGGCCGGCTCCCCGCGGGCAGGGGCAGCGGCAGGCCTCGGGGGCGGCCAGCATCGCCCTGCGCCGCCGCGGGCCTAACGCCCGTCACGTGGCCCCGCGGGCGGGGCGGGAGGAGACCCCTCCGCCAAAACAATAACGGGCACGGCTCCCCGCCGGGCCGGCCGCCCCTCAGCGCGGACGGGGCGCGTATAAATA
>VZSC01000659.1:586625-615524 GCA_013398225.1 Steatornis caripensis
GCGGGCTCCCCGCGGTGGGGACGGACCCGGCCGTGACCCGGCTGTGGCTGCGGGGGCCGGGCTGGCCCGCGGGCGAGCTGCTCCCGCCGAGACGGGGCGCGGGGAGGAGACTTGGCGTGGTCAGACACAGGTGCGCGAAGGCCGCCGGGTTCGTTCTTGAATAAACCACGGTGGAAGCAACCACGCGCGCGTCGCTGGAGCGGCGCTCGCTGGGATGGCGGGAGACGGGCTGCGTCCGGCTGCTCCTTGCACCTAAGCGGAAAACTAAGTGTTTTGACGTGACTGAAGGTGCACACTGTCTAGCCAAGGGCTTGGTAGACCTAGAGGTATCGTCGGCCGCTCTTTTTTCATATTTTAACACCCAGCATCAGAGAGCATAAAAAGTAAAAAATCTGAGAATACAAAATTATACTGAAGCGAATGCGTCTGGTTGAACTGCTGAGTTTTTCTGAAAGTCTAGAAGAGCCTACCCGTATTTAGCACGGTAACAAATGATTGCGTCCGAGGACGAAGCATTTACGTCGCAGCCTGTACTGCTATTTAAAGAGGTGTGCGTGAGGCTGCGTCAAAGAATAGAGATTAGAGAGAAGGAAAGGTCCCGGGCAGTGTGTGTGCAGCAGCAGTAAGCTTAATCCTTTACTGAACCAGACCTTGATCCCGTGTAAGCTGTTGAGGCCAAATTCCTGTCAGTTTTGGTGAGAATCTGACCTAAAAAAGGAAAGCAGGCTTGGACTCGTAAAGGATCTGAAGAATTTGAGCAAAGCTACTGTCCACGCGTGCGGCTTTGTAAGGGAAGCAGCACCTTGGGAAACTGCGCTTAGCATAAAAGAAGTCCGTGTCTGTGTTCAGATGGGTTTGTGACTGGTGACTGCAGCCGCAGGTCACATAATCATAGAATGGCAGGGGTTGGAAGGGACCTCTAGAGATCATCCAGTCCAACCCCCCTGCTAAAAAGCAGCTTAGCCTAGAGCAGGTTGCACAGGAATGCGTCCAGGCGGGTTTTGAATATCTCCAGAGAAGGAGACTCCACAGCCTCCCTGGGCAGCCTGTGCCAGTGCTCTGGCACCCTCACAGTAAAGAAGTTCCCCCTCAGGTCAACTGAGAAAATGCTGTAGTGAGTGCAAGGCTTTGTTTTGTGCTCCGTCAGTTATGGAGCAAGCATGCTTGCTTGCTGCGTAGCTAAAGGGAATATCGGGTAGTGCCAAAGCTAGTAACCAAAGAATTAAATGCATTGCGCCTTACGGGACTAAGGAAATGAGCACACAGTTATCTAGTTGAATAGATTGGAATAAGGGGATCAGAAATTATCTGCTTAAGTTCTAGTGAGATTATACCTTCTAAAATGTTACCTACACTATTACCGATCCGTATTACCAGCTGTTATTTCAGTCAGAATGGGTATTATTTACATATCTTTTCGTGTTTCTGTTTTTGGCATGAACACAGCCTATCTGTTCCAATGATGGTGTCCTTTATGCCTACTAGTTTATACCTGTCTGTTACAACTGAAACCACCCCGTTTATCTTTTCTACCTCTGCCTCCTTCACAGTTCTCTCTTACATTCCTCCTTGTTTGTTTTCACCATTGTCCACAATGTTATCAGTCTGGAATTTATGTCTGGTGCTTGCCACTAAATTATTAATGAATACAGTGGACTGAAAAGTAAAGATCCACCAGACCAATCCTTAAAAGACATCACTTCCCCTGTTAAGTGTCTGCAGTCCCGCCATTAATATTTTGCTGATGCTTTGACAATGGAGAACTATTAATCCGTATTTCAGTGTTTCTGTTTATAAAGCATTTTCTCTGCTTCTTCAGATGTATGTGATACTATATAAGCCTTTGCAGATGTGCCGAAGTCTTATATTCATCAAGAGCTCAATCCTTGCCGCACTTGGCACAATTAAGGACAGAGAGGAGAAAACTACTTTCCTTCTGCTGTGATTTTGAGTCAGTTTGTATCAAAGCAGTCTGGGGAGTTAGTGCAGAGACCCTCAGAATTGCCACAAGTTACGCTAGCAGTAAAGGAGTGGGTGACCTGTGGTATCACGCCCATGCTTCCCACACCCCTATGCCTTCATCACACCCTCTGTACTGAACAGAGAAGGTGTAAAGTCAGCCACGTGCCACTCAAGTGGAGGTGTACCCTTGGCTCCTCCGTGCTGACAGAGGAGAGGCTGAGGGTTGCGTTGTGCAGTGTAAATATACTAAACACAAATCTTGATTTTGTTTCAGTGACACCTTTGTTCCATGAACCCCCGCTGCTTATGACTCGCTGTGTTCCTTTCCTCTAAGCTGTCATAGAACATGGGATGCCCATCTTACACTACTATTTTCATTACAATGATTTTTTTTTACTATCACTGAAGATACACACATTTTCCAGATTTATTTCTTTTTTAAAATAAAGTACAGGTTTTACAGTCTGTGACACAAGCTTGTCCCTTGTGCTACGAGTGTTTTACGCATGCCAACAGCGTAGAGTGCCCAGCCAGCCATTTGGGCTAGCCAGGGACACCTCTGGCAGTGTGCAGCCGATGTCCTGCTGCCTCCCACGTTTTCTGGCCCTGGCGCCTGGCGGTTCTGGCTCTCTACAGCCAGGCAGCGTAAGAGCAGTGCCCCAAACAGTGTCAGTGAGACAAAATGACATTCGCTTCGACTCCCTTGAAATGCAGTTGCAGTTGTTCCGGTGATGTACAAAAGGTTAAGCTGATCGGCGGGCGTCCGAAGCCTAGTTGTGGATTTGCAAGTGGGTTTTCCTTTTGACTAGCTGGAAACTGTTGGGGTTCATGTCTATCATCTCAGCAGTCTATGCTTACAGTCCTGCTGCACTGTAGCTAAACTGATTTCTAGTCATGATTTGTAGATGCAGAACAAAGTGTTAAGGCCTGAATTGGCATCTGAAAATCCAACTACCGTACCTTGTATAATTTCTATGTTTTGCTTACATAATCTAGATATGTAGCAACCTCTGCCAAATAAACTCTTACTTAACCTTTGGTTAGTTGTGAGAACAGTTGAATGATGCTGAGGAGGAGAAGTGGGAGAAGAAGAGCTGAGGGCGAGTACTCTTTCTCAACTCTCTCAATCTGTTACTTTCACTGAATCTGTACCCATTCTGCCTGTGAACTCCCAGGGAGAGATCCTGATAGTTTTGCTTTCATTTAGTGGCAGTAAAAAATTCGACGCAGCATACCAACCAAATTTATTTTATTGCCCCAGTTGGCAGGCGAGGTAAAATTTTCTTCTGCCAATAAGTAAACATTGACTTTTTCCATTATCCCAACTGTCAGAACCATATCACAGTGTATGTTGCTGCTGAACTGAAGTCATCCATATGGTGATGCAGACAAGCAGAAAAAAACACACCAGAAACCAGTTACTGCCTCACAATACAGTGTGTTTAAAACTTTTAGTTTTCCAGGCAGAGAGTTTCCAGGATTAAACCCGACTTTTCCCAATAACGAGTCTTGTGCCTTAGTCTCAAGACCACTAGGATCTCTTTCTTTTTGACTTCCTACCCATCAACAGGGAATATTAGCCTCATATTTAAAAAAACAATTATTTGGGATCTTCAAAATAGTGATGTTTGGAAAAATCACAAGGTTAGATTTTGGATTTCTTTTAAATTTGGCCCCTGAGTTTTACACCTCTAGGACTTAGAATAACTTATAACAAGATATAAAATGCAGTTCTGTAGCCATAAGGCAGACTTTGTTTTAACTTACTGACACTGAGATTCTTGTATAATTGTACATCTTCAGAAATGAAATCTTCTTGAAAACTTGCTGAAATCACAAGATTCACGATAGATGGAAAAACTGTTAATCGCAGAGAAGAGAAAGCGCACTCATTACTACATTTTGTTTAATGGAAGCAAAGCAAAATGCCAAAATATGTTGTTGCCATCTTCATCTTTTGTTTAGTTAATAATGAATTAGAAATTGCAGTTTCCTTTTGTATCACTAGATGGTATATGGTAACTGTAGGGAAGCTGAGCTCTTAAAAAAAATTTTGACAGAGTATAGGTACTGCCATCTCTCCTTTTCCAGCTATTGCGCTGACCAGACTCCTGGCTTACAGAGGAAATGCATGCAAAGCTGTTCCCGACAACTAAAACTGCCTGTTGTTGTACCAAAACCCGGGTCCTATTGCAGACAGTGGCAAAACTTGCTGAGTGGTTCTGTGCTGATGTTTTCTGGGAAACTGCGCACTAGTTAGGCCTCTTACTCAGGATTATATTTAAAAAGAGGAACTCTCTGTTGAAACTCTTGAAACACACCACCCCACCACTCACTTATTGGAAAGTTAGCCAAGTCTTCAATTGCGTGTATCAGACCTCGGAGCTACCTGCTGGTGAGCTCTTGGTAGGCATGAATGTCCTTATAGAGACAGAATACAGGGAAGTGTAGGCTTGTAATTTTGGTTATGGCTATATGAACTACCATATAGGTTCCATGCAAGCAGTGACTTTTACACTAGAAGGCATGTTATTATTTTTGCAGGTAATAGTATTTTTGAATGCTGCAACAGCACAATCAAAACAGTATCTCCTACAGCAATTTTATAAAAGAACACAAAAGGAATAAAAATAGGTAGAATAGGAAAAGAAATAAAGTAAGAAAATAATGGAACAAAGGAGAAAAAGACAACAAAAACAAACTCCGTAAAAATATTTTTTCCTAGAAATTTTAAGAAGATCAATGTGAATTTTAGCATCTGAGGAAAATTTTGTTGCTGAATCTATTAAAAGGCTGGCATGGCTCAAGAAAGCTTCCTTGCCTGAGCTCTTACTAGGACCTGGTAACACTGCAACCTTAGAATGTTAATGTCTTCTGACAGATAAAACACCAGTTAACAAGCACCCCGGTATTTTAATTAACAAGTGAGATGATTTTGTTATTTTTTTTATAAAAGAACCAAGAGCATTTTATGCTGTTCCATTGGAGTGAGCAGTTCAACAACTTAAATTGAGCTATTTCCACTTTCTAGTTTGAAAGTTTTCAATTCAAAATTACAACATCTCGGGATCACTCTGTCCTGGCTTTACTTGTCTGGCTTTACTTGTGTGAAAAACGTCACACGAGCAAGATTTATGGACACGGTTCCACAGTTAAATCTTATTCCTTGTGTTCCATATAGAAGCCATCATTTTCTTGGTGCTTTTTAGGAAAAAAAAAAAAAAAGTGCCTAGTTTTCAGAGGCTACTTTACTGTTTAGTGGTTTGTGCTTTTTGCATTCCCTTGGTCTCCACCGTGCTTAGACTCTGTGGCTTTCTGGGTGAGAGACCCTTTCATTATGGTGGGCAGTATCATCTGAAGCTTTCATAATAGTTTCTCACAGTGTCACCGGTTTCCACAGTAGCACGAAGCATTGCGGAGAAGGACTCAGTGTGCAGGGCTCTCTTCTGAACAGCCTAACCCTGCTGTGCCTTTGCTCTCCCCAGGTCTTCTCTCCAGGGTTTGGCAGGGCAGGGCTCTTGGATGGTGTGTTGTTCCTACCCCAGTAGTGGAGAGAAAGAGTGAGACAAAATGGACCTTGGGAGGGAAGGTAGTGAGGAATCGGGAACATGCTGTGTGGTGTGTGGTCCCCCAGCACCGCACCAAGGCGGTGAACGAGAAGAGAGTCTCAGACACGCAGCGCCATCCTCCATTACAATCTATGTGGCAGAACAGGAGCCCCCCCAAAAGCAGGTCTCAGTTTCCAGCCTCAGGGAACAGATCCATTTTTGCAGTACTGAGACCGGCAAGAGAAAGTGTTTTCTCAAGATATATAGAGCTACGGTACAGAAAAGTAAGTAGCTATGTCACCCAAAAGAAGCATTCATCTTGCCTACAACAGGTAGCTGTGTAGTCTGGCAGCATCTCTATTTCTTGAGTGAGGAATAACAACATGATGTAAAGAAAATAACTGGGGTAAACATTCCCGTTTTAAGTCTAGTCTCTTCCTCTGTCCACTCACATCTCCCAGTGAGATGCCTATGACGGCTGATGTTACAGAGAGTGCAGGATTAGGTCAGACTTGTAATGCGCTTTTCAGCTATGCAGTTGTAGTACTGCCGTGGAAAAAATGCTTCTTAATATTATTTGAATGTTTAAATGCCAATAATGTAGACTAAATAAATGTCTGTGAGAAGGAGTTTCTTTCTATGGCTTCACCAGCCTTTTCTCTGTAAAGAAGGAAAAGCGAATGGAACAGTTACGACAAAATCTGAGAAGGAAATTAATGTCAATCAGTGCTTAAATGATTATTACAATTGCAATTTTAATGACTGTCACCTCTAAGAGCCACACGGGGTGGGACAGTTAGCGCAAAGGTGATGTTGCAGATGGAAACAACACGGTGTCACTTACTTTTGCATCTATTGTATAAAGTGTTCTGAAACAGTACGACAGCATAGCACAGAAAAGTGCATTTCTTAGTGGCAGGAACTCTGAGCTGACAGGAGTTCATTGAGGATTCGAGGCATGCATTAATCAGTAATGCTGCACTGCCTGTTGTGTCTTAGAGTTTAATTAAGAAATTCAGTAAAGGGAAATAGCATCCACAAGCAGTGATAAAGAGGTGTTTGGCATAGCTTGCAAAATAACCATTTGAATGTTAAAAAGAATAAAGTCAAAAGTTAATAATTCTGATTACCCACCCGGCCCTGAAGCCAATACTTACTTACACACAACCTTACATTTATGCTTGCAAGTAGTTTCATTAGATCCAGCAGGATAGATTGCCCAAGTGAATATCTGTGTGTGTTTAACTGTGCTGCCTTGCAATCTGCTTGGACTGGTCCAGGGCACGCATGAAGGATTTTGTGCCTTCTCCTGCAGAAGGAAATGAGAAAGGGTTTGAAAACATGAGAGTGCAATTAACCCCTGTGCAGATCTTCCCCAAGGGGAAGAAAGAGACAAATCTACATCCTGGTTGAGTTCACTGACAAACTAGTTTAGAAATGGCATGAGCAGGCTGCCCTGCTAGCACCATTTTTCAGGAAGAGGTGCTCCAGTAGAAGATAAATGACTTGTAATCTCGAGGGAAGGGGTGCATTTTCTGCAGCCTAGAGGGCAATACCCTTTCCTTCTGTATGCTTAATGCCTTAACTTCGGCCGTTTCCTGCTCACCCTTTTAGCTCTAGTAGTCCTAATTGTTCTGATGGAGTGCACATCAGTTCTGTGGATTTCACAGGACGACAAAAATTAGCGGCAGAAACTCCGTATTCCCTCTCTGGACCCAAAGGAAGAGGGCAGGCAAAAGAAAGTGGAAGGCAGAGAAAGAAAGTTCATAGAAGGATTACCATACCTTTGGGATCCTGACTTCGGGAAGTACAGCTTGCTAATCTCTGCTTTGGCATGAGCTTTACCAAATCAGTAGTCAACTCGTCTACCTATGAGATGGATTATAATACCTGTCTCACAGTGGTGGCCCTGTGAGGATTCATTAATTGCAACCCTTTGGAGATGGAGAGTGCAAAGTGGTAGTATTCTGCTGCCACTATAATCCTCTCCAGGTTCCTAAGTGTCATCAGGGGACCGTCTGAGGAAAGCAGAGGGTTTCTGAACTGGTTACTTACCATTTTTTGTCTGTTATGTACTCTTGAGTTTATATCTGCTTGGATTTTCTCTACTGCATTTTTTCCTCCTTAGTGGGGCTGATAAAATCGCAAGATGAAATTAATTTGTTCGCTTCTGGTGTGCTACCCTGGGAATTGCTACAGCTGAGCGTTAGCCTTTGTGTGCATCAGTTCATAATTACCGGCCTTGCTGGAACTTAGGTGAGATAGAGAGTGCTGTTCCAGAGCTTCTTGTTTTGTGAATTCGGTCTCTTGGTGCATCTGTAATGTTGGCTTACAGTTTGATTGTGGTTTTAGGTCCGTTTTAACAATTCTGAAAAGCTTCTGATGCATCAGAATGCAACATTAATGTGAAAAAAATTGTATTCTTTTGAAGGGCTAAGGTAAATAGGCTTTTTGTTATTTTTTTCTAAGTTCTCACATGAGTTGCACTTTTAGAAGTGTTCTAATTATGTGGAGCATTGAAAGCTGGGGGAAAGAGCAATGAAGTAAGGTGTTCTTGCTTCTTCCAGCAGTGCTGATAAAAGGTATGAAGGGTTAATATTAGAAACTGATGAGACTCAGTTCATCACCTTCCTGGTTTTGAGTAGGATGTAACTTTGGGCTCAGTTCTCACCCTTGTTCTTGCTGGATAGCACTTGACTTTGGAATAGTTTCACCAATTTCGGTTAATTCATTCAGATGTACAATGCTCCCTTCTTCCGCTGCTGTTGTCCTCTCTCCAAGGGAGCTGTGATAGCCTCTTTAAATTCAGGTAAAGCAAACGGCTATACAATTTTCATTAACTTTGAAAAGAGCTCTCAATAATCTCATTTTGCATGTCTGCAATTTGTATCACCATTCAGCACTGCTGACTTTAGCTGTGTATTGGGTAATGCCACACGGACACACTTAAAGCCAGCATAGCTCAGTGCTATTCCGTGGAGTTTAGCAGGCGTTCAGCTACTCACATCAGCAACGAATAATGTGTAGCCTTTAAACTACGGAGCATGTGAACAGCAAGATGACTAGCTTGCACCAACCCCCGGGATAAATTCCTGGATTTATGTGAAGGCTGAATTTATGGCATCTGTTTACCTGGGAGCCCAAAGGTGCCCCCATTATCCATGTTGAGCAGGATGCTGCAACTATGTTATTCCACTGATCATGGATTAAATTCATTGCTGTTGTAAGAACATATAACTTCTTGAGTTCCAGTGAAGTGACACTGGTTACGCCTGCCACAGATTCATTCGTATCATTTCATCCAAGACTCCAACACAATTGGATAGTGAAACAAAGTTGAATCAGACTATAATGTCTTCAAGAGTGAACGGTAAGGCTAGAAGAGCTGATTAGATATGGATGAATGAATTAACTTACTTCTGATTCGTATTAAAGACCCTGCAAGGCTATAGATTTCAAAGATTAAGTAGTACATTTTATATGAGGCATAGTGCGCTTGGTTTGAGAGAAGATGATGAATGGACCTGCACTTTCATTTGCATTTCTATAGCATGGAAGCTATCTATGGGGTTTTAAGGAATGCATGCAGTTGTATACATCGTCACATATACAGTTGTGGATGCTTCATGCTTTGTGTTCTGTGGCAAAATTTCTGTGATGCTCAGGCCCAGCAAAGTAGATATTCTGTGTAGGTTTAGGTAAATTAGTGCTAGCGGTTTTGGTTCAGCTTGATATGATGTCAACGAATTGTGTTGATGGAGCAATTCATTGCATTATGTAGCTTATTATACGTCATTGCTCTCACTTCAGTTTCTCTTATGCTGTAAAACGGCATCAGGAGGGATAAACCATAGAACTCTGCAGGAGGAGCAGAAAGCTTTGCCAGCTCTGCAGAGGAGTATTCGGGACTCAGGGTATCTGGACAGATGTGGTGGGCAGTTTGGAATTGGTGGTTACATGTGGAGCTGGGTATTCCTGCTGAAAAGTTTAGCAGCGGTGTGATTACTCATTCTATAGTTTCACCTGATATCATCAGGCTTCATTCTTCGGTGAGGTGTGTGGTATCTATCATCATTCCTCTTCGATTAGCTGAAGAGCTTCTGAATCTTCTTTAGGAGCCCAGATTCTGTGGCGATTTTTCAGTAAGATTATCTCCAGCAATGGGATAGAAAGCTCGTGTAGCTAAAATAAGGATGTGAGAGAGCCTGCAGCTTTACACAGAGCAAGAATTTATAAAGGCACATTAATGAAATGGTCACCCAGCTAAGATGCGATAGCAGTCAAGATCTCTCTGGAAAATATGAAAGCTCATATTGGAGAGGTGCCTGGGATGATAGTAGGCTGAGAAGGGTAGAGAAGGGAGGACTCATGTTTTAAACTCACTTAAAATTGTTAACTTGATTTAGACTAGACACACAGTCCGGTTATGACAGCTTAAGAGCTGATGCTCTTAGCTGAGTGCCTGTAACTGTCTTTGTGTAGATTTCTAAACCAGAAGGAAGTAGGTCAAAGCTAGGTCACACTGGGTGAGATTCAATACGGGTCTGAAACATATTTCAGTCTCTATATGTAGATGTCTATGGATACGCCACTCATTTAAGTCTATGCAGATGTAGGTAGGATTCGGGTGCCCATCTACAAGTGTCTTGTGCCTCTCGAGATGTTGTAGGATTTCTGAGACACCCACTGGGGGCTGATGCATCTGAGACAAGGCCTTTGGGATACCCATGTCCCTCTGCAGCGGTAGCTGGATTACAGGCAGGTGGTCCCAGGGCATCTCGGAAGGCTCTCCATGCGGTGTTCAGGCAGCTGCACTGAGCTCCTGAGCAGTACAGTCAGAAGAGTCTCTGGATCAATTCAGTTTACCCTAACGTAGACACCAAAGGTGGTAAACAGTTGCTGTGACATCTAATGACGTTTCAGAGGGTAGTTTAATTTAGTAGATGAAAACGATGCATCATTGCAGATATGGTACGGGCCCTACAGGAAACCCATACCCTTTTCTCTGTTTGGAAGTCAGATGGGATATGATACGGAATGTAAAATGGCCCTGGGCACCTGCCTTTGGACAACTGAATCACCCTCCAGGCTCCACTGGCTGTATTCACCAATTCTCCATTGGCAATAACAGAACTTTAGACACCTAACCTGTGCAGATGCCTCCACGGAGACAGTGAAAATTAATCGTGCTCATCTCAGGCTGAACCTCACCCTTTCCCTCCGAGCTGAAACAGACAGGTCACGCACAGGGGCTGTCTCGGCCAAGGGGTTGTGCCTCAGTAAGTCACCAGCTCCTGCTCCTGCGACTGTCCTTTCTTGCTGGGAATTACGCTTGCCCGTGCCCAAGCGCGTGTGTGCTGGTAGAAGCCAGAGGTCTTCAGGGCAACTGTGAGCAAAAGAGAGGCCGTTGCTAATGGGGCTGATTGATTGATAGCTGCTGCACTGGTCAAGGCTGCCAAGGCTTTTTTGCCCTGACGGCAGATGGTGAAGATTTGTGCTACATGATGTTACACTTGAGATCTCTTTCATATGTAATGAGCTATACATAAAAATTTCGGCTGCATAATGGCAGTGAGGGGACCGTACAATGTATACAAGGGATGCCAAAGTTTTAATCTTTCTGCTGTCCGTCTGTGGGTAGTAAGGTGGAATAACACCATAATGGAATAATTACCATAATATTCTTTAGCAATGGAAATCTTGCTGATAGTTGAGCATATTTCGATTAGCAGATGCAGTTTCTCGTGATGCAGTGAAAGACAGTATTGTTAACTGCCAGTACCCATAACTTCACAGGTAATTGCAGCTGTGTATGAGCCATGCTCTTGTTTGATTAAATTGGTTTACCCGATAATTGAAGGCTTATTGTAATATAATTGTAATTGTAATGTACTGTGTCATTGCTGAACAATNCATAATATTCTTTACCAATGGAAATCTTGCTGATAGTTGAGCATATTTCGATTAGCAGATGCAGTTTCTCGTGATGCAGTGAAAGACAGTATTGTTAACTGCCAGTACCCATAACTTCACAGGTAATTGCAGCTGTGTATGAGCCATGCTCTTGTTTGATTAAATTGGTTTACCCGATAATTGAAGGCTTATTGTAATATAATTGTAATTGTAATGTACTGTGTCATTGCTGAACAATAGAGAAGTAAAGGCTAAAGGGTATCCAGTGGAACAAACTACCTCCTGCATGCAAATAAATTATCCAGTTGCTGTTATAAACAAGAAGCATTGTGTTCTGTCAGACTTGCAACAAAGAAATCATTATCTGTCTGGCCTATGCATTGAAGAACAACAGTCTGTATTTCCAAAATTAAAACCATAATTAAGCTCTCGTTATGAGTCCACAACACAAGAATGAAGAAAATGATAGTGTTAGACCCCTCTGAGTCTCACATCCCCAATTAGCAACCCCTGAATCAGTGGTTCAAATTTTTCCCACATAAGGATTGCTTCGCCTGACTCTGTCGGTGATGGAGGCATCACCCCATGGGCCAGCTGAGTCACTGTAATGCTTCTCTCATTACCCACCTGCCAAGCAGGACATTGCCAGGAAAGACCAAGTCTACTTGGGATGCACTCCAAGTACCCTGGGAGGTGACTTAGGCTCTGTTAGTTACTGGAAACCAGAAGACTATACAGGAGCCCTCTGACTGGTAAACAGTGTTCACAGATTTCTTTTTGAGCTAATAAAAATAGGCTGAGATCACTTCTCATGCCCTTCTTCAGGGTTGCATTTCACTTTCCTTTGGGTGCGGCTGGGAGTCTTGGTCTTGGTCATTGTGTCTAAATAGAATCATGGAAAATAGAGTAAAGAAAGATGAAGGCGATTTTTCAAGGTTTCTACCACAAAGCAGGCCCTACGGATTAAAATTGACAATATACAGATGTGTGTGTATGTATGTATTTGTCCACGTCCTTATTATCGTCAGATGTTAAGGCCAAGATGTTCATAAATCTTATGTTTCATGTGTATTATTAATGCATCATTAAATTTAAAAAGAAGATACTGTTCACATCATCTGGGGACAGTGACAAATAGTAAAAGTTAGTAAGACGTCCCTTGGTAGGTCTTCAGTGTCGCCTAAGCTTCTATAGAAAATAAATGACTGAGAATACTGTACCTAAGAAGTTTGCTACATTATCTAAGATGGCTGACAGTGCAAAAACATCTTCAAATTTTGAAATACAAAACTGCAAGGAGTCAGAAAATATAGATAACCATGTTAACGTGACTCACTCACATCCTGTCTCCAGGTTTATGGCTGAAACTGGTTGAGCAAAGAGTATGGATCCTACCCTGCACGGGTAGGATCAAAACAAAAGCAAGATGACTACATTTTTTTGGTTTTGTAATAGAAACTTTGAGGGAAAAACATGATCCAGGGCAAGTAGTAAAGAAGTTCCAGGTAAAATATATTTTAGTGGCCTATTATCATCACCAAATTTTCTTTCCTATGTGTTATTCATGTAGCTTCATTCTTCCTCCATACTTCCTCCAGCCAAAGAGCTGATAACTGTTGATCTGGGACACTGGCTCTCTCCTGTGATTCGTACCCTTCAGTTATGATGTAAGGAAATGTCTTTTGGCAGAGGGTGTATTACTGGGAGGCTCGTTGTCCTAGAGAAGTCGTAATCTTTTCACGAGTGCTGTGAAAAGTCTGATTGCTCGAGTGCATAAACACGTCCATCCCTCAGCTCCACTGCCTCACATGAACACTGTACATTGCCAACATCTGTAAGACTTCGCAGAGAATTGTGAACAACGCAGCCTTGAAACCAATAACTAGGCTCGCTCTTTCGTCCTGTGGTGCCTTTGTAGTGGCTCCTTTAACCACTGCCTTCCTCAAAACTGCTCCTTGCTTGTGCTTAGATCAGTTCTCCAGCCACATCACTTTGTGCCCTGCACACCCATGTTTTTTCAGTGAGCATATGTAACGCTGCTCAGGCGCTGAGACCACCCGCATCTCCAAAAAATCTTGAAACAGTTTTTTCTTTTTTAAAGTGGATGTTCCTTTACTTCCTGGCCATGTGATCCTTATTGCTTTAGCATGCACGGCCTAAACTGGGACAGTCACAGGGTAGGAATGCTGCTCTGCTCCCATCTCAGCCTCAAACTGGGACACTCAGCTGTGAACGCAGCTGTCCACTAGTCCGGTGAAATGTCACTGTCCTGGATCTTGGTATTTGGAGTAGAGGTCTCTCCCTGTCCCTTTGCATATGTTTGTTTAACTTCCAGACCACTACGTATGCATGAAGTGGCACACTTGCTTGGGTGGATATAGGCATTGATGCACCCAGCTGGGGATTCAGTTCCAAAATTTGCTTTTTAATTCTGACTGCATTAGGCTTCTCCTTGCTCTGCTTTCTGAGGATTCCTGTAGGGACCTTGCTCTCAGGATACACTGTGGGGGGTGGGGAAACTATCTCAATATTGGGAACTGCCATACATGACAGGGAAGGAAAGGGTTGGATTTCTAATGTAGCTTCAACGCTTTCAAGAGATCCAGGGCAGTCCTTCGTTTTCATTAATTTTAGATATGATGTATAGATGTACATTGTAAGATGGCAGAATCAGCAGTTCTCAAAATCTCATCTGTCTACCGGAATGGCGACTACAGGGGTGGCCCTGCACGGCCGTACCCCATCGGCTCCTCCGCTGAGCCGCACCGGGGGGATTGCTCACAGAGCTGGGTGCCCAGGGGAGCCAGTGGAGTGGTGATGTGATTGTGCTCCCTCCCTTGTCCCTTCCTTCACACTCACTCTGGCTGGAGTGACCTGCACCACTCAGCTGCCTTCTGGGCACAAGTTCACGCTGGAGAAGCTTTCCCTGAGCTGGACAGGGTTGCAGCATTTGTGGCACAAGATATGTACAGTTCAGCTGCTTTGGTCATTAGCAGGGTCCTCTGGAGACCCCGCTTTGCTGTTGCTGAATGTGGGGGTCGGCTCGTGTGTGATGTTAGCGGGGGCTCTGCTGTTCCAAGCAGCGTCCTCCAGGCGTGATGTGAAGCCGCAATCCCCGCTGCTAACAGCTAGCACTGATACGGTGGTACGTCTTCGTTACGGAAATAGAACCATCCTACCAAGGATTTAAGAAATCATAAGTTACTTGCCTGCGGCCTTCCTCCCCTCCAAATTATGAAGATGAACTAAAAATTTTAAGTTTAGAAAGTAGAATGGGTCACTCAATGAGCAGCCAATCCAAGGAAGCCAGTTTTCCTTTGGCTTTGTGTCTTCAGGTCCCAGCCCTTCCCTTTGTCCCCCAGTGACCCTGCCTCTGCTGCATGCTGCCCACAGCACCTGCGCAGACAGGTCTAGAAGTCTGTACCTGCTGAATGGCAGCCCGGGAGCTGTCTGTCGAATGCCTGCCTTGTACAAACTTAATTTTCTTGAAATTCCTTTTTTTCCAAACCAGGGTGAAACTGGCCGGTGAGCTGCAAAGTTGCTGGGGCAGCTAGCTGCCAGAGGGCCAGTTTTGTTCCAAGTTTTGTTCCTCTAGGAAAGGAGATGATTAACTTTTGTATTTGTCTTCTGAATTTAGAGGCTCCAGTGTTCATTTTAGTCACTGGAAAACAAGGAGGGTAAATTTTGTTTGGAAAAGAACAGAGAAGGGGTTATTCTTGTCTTAACATATGAATATGGGAGCTAGAAATGCAAGCACTGCGTATCCTGAGAAAGGGTAAAATTATGAGCTGACTACAGATGGGATGGAAGGGATGCTTTAGTTTTACCTACCTAGATTCTCAGTGGGTTTGCCATATGCTGTCTTTTTTTTTTTTTTTTGCTACCTGCCCTCAGTGAGTGTTATTGTTTATTATATCCAGAAAGGGGAAATTAAAACATATAAAGATTTCCTTAGTTCTGTTTCGTTCAGCTGATTCCCATTTGTGGCCATATCCCTCTCATCCTTGGCAGGGTTTCTGCATGTCTATTATCTGCTTCAGAGATACAGTTAGGTGTGGGAACATTTTTCTGGACCTCATTTTTCTGGAGCTTTGGCCATTCTCAGTGCTTTTGCCTGAACTATTTCTAGTTAGACCACCTCTTTCTTGAACTGTGATACCTTAAGGGGTCACTGTATTTCACCCGAGACTTCTAGCAGTACCGAGTAGAACAGAAGAATTGCTTCGTATGTATTACAGGCTATATTCTTGCGTGTGTGTCCCAGTGTGGTTTGCTTTCTTTGTGATCTCGTGACACTGTTTGCATTCAGCTGTGAATTACCAGTGCTGCCTAAGGGGCTTTTTCTTATTACTCTGTGAATTTGTATATTCCTGCTTTCGTGTAGTGCTCTGCATTATCCCCCCTTAGAATTTCATCTTGCTGCTTCACAGAAGCCTGTGGGAACCTTCTCAGCCTTTGGCTGCAGCGTTCTGAGAGACTCACTCCTTGTGCTCAGCTGAGCAAAGAGACTGCGTGAGTTTCAAGGCAGCTTCAGCAGAGCTTGTGCAAGGGAGCACGTCTTTGTGCTGACAGCTTTGTATGCAATTATAAGTCACTGTTATTGTTTACACAAAAAGTGATACACAAAGGCAGCTTGACTGTGGGTCTGTGCCACTGTATTAAAAAATCAAGTTAAAAGCTGTTTAAGAAAATACACAGCGGTGTCAAAGCATCCTCTAAATAAGCCACTTTATCTAGATGCTTTGCATTGCCTGTTGCCTTATAGCAAGGCAAGAGTGTCCACTTTTCAAATTAATATTGAAATTCCTTATGATACTGTCAACTGTTTTCAAAACATGGCAGTTATTGCTCTCCCCCAGGGGGAGATAGCTGAAGGATGATGAGGATGCTTCTGCAGCTCCCCCTTGTAGTAATAAATAATACAATCCACGGTGCTGCTAGTGTGGTTTTTTATGAAGTAACATTTCAGTAAAATCTGGTTGCAAAACACACTAAGTATGATTTATAGGCCTGAAATTATGACTATCCAGCATTCCTGAGCAATGACTTATTTATTCTTGTAGTCAGAAGACAAAGCTTTCTACATTGAGAAATAGTTGATACCTCTTTAATTACAGCTGAGGTACAATGCGGACATTGTGCTTTTCAAGCACCCACTGACAGTCACTAAAGAGCAGTGAACCTGCATTTCCCAATATATGAAATTGCTCCTAGGATTCTGCAGGACCCATGGGAAAATTGCAAAGAATTCTTACTTATCCCTGAGCAAGTGTATCTCGGCTGAATAAAATTTCTAGGTCTTTCTAAAAGCTTCATTCTTAAGATCTTATATTGAGATGGCCCCCTAAGGGTGTACCAGAATCTCAGCTTAAGGTGCCCAGCTGACTTTCAATTACTCGCTTTTAATTACTGTTCTTTTCTTTCCCCTGGGATTAATTTTGAAAATGTACGTCTCAGGGTGCATGTGCTTAAGAAATTGTCTTATGTTGACATTTCTCCCTTCTATAAAAAAGCAAAACAAACCAAAACAAGAAATTGATCTCTCGAGCAGGATTTCCACTACCGTGAGAATACGTGGTTCCCTTTTGTGCTTCCCGCTAAGCAGCAAGCACAGTATGTCTAGACTTCAGTAATGCATTAGGCACAGCAAATGTACGGTCGTAGGAAAAAGGACGTGAAAAGAAACCACGGATGAGAGATGCTAATTACATCATTTGATGCACTACTGGAGCTCAGATAACGCTGGGAAGGTAAAAGGACTCATGAAGAGTAGAATATGTATTTGTACTTAAGACGATCTGGAGGGCTATCACTGAGCTATCACTCAGCCCTCGCTATTCATTAACAGTAATGTAAACAACTTAATTAACGTTCAGGAAGACTGTTCATTTATTACAAATCCCATTAGGAAGTGAGCTGAGCATCCCTGGAGAGGAGAATGATACAGACATAACATGATACATTGCAAACATGTGGAAATGGGACGAACCTGTAGCCCAAGAGGTCAGGCTGTGCTCTTGGGGTTAATTTCAGGGATGACTACAAGAGACTACAATGTGTGAGTGCTCCCTCCCAGGCTTTCAGGGTGTTTATAATGGTGGCTCATTGGATGTCATCCCTCCTTTAGAGAGTTTTGATCCAAAATTGAGTCTCCACCAGTCCTTCCATTCCTGCCCCCAGTGCACATCCACGTGCACGTGGGATGCTCAAATCACGTGATCTTGTTCTCAGCAGAACTGCCTTAGTTATCCTATATCTGGCCCACCACTGAACAGAAGGCCCGTCTACTTTCAGAAAGAAGTAACTAGAATCTGGAAAAAAATAGTAGCTCATCACACTCTGGGCATAGTCAAAGTCATTCTTCAATGGGAGGGAGACACTGGAACAGCAGTAGTATCTCAGATACTGTTAGTGGATAGCAAGACAGCAAGACAGAGGCGTCATCACCAAAAGTGACAGGATTGTGCACTTCAGCCACTGTTGGAGAAACCCCCTGCTTTAAAAACAGAGCAAGTGAGAGCTCCTTGCCCAGCTATTTGGTGTTTGGCTTGCAAAACCAGATGCTCTCCTGTCAGCTAGTTGAGGATTAACAGTGGGGAGAAAGGAGTGGAAAAAGGATGACCTTGCATTTATTTATTATTTTGGACACTACTTTTCCCATAACTAGCAGGTGTACACTGATATCTGTCAGTGTCATGTGGAGATAATTTATGCATTTTTCATCCCCTCCTGCTCTCTGAAACTAAATTCTGTTTCCAGAAAACATAATTATTAGAGTAGCTGTGTGACAGATTTTGTTGTCCTTTACTCACTGGAGATTTCTTTTATGAACAAAACATCACCACAAAAATACCTTCCTTCATAATTTTGAATTATGCTTTCATTGTAAGATGTTTTTCAAAGTTTCTGCCGTTGTTCAGCTTTGACAGCAGAATAAAACAATATGTCGTTTCTTATAAAAAAGGAACATACATACCCTTGAGCAGGTTGTGTTGATTTGCCTGAGAAATTTTATCCTCATTTTCCTTTTTCACAGAAGCCTATTTGATGGACTGATGTATATTTATACGGTGCATTGATAATACAGTGAGGATCAAACCATTTCTGAAACCAGGTATTTTGTGCTATAGCATAAAGTAGAAAGAGGACCTGCCCTCCTGTTTTTCAGTCACAAAAAAAACCCCTCAAAATCACAAAAGCAGCTCCTTAATGTCGTGCTCTTTGAAAATACCGGTTTCACTAGTGCAAGCTGCACCAGCTCCTCCTGGATAATGGCAGTACTAACATCTGTAGAACTTTTTTAACCTCNCACAAAAAAAAAACCTCAAAATCACAAAAGCAGCTCCTTAATGTCATGCTCTTTGAAAATACCGGTTTCACTAGTGCAAGCTGCACCAGCTCCTCCTGGATAATGGCAGTACTAACATCTGTAGAACTTTTTTAACCTCTTTAGGCATAGGTGCACTGGAGTAGACTGTGAATGAATAGAGATTATTTAATGAATAAATTAAATAATAGTCNAGAGGACCTGCCCTCCTGTTTTTCAGTCACAAAAAAAACCCCTCAAAATCACAAAAGCAGCTCCTTAATGTCGTGCTCTTTGAAAATACCGGTTTCACTAGTGCAAGCTGCACCAGCTCCTCCTGGATAATGGCAGTACTAACATCTGTAGAACTTTTTTAACCTCTTTAGGCATAGGTGCACTGGAGTAGACTGTGAATGAATAGAGATTATTTAATGAATAAATTAAATAATAGTGACAGTATGTTTTTCAGCTTCTTGCTTAGCTGCAGCCACCCATCCCTCTGTTCCCATCTCTGCATTAATTTGTCTCATCTCTGGTTTCCTTCTATAGGCACATCAAGAACTAAATAAATTGAAACCTATTGGTTTCATTCTGGGATCATTTATCGTAGCACTTTATTTCCTTTATACAAGAAAAAGCGGTTGCTGTTGCTAGTTTAATTTTGTTCACATCACCCTTTTAAAGGTGGCAGACCAACTGACAGCTCTTTTCACACCTGTTCCTGTTATATTGCATCCTATTTTTGTGGTACCTGAAGAATTTCTTCTGCCCCCACAGTACTGATTGCAGAAAAAGTTGTGCTGGCAGTTTTATCCAAGAGAGGCAGCTTACCCTACCCTCCTTTCTCCAGGCTGAGGCTCCGTGATTACAAGCGAGTCTGGCAGTAAGACAGCTTGGTTTCACCTTACTTCATAGCCTTCAAGAGGAGAAACAACTGAAATAAGGTAATCAAGGGAGAGGTGTGAAGAGAAGGAAAAAGAGGAGACTCAGAAGTCAAATGCACTCAGTTTGCGACTCAGGTAGCAGTTAGATTTGTCAGTGAGGATACCTAAGGTGGATCAGAAGGAGAGAATCGATGGCAGTGTAGAAGAAAGGGGGAGTAAAGGACACTTGGGCAGAAACTTGAGAGGACAGGAGGAAGAAGCAAGAATAGAGGTGAATGTGAGACCACTGTTTCCTTCTATGTGTGACCACAATGTCCAGAGCTTCCAAAGTTCAGCTGCAGACAGGGAATTCAGAAAGATACGTGTACCTAACTGAAGAAAAGCCAGTCAGAAAGGACAATGGTTAATGATCCAAAACCAAATCCATCTACAGTGCCTGTGTGAGCTAAGAAGGACAGAGCAATTTAGATGTATGCATAGTCTAAGTGCAGACACGCGTGTATGCTGAGGGAGGAAGGTGGAGAGCACTGTACCTGTTATTAATCTTTCCATGAACAGCCCAGACTGGACGACGTAAGGTTGAGAGGGAAACAGAGCCACAAGATGCTGAAATATCTCTCAAGAGTACTTCAAGGAAATACTTAGTAAATTCTAAAAAGCAGCACCAGATGGCCAATTGCAAAGATCCTTAAAGGTCCGTTTTCTTGTTGACATATGTGTGATCACTCTCAGACAGCTTTATATCTAAAAAGATGTTTAACAAATGTTCCTTGGGCAAGATGCACTTCCAACCACTCTTCTGCAGGAGGACAGAGGGTTGATTTTTAAGAGGGATTGATACGGACGTTATTAGTACTCTGAAATGCTCTAGAGAATGATATGAACAAAAATTTCTTCTACCCATGAAAAACCAGAAATTTCTGTGCCAAACCAACGTATGGGTAGTCTCATTTCCCAGAGGAAAATGTAATTAGCATTCTGGATCTGAAAGAGCAGGCCTAAATCCACTAGGAGTATCACAGCTAAGTTAGGAGAGGAAGATGTAAGGGACAGATGGGTTATTATAATGGTGAACAAACATGCTGACTTAACTCCTCTTTAAATTATGCCAATTTATTACAAAATAGTAGGAAAAACCTAATCCCCTGTTAACAAGAGGCCATACGGGAGAATTCTTTGAGGATATGTGACTGCAGAGCATGCTTGCCGCATAAGAGTGCGAGGTCTTCACCATGTAGGCTTTGTGCTAAGTAGTGGCAATGAAGTAGCAGATCTGAGCCTGAAAATGTGACAGTACCGCCCAAGACCTTGCTCTTGAGCTTAGGAGAGCCTGAAACTGCGGCTTCAGCTGCCACTTGCAGAATGTCACCGCGAAGAGTGGCTCTCATGATCAGCTGTTATGTCATGCTGTGCAGATTTTTTTGTTTCAACTCTTGCAAATTCATGTGAACCACGCGAACAAAACCCAGTGCTGTCTCTGAAAATAATAATGCATAGCAATTAAGTACAAGAGTCGCGGTACATTCGTGCTGCATCATAAAGTTAAGCTTTCAATAAGTTTTAGAGCTTAAAACCACAGAAAAGAAAATGACAGTGACTCATGACAGCTACAGAGGAATACTTCTGAATTAATAACAATATTCATGTGCTGCCTTCCCATCCGCATATCAACCACAAGTATCCAGAGGCAGTTGGTAGAGGATATGACACAAGACCTTCATTGTGGGGGAAGCCTGGTGATGGTGATGGTCCCATTCTGCCAATGGGTCCTTCTGCTGCCTCTTTGCTACAGGGTGCAGCAAAACCTGTCATTTATTTAATGCATTGACAGCTCGCTCTTGTGGCTCAGAGTAAAGCTGCTGGGACAATTTCAGCCAAGGGTTCAGCAGTTCAGAGCTTAAACTTTTCATGATACCTTAACACTGGATTCCCTTATTCAGGTCTTCAAGGACATGGAGCCAGGTAAGCAAACAAGTTACAGCTTGGTGAGACAGGTCTGAAGCATGGGCCATAACAGTTGCTTTTTTTCACATTTTTCTGCCTCTCTTGTTACTGGTTATAATTCCCTGAGCAGCTGCACTGTCAGAAATACCACCTCATTTGGGATTATCTACTGACCATAACTGATACTTACTATTCTATTCCAGACCTGTTCTTTAATAATTAACTCACTATGAATTTGGTTCACAATTAACTCCCACTCAGTTTAGCTCCCATTGTAAGAAAATTTGTTCATAATCTTACTCTGTTCATAATCCTCCGGAAATTACTTAAAATTGACTCTTAAGATTTTGAGGTATTTTGTAACTGGGAAGCAATTGTGAAGAAAGAAGTTTCACGTAAATTTAGTCANATTAACTCCCACCCAGTTTAGCTCCCATTGTAAGAAAATTTGTTCATAATCTTACTCTGTTCATAATCCTCCGGAAATTACTTAAAATTGACTCTTAAGATTTTGAGGTATTTTGTAACTGGGAAGCAATTGTGAAGAAAGAAGTTTCACGTAAATTTAGTCACAGCTACTTGCAGTATTTAATCAGGTCTTCTCCAGTAAGGTCATATGAGTCCCCATTAGCTCTTACTCAGCAAGTGAGATCATTGTCTCCCGATTTTCCATATTTATTGCTGGGTGGGCAAAAAGTGTCATTGCAATATATATTTGACCTACGAAGCTCCGCATTCTTCTTCAGTTTCTTGGGAGTCCCAGTGGAGTAGTTCACCTGCCGTCAGGGTAGTCTACATTCAGTGCCAGGACTGGAGAAAATTTTAGTTTCCCTGATGAGCTGGATGTACTTTTTAGTGCTTTTCCATGGCTACAGGAAATATTATCCTGTGTGGGAGGGAACAACATGACGACAGCTTCCTTGATAATTTCCAGGAAAAGTTGTATCATGGTTTTTCAGGTACTATTGCTATGAATTATTACTGCCACGAGCCACATGCCTTTTACATTTTTATCCCTTGCTGGAAGGTGATTGATAGTATTCCAGGTCCTGCTCTTGGTAAGACAAACCATCTCTCTTGTCACTGCCACTTGCGTAAACAGGGAGAGGCACGCTGGAGTTTGTAATAAAGGTTTATGTGGCAGTGTGTAACAGAGCTCGCATTTCTATCCTAAATTCTCTTCTTTTCCTTTCACTGTCTTTTTTTTTTTCTTCATTCTGTAGCTCTTGAACTACTTGATACTGCTTTTCCAGTCTCCTGTCTATCTTTGCCAGGTAAATGGCATTCCTCTGTCTCCTCCAAGTGTTGCAGTAAAGAATAACTGAGATCAGGGACATTCTGGGTTTAGCTCCTTGCTTTGCTTTTTCCTCTTTTTCATTCCCCTCCAAACACACTTGTTCATTTTTATAATTTGTGCTTGTGCTTTTGTCAAGAGCCATTCTTCCATCTGAAAGCTCCTTGTCATTTACCGCCTATATTTAAGGCAGGGAAAAGACACAGCCCTACAGGTTGGTTTTGAGTTGCAGACAAAGCTCCCCTGGGTTCAGTTACGCATGTGGTCCAGCTGGTGGTCCAGTTTGCTGAATCCAACTAGGGATACTTCATCTGGCCAGCAACCTGTCCCTGGAGGAAGTAAACGGAGCAGTGTATTCTTCCTGAACATCCCTGTCTGCCCACCAGCACCCCAGTCAGATGGGTGACTGCAGCTGCAGGATAGGAGACCAAGCATCCAGTGCTGCTTTCTGTCGTGATGCCCGCCCCTCTCAGCCCAGAACTGCTGCTTGCTTCTCCTCTTTTGGTGCCAGCCTCTGAGTCTGGCAGCAGCAGGATTTCTCCTTTCCTCTCTCTGCCACCCTTCAGCATCACCCAGAGCTTCAGTGCTGAGCGCAGGTCCTGCAACCTCCAATTCTCTGAGACCAGCTTGTCCTCAGCTGCTGCTGCCAAGGAGATGGGAAGATGTTGGTGGAGGAAGACGACTGCTGCTACCAGGATTGGTAGTGGGACACTGAGGCTGTAGACAAGTTATATGTGATGGAGCTGGGAGCCCACAGGTAGCCACCCCCACTCCAGTTTCCCACTGTTAGTGCCTCTCACGGGCACTCAGCACACCCTGCTTTCCTCTCTCATCCGTTCAGACTTCATTGTGTGTATGTGATGAGTGTTACATGCATAGGATGCTCATGTCTGTAAAATTCAGCCTTTAGCACTTAGGTCTTCTCACCAGCAAAAATATAATATATGCATATAATCAAGGTCTGGTTATGGAAAGCTTTGACTAATTCTCTTGAAAGTTGGAGGCAAGCTGTGGGAGCCTTAAACACCCATGTTAGGCTACTGCATCTGTACATATGCTGTTAACAGACAAAGCTCTTACAAAGCAAAATGTAGGAAACTGTCCAGCTTCACTATCTGGATGATTAGGATATTCCCCCAAAAGTCACTGAAGCCTGTCACTCAGGCTTCCTCAACCTGAGAGACAGGCTTCAGTGTTGGGCAGACCCTTTTTTAAGGTCAAACTCGCTGTGAGAAATCAGAAATAGTGAATAGGGACGGGAACTGGCTGGGAAGGCTCGCCTGGCGCCTTTTCTAGTCCATGCACAACACTGGGCAGGATGTTACCCCCATGACAGCTGCCCTCAGGGAAAGCACGGCAATGAAACACATGCTATGAAGCATGTTGGTTCCTCAGTGTATTTCTGTAAATCCATTTCTGAGCAGCGTGTCAGTGTATAGCATAGCCTGTACTTCACTCGTGGGTCACTCTAAGCCACTAATATAGTCAGGATGGTACCAGGGGGTTTGTTTTGTCCTCTGAGCAGTGGAGATTTTCACCTCTGCTGTGTCAGAGAGAACAAGAATTTACATAAAATTGGACAGAAGTTTGTAATTTCTATCCTTCAATAGATTTGTTGTTGTGGATACTGTTTCATTAGATGCACATTGTGGGTGTAAGTTGTGTCCGCTTCCATCTGTGAAGCTATGAAATGATTCCCTCCCCCAGCAGAAAAGACAGCACCATCACTGTGAAAAACACATACTTACATGATCTATTTTTCTGGTTTTTATTAACTCAACATGGTCTCCTACAAATACGATTTGTCATTCACCAGAAGATTTGAAATGTAGACTTAAGTTACACATAGGTATAAAAAGCATAAAACAGCACACACGGTACCACTGTTTAGACCAGAAAACATTGTGTTGTCCCACAGATAAGAGCACTATTCAAGCTCAGCTCCGTCGCCTTCTGCCTCAGGGATTCAGTCTTCAAAGCTACAGGTGCTTCTACTTCTTTTCCCTCAGCTTGTGAAGCCCAGCCGGCTTTCCCCTGGTGTTTCTCACCCGTGGCTGGAGCACGGACCCGGGGACCACAGGGCGATCCCATCCTGCTCCACCAGCGGTTGTAAAACCTTGGGTTCCTACTGGCTCTTCAGAAATGTTTTCTTCCTTCTCTTAATATTTATGTACAATATATGAAGGGATACGATTTGCATCTTTGATTTAGACATATCTCTTGCCTCATACTTAATAACTTGAAAAATATTTTACAAAGAAAAAGAACATTGTTCATCTGAATGTCATTCATTATTATATTGCTATATTTTATACCCTATTATTAATATATACAAAATTTCTTAATTGCCTTTTACAGATGCATGGAAGCATATAATATAACAGTTTTAAAGTATCCCATTTTTAGATTTTTTTTTTCCTTGGCTCATGTCAATCTCTTTAATAAACTATGGTTGCTTGGAGAATATAGGAAGTATTTGGAATGTTGTTTAAAGTTTAATAATAACTGGTAGCATTGTCCATTTGCGGCCTGAACAGTTGGAGCACCTGTCAGGGCGATCTGGTAGAGATAGCAGCATCATAAGACTTAAACAATCATGGAGGGCTGTTAATGTGCAGTGTCGACGGGTGCCAGGTTCTGTTCTTTATTTGGGGCTTTTCTTTTCTTCGGCTGCGTTTTGTTGTTGTTTTCCCTCTGTTCTCGGTTTTGTCTTCGGGCTGCTCGCCCTTTGCTTTCCTGTCTTGTCTCCTTGCTTTCGTCTTTGTTGGACTTTTTTCTTTTCTCCTCCCTATTTTTTTTCCCTGAAATAAAAATGATGGCACATTAGAAGATTTACTCAGGCTGTTGCAATTTCTGACTCGCTCGCTTTGCCGTAGCGTGTAAAACCGGCCCTGGATTAGCACCTCCCGTTAGAAGCTGGACACTAGTACTAGTGTTTAGAAATGTCCAACTCTTCATCAAACTGCTAAATTCATCCACTGGACTAGCGCCTCCCGTCAGTCTGACTCTGAGAAAAGAGATGAGAACTCCATTGGGAGTCCTGGTGCTTTAGAGCTGGTGTAAATACCTCACACCCTCAGAGCCCATCTCCCACAGCCAGGGGCACAGCTCCATGCACTCCACCAAAACACAACAGGTTTGGGGACATCTATGGCTGAAGGCAGGTAGCATTGACTATTGACTGGTCTAAATTTATCTTGGACTGGGACCCAGAGCATATGGTGGGAGAAAATTAGCCATCATGTCACTCCCCTTCACTGCCATTGCTGAGCATCTACGTCTCTTAAAAATCCCTCTCCCTTCCCTTAAACCCCACCACACGCACATCCCGGGGCATTCTTGGCATTGCAACGTGAATCTCACGACAAAATGTCAGTTCCAGCACAGGCATGTGACTCTCTTCAGACTAAAACGTGGTGTTCCCAGTCTCAAGCCAAGATTTAGACCATCGTTACAAAATTAGGTATTTGAGTACTTTATGGCTTTAAATACTTATAAAGGTAAGATGTTGAGGATTGTGTTACTGCTACAGACCTCTCCAATAAAGCTTCCCATCCCCTTAGGAGCATTAAAACTTCGTGTATTAGCTGTTGAGATGGTATTGTATAGTGCATTTATGCTTGGGCATAAGGAAGAAATTCGCTGTGCTGAGGGTGATGAGACACCGGAGCAGGATGCCTAGAGAAGCTGTGGATTCCTCATCATTGGAAGTGTTCAAGGTCAGGCTGGATGGGGCTTTGAGCAACCTGATCTGGTGAAAGATGTCCCTGCCCATGGCAGGGAGGGGTTGGACTAGATGTCCTTCAAAGGTCCCTTCCAACCCAAACCTTTCTCTGCTTCTGTGATTCTACTGCTTCTATTTGCTTTACAAACCAATGCAAGTATGACATTGAATTGAACTTGTATGTACACACAAGCCTAAAGCAGATTAGACTTTTTGTGTGTGGGACTGGTTCACCTACTGAGCTATGCAGCTGAAATTCACCTGTGGTTAGAGGAATCCCAATGATGTCTTCAAAAGCAACCTCGCTTGACACTTTCACGATACAATGTCAAACTGACCTGTATGCGTGCTTATGTGGAGAAGTTTCTGAACAAGTTTTGAAAAGCATCTGGACAAACTCTGTTTTGTGATGTTCTGGTAACAATACTACTGAAAATAATGTATCCCTCTTTGTAACAGCAAAAATTCTTTTTGCATTTAAATATCAGCAGAGATAATCCAGGCTTCGCGACACCAGTGTTGGGGGAGTTATACAAACCTGGCAATAGCACTTGCTGTTGAGGGTGCTGAATGCAGGGAATTGTACCCATTCCAGACTCAAAACCAGATCTGGGAGTTTTTGGTGCCTCGATGGGCTCTGTGGGAGTAGGTGTAGGGGCAGTGACTTTGTTCTGAGAACAGATGACCACGCAAGTCAGAGTAGGTCAGATAAAGGGAGAGAGATTCAGAGGAAGCGAACGCATAAAGCAAGGAGTAAGACCAAGATGTGAAGATACGCTGTGTCCTCTTCTTGTTGCATAGCTCTATGGGCTTATTTTACAGCTTCTCCATTCCTTACCATCACTTCCTGAGATTGGAGAGCAAGGGAAGGTTTAGATACACGTGTCAAGTAGGGACAAACATCTGCCTTTCTCATCTATTGTTTCTGAAACGTTCATTAAAGCTTTAAATGTAAAATGGCACCTCACATTTTAGGTAACCAGTCAGAGATTGCCCCAAAATATGCCCACATACTTGCAGACTCCCTCTCTGAATTTGGCAATGCCGTCTAAGATGCGCAAAGGTGAGCAGGGGAGATGTGCAGAATGGTCACGCGAGGCTCAGCAAGAGCTACCACCACTGGGAGAGCTGGGAGAGCTCCATGCAGAAGTGAGCCTGCGTCTTGCTCAGCTGTAATGCTGCCTCTTACTAATGGATAAATGACAGTATGGAATTTCGTTCCAGTGGTTTGTAAATACAGTTGGCCCAAGATGAAATGTTATTAGAATGGAAACTGTCCAGACATTGAATGTTTGACATCATTCACTTGGTGATTAGCCAAAATCCTTGAGCTGTGACTTCCTAGCCACAATTCTTTAAGTATGCTGTAATGACATTTAATGGTTTCCCTTTCAGTCATGGATCAAGACGCATACATTCATATGTATGTGTGTGAGTATACTATCTCTGTCTAGCTAGAGACTTATCTAGGCATGACTTTACTGTTTCTCTTTTAATCAGGCTGGTGTCATTATAAGGGACAAGCAAAACTGTTCTCCGGAAAATACTTAAAACTCAGTCCTTGTTCTCTTCTGCTCTGAGGATAACTAGTTTGGAGTGCACTGTGCAATTTTATCCATGATTCAGTGCACTTATGTCCATGCTGTTGTCATTTGTGACAGGATCTTCCCTCTAGACCTGTGCTGTTCTGGTAATGCCACAGAGCATAGAAGGGTTATCTTTATCAAGGCTGGTTGTTTAGCTCCTTTCACCACTATTTTAGCAGGAGGTTTTATATGACAATATAATGTTACTTCCAGTCAGTCCTTGGTTCAGTAGAGACCCAAGGGAAGATTCTGTCAGCAGTTATCTCCTAGCATCAGGGGTAGCTGGAGCCAAATTCTTGCATGCAGCTCTCCCCCGTTAGTATCTCTGCTCTCTTCTTTGCAGAGGTTTGTTCCTGAATGTTTTTTCTTCTTCTTACTACTTGCTGAAGCCCACTTCATAACAGCACACTGAGCTGGAAGCCGGAAGTTGTGGAAATTCACTGGAAATTTGGGCATTTGGCTGTCTGTGGAACGAAAAGCGCAAAAACGACCCAGGCCGTTAACGTTTACAAGTTCGTCACTGAACTATTTTGCACTTGAAGACGAAGAAAAGGCAAGGACAGGATTGAAACTAAAACTCAAGCTCGAGGAAGTAAACGATGCAATAACGTCACTTAGAAGACAGTATTCTCCCGAAATTTCGGTTTTCCTCGTGGAGAACGCTGTTGTTAGAAAATCCGTCTGTGTTTGACCATGTGACATTTAGTGTGTGTGTGTGTGTGTGTGTGTGTGTGTGCG
>VZSC01000659.1:615939-658008 GCA_013398225.1 Steatornis caripensis
CAGTGGGCGCGCGGGAGGCGGGGGAGCCCGGGCCGGGGGCCGGGGGCCGGGCCGGGCCAGGCGGGGGCGAAGCGGGCGGCCCCGCATGCGGAGCGGTCGCCTCCTGTCTCCCCTCCAGTTATTTTTTTTTTTCAGGAGTTAGCGACGGGTGTTTCCCGTCCAACTCCCTTCCTCCGCGATCTGTCTGCCGTCGGATCTCCTGGCTGTGCTTTATACTGCGTACGCGATGAACTTTTTTTAGTATGCCAGGAAGAGGACGGAAAAAAAAGGCGGCGTGTGCTGCCGCAACATGGGAATGTTATTGTTTCCTGATGGGTTATAGAATTCTCTTATAGTCATGACTAACGCTACCAACGTTTATGTCTCCTTACGGCTTCAATAAAACCTTTCAAAATTAAAAAAGAAGAAAGAGAGTAAGTCTTTTTAAATGGGGGATAGATAGTCACACATTTTTCGCGAGAAAGTTTTGCCCGTCGAGATGCGGATCCATGAGATGCCTGTAGTTCTGTGAAGTAATTATTTGACATGAAAATAGCTCTTTACTCCAGAACCGAAACCTCGTACAGCCAACTGTACTGGAAGAATTAGTCTGTAGGCACTGTCCCTCGAATTTTCTTGTAGATAGGGGTTACTTGACTACTTCTAATAATAGCGGCTTTGTATATTGAAGAAAATCTACAGACATACTGTAATTTTGAGAAGCGCAGTAGTTCAAATTAAATGCACACAATTCAGAGAACAATATAACTACACGTCAAATCAGCTTAAAGGTGCTGAGCTCTTGTTAGTACAATTTATAGCCACTGGTTGAAGAAATCCCTGCGTCTGTATTTATGCAATCCGTGTCTGAATATATCTTTAAGTACGCAAGCCAGAGTATTTCAGAGAATTCTTTGCATTATCGCATCAGATTTGGCGTTTCCACTAGACATATCACTGTATATTTTATGGAGTAAAGGGAGGAAGGATTGGTGACAACTTGGAAGAACTTGATACTAAAGAGTACCATGTGAGAGAGAGTTACTTACTGAAAAAATCACGTGTGACGTGGATTAACTACCCAAATTTCATCTACTTTAGGCATTGTCACTTAGTCCCACCCCATTATATGCAGCTGTAATTACTACAGGGAGCTCACACAGCATATTTGTTCACTTCTCCCTTCCATGGACACTGAAACTCCAAACCACCATAGGAACGCATAAAATCTGATTGTGCAAACTGCTTTGCTTTGGCAGGGGCGTGTCACAGGGTATGTCTCATGGAAATCTCAGAGGGATGAGAATCTGGCGTCAGGCATTCGTGTTGATCGTATTTCTTTTGGAGACATCACTCCCACAAAGAAATTTACCCTGGGAGAGCAGAGGGGGCAAGAGGAGTCACTGAACTGCGCCTGGCAGGGCTGCAGGCACCGACGTCATCGGCCCCTATCTGGAAGGGTCCTGGCGCTTCTACTGTGCATGTCACCACGGACCACAAAACCCTCCCCACTACACTGTAATAAGCTGAAGAGCTATAATAGAAGACCACAAGCCACATCTGTAACGTGCCACAGTGTTCTTTCACACCCCTCACAGCCTCGACTGACCTCTTGCTGCTTTCCCAGCTACTGGAGCACTGACAACACCGGTGCTCGGGTACCAGTGCCCCAATACCTCCATACCCCATGAGGTACGGGGACAAAACTGAGGCGCTAAGTGCCACCACTCTGTGTTGCCCTGCTTCCCACCCATCCACACCCTTCTCAGAGACTTTTTGTAGTTCTTTTAGACTAAAAGTCTGTCACCCTTTCCTCGTGAGGTGACCTGGACAACAACAGCATGACACGTGCCGAGCGAAGGTACCAATAAGAGGAGCATGCCTCAGGCTCCGAAACCACTTACTGCAGCTCTGTCTGCAATCCAGTCGTGCCATATTATGCAAATGAGTAGATCACTCTCATTTTCAAGAAAAGCGACACATTTTTTTCTAGAACACAGGCCGTAGCGTGTACTCACACTACTTGCCAAGATAAGAAGCCTCCAAACGCCCAGCTGCCCAGAGATGCAAAGGACATTCTCCTTTTATTCACAAGCTACTAGCAGCTGATTCATCTGGTATGCCTTTTTGAGGTTTAAACAGCAGAACTTTCTTAGAGCAATCACTGTTTTCCTAGCTATAGTGGCCCTATTTTATAATCACTAGATTTTCAGGTGACCAAGGTGGCAACAGTCCACAGCTCCAGAATTATCGTGGTGGTGCTCCGCAGCTCAGTACACTTCATGACCTTACTTACTCTTGAAGATGCACCAACTGCTGCAGTGAATACGGGTAAAAATTTTAAAGGAGCCAAAGTCCAAGGGCATTCAAGGAGCAGTAAATTTGGCCGAAGATAGGTTCTCCTGCTGTTGAGATGCATGAGGACAGCCTACCTGGCTTCCACATATCAGTCAGATGGATACAGAACTTGAGGCATGTGTAATTTCCACAGCCCTATGTAGTGATCTTAGATAATGCAAGATACCTCGAGTGGTATCGACACTTAACGGTTGAGCAACTGCATTAGGGGACTCAGTGACTAACTTAAACTTACATGCCCTGTCTCCTCTTGAAAATGGAAATACTTCTCTAGATGTAGACTCCAGGTGAGCCTGAGACATACAGAAGGCTGAGGCTGAGACCTACAGAAGTCTTTCTATGAGATTTAGATGCTTGAGCTTCATTTACTGCTGAAAATACGATCTGGACTACTAGATTGCATTCACTGGAAAAATGTGCTTTTTTATGTTGCATGTGCTAGTCTGTCCTTGCAAGAAGAGGACAATGCTGAAGCAGGGACGTTAGGGGGAATGAGAACGTTGTGTCTAAATACAGAAATAGATCAGGCCTGCGCAACAGCCGTTCACGTAAAGTAGGCAGAGAGGAAAGAGAGGAGGCTGAGCAGGTCAGCTACGCCGAGACAGGCGATGTCAGGCTTTGCTGCTGTAGCAGATAAAGAGCAAGTTGTATCCATTAGGTGTGTGGGGAGTAGGAAGGGATCATTTCTTCTGTGGGCTGCTTGGGAAATGACACTGCTACACTCATGAGCTCATAAGCAAGGCTTATGGAAAGTCCCTGGCTTAAATGTCTTGTGATGACCTGTTTGCAATAGAAATGGGTTGGATCTGCCTTTCCTGTGCCGTAGAAAAGACATTGCCAGTGCCTGGAAATACAAGCATGTACTTCAGTCCAAGAAGAAGCCAGAGGAGGAGGATTTCTGTAATGAGTTCTGTTTGCTGTTTGTGGAGGCATTTACTGCTGTCTCTTCAAACCAGAGCCTGTGGGGATTTATTTCTTTTGCACTTGTCTGTTGGGACTAAGGGAATTTGTTAGCAGCCTTGTTTTAATGAGGACTAATGTTGTGCTAACAACAGCAATTTTATAACTACATAACAGTTTTCATCTTATAAGAACTCACAGCTTATAAACTCTGAACACAGCTTCCAAAGACCGGAGAGTAATGGCTGTTTAGCAGAGCAGAAAACCACTCCGCATTTCTTAGGATGGGAAGTGACAGACACCATGCTGGTACTTAGGAAAGTGGCATTTTCTCACCAAGCTTGCTTTGAGATTTTTAGCGGTGGCTTCTGAATGGGATTTGACTATTACAGCTCTCCTAAAAGTGGCAAAAAGGTAGATGAGTGTCCAAATCCACCTTATAAGTCTCTTTTAAAGAGACTAACAGAATCAGAGGCCAATACAAAGATCGTTGATAGTAGTGATTGGTACCAAAAACTTTTACCCTGTTGTTGGAGTGTCAGGATATTGGCAGAAATCTGTAATAGGTTGTTTTCCTTTTAGACACCAATAATGCAAGCTCTCCCATTAGCCTGGATTGAGGTCATAAATATAGTCCTTCTTAGAGACTTAGTTCAGCTGGTGAGGGCTTTTGAGCAAACCAGAAATAAAAATGTGATGCTGCATTATGTCAGAGCCGCATGTTTAGTCTGCCTCTCTAGAAATAATCAAGAAAAGTTATACATGACAAGAGACAGATGCTAGTGCCTCAGCAGACGTTTGAACTCTTTCTAGTACAATAGTAGAAAGGAGGAAACACCCTAAGAAACTTGTTTCTTTAGTACTCAAATTTGTACTGGGAGTGCTCTGAAGGCAGCAACAAACGAGAAAAGACGTCTTCCTTGGCTTTACTTAAACCGATTGCATTAATGAAACCTGCCAATTCAGAAGATACTTTACGACCCCAATGTTTGGATGCATCCATAAGAATGCCTTTTTCCTTAAGTGACCACGGCTTGGAGCTAGGCTGTACGGATGATTGAGTACAGATCCTGGAGGGAATTTGTGAGTGCTGACTCCAACGCTTGGGCCAGTCCAGCAGTTCCTGCCCCGGTACATGCCAGGACCAGGGAACCCGGGCATCTTCCACCTTTTCATTTGCTGGTATAGGTGCAGCTATACGCTCCCCCTGGAGCCCCCTCCTTACCTCTCCTTAAGTTTCCTGATGTGCCAGGAAGGTAAAGGAAGATGAGAAGTCAACAGGATGCACCTCTGGCCCCGCTCTGCACGGTTCACTTGTCCCCTCCACTCTAAGCACGATTTGTTTGCGTTCCCGCCTGGTGTGACACCTGTGCTGACAGGTAGACGGGAGCCCCTGCGCGCCCCACAGGTAACCCAGGCCAGCCTGATAGATGGATCAGCCCATCGGCAGTAGCTAGCTCACAGGGGGACGGCAGCCCCTGATGGATCCACTCAGCAAAGCCATCAGCCCAGAGCCAGGGTGCTGTTACTTAAATTCGCCAGAGGCCCAATTCTGCCCTCTGTTGTACCTGCTCAAACACGCAGAGGTCACCGATACTGGTCTCTGGTGTAAACGAAGGGAGAACTTGCTTTCAAGGATAATTTTCAAAACAAGGTGTTGAAAAGTGACGGTTTCTTTCTGTTTCATGTCTCCACTGTGTGTGTACTATTTCAGCTGGCCAAAGCATTGATCCTCCCCTCTCTAGGTAGTGTCAATATTTCAAAATACATTTTCACGCTGATTAAAATGACAGGTCAGGTTTCTAAATTTCATACGGATCAGGGACTCTTTCAAAAAGGGTGACATGACATTTCACTTTGGCCATCTCCGTATGTTTCCAAAGAGTTTTCCTCATCCTGGCAGTTCACTAGGTAGAGAGCAGCTTTTGGAGAAGGAGACTGGGATCACCAAGACTCTCGGGCTGCCTCTGAAAAAGGCTCAGGGAATTTTTATGCCAAAGTGATTCAGAGTTTAGCCCTAGGAAGCCTGGGGAGCTCGGGTGACCAAGATGTTGTCAAAGGGATCTCAGGTTTTCAGGCTCTTGAGCCCTTGTCAGCCTGCCGGGTGGGTTGCCGAAGGCCAACCCAATGGACAAGCCAGCGGGATACTAGGCAGAAACCTAACACAAAGGCAAAGTTGTTTCAAAACCTGCCTACTTCCCACTTCATTGAAATCAAAAAGTTTCTAGGAAATGTGATGACTTTGATAATCTGGTATTTTCCATTCCTTTGGGAAATCCAGCCCTATAAAGTATTTTAAAAAAAAGAGATTTCTAATTAGGGGTCATGGAGGACTTGCATGAAAAAAAATCGAATGCAAATATTTCAACATTGCCCGTAAGTCTTCAATTTAAAATGAATCACAGATAGCAATTGTCCATGTAAATTTTATCCAGGCTCTCTTGTCTCCTTTTTTTTTTTTTTTTCCAAGAATGTGATAAGTTTATTCTTTTTAAATCCCTCTGGGAATGAACTGTGTGTTTAGAGCTGTTTGTAGTAACACAGGCTTTACACACTGAAGTGAGCAGCGGCTTTATGAGTAGCTTGAAGAGGAATGTGAAGAATGAGTATGCCGTGTGACAGTGCATCACTGGAGTCCACTTCCCTCAGTATACTTTATAAACTGACCACCACGCCATTTAGATCGGATACGAGCAAGGTCGCATGGCCCAAAGGTTAGAGGAGGTGCAGCCCCCACCCAGAAGAGAAAGCAGCCTCTCTCATGACAGAGGACACCACCAAGTGCTAAGAAAAGTCAGTTCCAGCTGCCTCCTGCCTCCAGATGAAGCAGCCCACTGTACACAAGTCAACTAATATGTTCATGCTTCTCTTTAAAACTGAGTAACTAATTACTATCCTGCCTGCTCCAAGAACTTTTACATTAGTCAAAAGGAGAAACTGCTCACTGTTTCTACAGATCTGAGCGTCATCTGCTTTCGCTAGCAACTCCTTAGGCACTCTTTTGTAACATCTGAGACCAATCCTGTAGCCACTAAAACCAATAATATTTTGCAAGAGTCTGGTATGACATGCTCAGAAATACTTTATAGACTGTCATACAGAAGTGTAGAAATCTCAGGGGCAAGAAAACAGCAAACAGTTGCTGCCCACATACTGTAGTAAGATACTAAAAGGAGCAGGATGCTTTGTCCAAAGGATCCAGAGCAAATAGACCCTTACTCCGTCCTCCATCAGAAACTCTGAGAAGTTAATTAAAATCCTTCATGTGCTTTTGAAAATGTTACCCAAATTGTCTCTATGTCCAGGAAGCTGGCTTGTGTGCTCTGAAAGAGTGAGTTGCTTCCAGTTAGAAAGCAGGGGTTCCAACAACCTTAAGCCTGTAGTATTCAGAGGCATTTACAGAGACCCTTCCATCTCAGCAATTGCATCTTTCACCGTATCATTGAAACTTAAGAGATGTGTCCATCATAGCTTTAGTTTTGTTTAAGATCCATGGGGAAAAAGATCCTGCAATGTAAAATATACTGTGGCTGGGATTGTGATCCTTCGTCTCAGCGACGATCCTTTTTTTTCCTTAAAATACAGTTTTCATATGACATCCTCATTCCACAACTGTAAAATTGAGATAAGAATTCCTTAATTTTGATAAGTGCTTTGGGATCCACAGATGAAAACCACTACTGCTGCAAATCAGAGCCACTTGAGTGGACAGAGAGCCCTCCTTACTTCAATTAATGTTTTGAAGGACTGAACGTCATGCTTCAATCAAATGGAGGGCTCAGGATCCTTCTTTACAGAGTATTGTTTCCTTGCTCATGCTTAAAGGTAGCAGGGGTTGGATCGTCCACTGGCATTCCCTCCCACCACCCACATCCATACAAGAAATAAAGTCAGTTCCTCTGGATTTAAACTAAATCCTTCTGGTTTAGCAATGCACATTTCCACTTAAGCAATAAACATCTGTCTTCTGCCATTCATTAATATTAATTATAAATGGTGACTAGCTCATGGGATCCGAGTCCACCAGCTGAGATTTTTCCAACTCTGACCTTGTTATGGTTTGTATAAAAAGTGTTCGGAAGGGTCCTTCGAAGCTCGAAGCCAACAATAAGTGCAATTTGCAGAGTACAGCGTTTAGATTATGCACTTACAATAAGGGCAGTCAGAAAGGGTGATGGGGAGCAGTGAGGGGAGGGAAGGAGGGAATACAGAGCCTGAAACAGAGGTCCTTTAAATGCTTAACAGTTTTAGACCTTTCTGCAGGCTAATGACAGGGAGAGGCATTGTCCATAATGAAACTGGCCCATCCATTAAACATTACTGTAAATGAAAGGTTGCGTGAATTAAAGGTTGTTCATCTCATGTTTCAGGAATGTAGCTGTGTTTCATGTCTGAAGCCTGTTTTCTTTTTAAATTGGAGTTCTTCAGATGACAAATGAGAGAGAGAATTTCAGAAAGCAAACGGGCAGAAGTAAATACACGCTTAAGAACAAAGCAGAAACATAACTGTAGCTGTAAATCTTTATACTGTGGCTACTGTTCAGCGTAGATATTGGGGCGGATTAGATTAGAATTGAGAAATTTTGTTACTGGGTCATTTTGCTTGTAAACCAAAAAGCAACAGAAAAATCCCCGCAGTTAATGGTTAAATTCTAGCCTTAATATCACCTGTGTGTGTTTCACTCATGGGCTGCTGGTTAATTCTTTTGCTACCATTTTGGATCTCAAGGAACTAAAACTACAAAATTTAGGAAACGCTTTTTCTGAATTTTGCGTGGCGGCCGCGTCTTTACATGGTAAATGGCTTTTTCTTATTTTTCACTTTTACTTTCTTGCCACTGCAAAATTGCTTCAACTAAAATTACTGAAAAATAATGTTTGCATCAGTCCTTAAAATTAGCTCTTTTTTTTCGTTTTTTTTTCCCCCAGGCCTAAGCATACAGCAATTTTACCCTCATGGGGCACGTCTTCATCTGCTCTTAAAATATACATAGCTTCATTGGCAGAGAGGTGCTGGCTTGTATCTCTGACGAATTAGTGTAACAAGTTCAATGAAATTTTCTGTAAGAAAATCCAGCCCTGTACTCTTCCTGTAACAATGATTCAAAGCTGATGAATGCAAAGAGGGACTTGAACAGACATCTCAGCAATGCAAATGACTACACTGGACAAAATGAAAGGAAAGTTGGTTGCAGTTCTTTGATTCAGGCCCAAATAAAAGTTGGAGCTCTGTATACAGTGCTCTGTAAATGTGCAGTACGCTGTGGAAGTCTCTGTGGAAGTCTTACAACAGGCAAGAAAAAAATTTGTGGAAATTTTCTGGCAATTTTAGAAATGCTTATCAAAGTGTGATCTAGTCCCTCACTAGGCTATGAAGCCAAAATGCTGTACTTAGACTGTCTCTGATGGATGTTTGTCTAACCTCCTTTAAAGTCTTCCAAGACAGAGATTCCCACAACCACTATCCTGATCTTTATGATCTCTGATAATAACATTGGATGTTATAATCTCATTGGGAACTCTCTGAAGCTCCTTTGGACCTCTCTAAAGGAAAGTTATGGCAGCGAGCATTTTCCTTTTCGAAGTTATGAGGTTGGAAGAGAGTTGGGAGGTGGCAGCCTGAGCAGAACAAAGGCTACATCAGGTGTCAGAGCTGGCAGGGAGAGCGACCTGAGAAGAGACGATGAGACTGGAGATGAAGAGACCTGGGTGGGGAAAAGCAAACAGAGCTGCCTGGGTGGGGAAGAACAGGCAAATATCCAGTAAGAAGAGGAGAAACAGCAGCCAAAAAGTGCTCCTTTGTTTTCACTTTGTTACAAAGGAATGCTGAAAATCCCTTCTTTATGGCTAGATCCAAAGTACTCTGAAGTCAGTGGGGTCTCAGTGGGTCTTGGATCAGGCCCTTTAAGAAAAGGACAGCTATAATACAATAGTGAATGACTGCCATTGCTGTCCACGACTAGCAATGTTGTAACAGCATTGCTATACATGGAAGTGTTCCACAGCCCAGGATTTAGCTGATTAAACAGTGCTGCGTGTGTCACCACCATTAGACTTGAAACATCCACTGCCTGACTTACTCTGTAGCTCACATACATACCCAAAATGTTTTGCATTCTTGGACTAAATTTGATAGATGTAGTAGCAAACTTCTCTCTTGCATTTGTTCTTCTTTCCAGGACACGCAGGCCGAAATAGCCGGGGGGTTTAGATCTCCAGGTGGTGAGGGCCAGGTGAGCCCTGCACCCAGCAGCCACTTCCCTTCACCTTTACTTTGTGGCAATATTGCCCAAAGGTGAGAAAACAGCTTGCTGTGGTCTTCTGGAGAGTCAAGAGAAAGAAGTTGTCAAGATATCTTGCTGTGGGAGACAGCCTGGAAGAGGCTCGCTCGCTCTTCCAGCTGTGGCAAACATGTCCCTCCCTCAGAAAGAGCTCCTTAAAGAGCTACAGGTTAGGGCAAGGACTTTGGAAGCACCGACTGCGAGAAGTGGTAGAAAGACCAGCGTGGGGAGAAAGGCAGGTACGTGAGGATGTGCAGGCAGAGCAAGGAAGTGATGTGGGCTAAGAGAGAACTATACTCTGCTCTTTCGCACATGGTCTCTGCCCTGCGCCGAGAGGGGAGAGTAGCCACCGTTTGCTATTTGCCTCTCCCTGAAACTCAACAATGTGAAGTCACTGAAGGTGAAGGTGCCAGGGATAAGTAAAGTAGAGCTGTACCGGGGAAGAAGGCCAGAGACCAGGCAGACCCCTACATATCTGCACAGCATAACTGTAGTTTGTTTTAGGACTCTGACCTGCAACAGCCGTCCCTCTTCCCCAGTCAAATCTGCTGTGGAGGGAATAATCCCAGCTAGTTTGGATGCAAGCCAGAAGGTGGCTCTTGGCCTTGTGGCCAAGCAGCAGACCTTTGCCCGCTTGTCTTTAGCAGTGTAGACTTAGCTGTGGATTTCACCTTCTAAAGCTGGAGCTGCTCCTCTCAATCCCAAACATTTTTATTGAAGAGGTAAGATTTTAGGCAGGTGCTAGAAATTTGGTGCTGAATGAACACCTGATGGGCACTTTGGAAGAGGGAGGAAGATGGATTCATGAGAGGTTTGCATTCTCTCCTGTTTTTCCTACAGAGCTCAGGCATCTAAAATACAGTAAGCCAGCCAGTTCTGGAGCACAAGGAGGCACCAGAAGGGAAGATCGGAAAGAGAAAAGGAGCTGATTTCTATCCCTTATTTGGTTTAGTGATCTGAGGAGAACAGCTCTCACATCGTTCACATTTTAACAAAAGAATGCAGTCAGCTTTTTTCTGATTCACTTCCCTTACGGGAGCAGTTGACCACACACTTCTTTCTCAGCTTTGACACCATTCCTGGTAATAAGAGGTTGATGCTGTTTACCAGCAGTGTATCCAGCACATTTTTTACAGCATGTTCCAGAGGACCTCAGGGCAGCTGAGCGACCTCCCCTCTACTCCCAGGCCCCCCAGGACGGGGTGGAGATGGAAGGTGGCAAGAGAGGAGCTCACAGCAGAAGAGAAGAACATCTCCCAAGGAACACAAAGACAGCATCAGCCCAACACCCCGCGAGGCCAAAACCGGTTTTGATATCCGAGGGCCTGCCAGGTTGGTGTGTATAGCCACAGCCATTTTCAGCCTGGCTGTTCATCAACATGCAAATTGTTCAGAGAATACAACCTTGGCACGGTAAACATGTTCACAGTGCGTGCATACGTGTATGCTACCACATGTGCAGAGGCACACAGCATTTGTGTATTACCTGCTTGCGTGGTTGATACGTGTCAGTCAGAACTGGGACGTATGATGAGAATTTAATGTTCACTCAAACAAAATAAACATACTTGTAGCAAAACGCAATATCACTATTAGTTAGTTCAGAATTTAAGGTCTCACTTTGCATATAGTAATCCAATAAGACTTTCAAAACTGCCTGTGATTCAATTTTGAAAATGCTGTGATTAAAGTTTCAAAGTGACTTTTTCCAACCTTTTCAGCCCTTGATTTGTAGAGCCGGTGCATCCTCCGCTATTAGCTATTTTGGATTCGCAAATCCCTCTGACTCACATGGGTCCTGTTTTCCCCCTCTTAACCCTTCTTACCCAGATCTCTTTTCTAGATCGCGCCCCTGTCTGCCGGCCCACGGCAGTGGGCAGCCCTGTGCTGCCCGTGCCCTGCCTTGCTCAAGGTATCCCCAGGACACCATTTCACTTTGTGGTGCAGCTAGCGGATTCCCGGTCTCAACAGCCTTACTCATGGAGGCTGGAAATGTGTTAAAGTTAAAAGAGTCAAAACCCCTGCAAGGAAAGGAAATGAGAGGTCCTCTTGGCAGCAACAAACAGAAAATAAACAACCAAACTCTTCACAAGACAGATTCCTTAATTATAGTAACTCAGGCTCACAAAGGCCGGAGTTATGACCCGTTGGCGTATGCAGTATGTAAACATAGGGATGCAGTAATTAGCTTTGTGTTCATTTTGAGGCTTCAGAAGTCCTGTGACCTGCCATGGAGTAAGGTCGTTAACCATAACCACACTAGTGACCTTCACGCAGGACACCCCATCTCTCACAGTTACACAAGCAAACTGTGCACTATGATGTCTCCCCAGCTCACATGCTCCAGCCGTCTAGTTTTAAATGCCACTGAGCTATACATGAAGGAGAGGATGTGACTTTTGTGATGATATATGATTGGAATATCTTACTTTCCCACGTAGCAATGCTTAGGACTTAAATGTGATTAAGTAAAAATACTGAGTACCAAATATATACAGAATTCCCCTCATTATTTTTTTTAAATCATAAAAAATTGATTAAGAATAGTACTCTGAGGAACTATTGGACTGCTGTGGGCCTCCATTACCCTGGGAAGAGACTTTTGTCTTTGGTGTGTGGAGTCTATAGGGACAGACTGCTCACAGCTTGTTCTGTAAAGGGCAATCCACCTTTGAACAAGCAGGTGTACAGACATCACTAGATGTTTATCAACAAACACAACAAAACGCTGCTCTAACTCTGGTTTTGCAAACACTAAATGAAATTAGTGTTGGCAAAGAGAATTTTTCAACTCTATGTTTTGTTTTACTATGGCTGACCCGTGGTTCCCCTGAAACACGCTCGCCTTGCTTACAGGGTCAGCCGGGGTGAGCCTAGTTTAGATTTTGCAGTGTTGCAAAGTCATTACTGTGCAGATGGAGAAAATGTGCACTTTAATTAGAAAGTTCGCAGGAAGAATTCCATATCACTCATACTATACTGTCCTTAACAGTCACTGGAAAGAAATAGGCACTTTCAAGACGCAAATTATTTTGCCCTTCTTAGAATCCATCTTACAGTGTCATGGATCCAGCTCCCCAGGTGCAGTATTAACCCCACCATTAACATGACCCTTGCTTTGACAAAAACCACAATTTTAGCTGTCCAGGTTAAGTGCAGTGAATCCCATTATGCTCTTGCTAAGCCTACAGAGGCTCAGCGGAGTCCCAGCTTGTCTGAAGTCTCAGATAGCAAAACCTTCTCTGTGAAAACTGCAGCCTCGTCAAAATCAAGTTGCGACAACACAGCTCAACAAAATGCACAAGCAACTCTTCCACAGGCCTGGGAGTCCAGTATTTGGGGGGAAAATAGGGTATTACCACATGATAAGCACATTGATGTGCCACATACTTATGCAAGTATTAAGTGGCTACGTAAGCGTTTCTATGGGTTGTGAAGAGCATGAAACCCTGATTTTATGCGCCACGATTCAAAACCTGTACAAAGCAGTGGTGAAACTCCCATTGATTTCAAATGGCTTCCTTCACCGCTGTACTTCCGTGTACATTTTAAAATGTAACGCAACTTGCGCATATTTTCTTTTATTTTAGTAGAGGCTCTCTTTTTCTTTCTCTGTTTACCCTGGGACAGCTTAACTGACTGTTTATGAAGTTAGTGCACCTCAACTGGAGATAACTGCAGAAACTTTTCTTTGTGAGAAATACTAAAGGGGCAATTTAGTTTAGACTCCAGAGCCCTCTGTGCTCCGTCGTTACATGGATCCATACAGCATCAGACCGTTTACATTAGGGTGGGTAACTCAATGAGTTTAAGAGAGTGAAGTGAACTTATTGCCTAATATTTTAAGTTTGTTAGTATTAAGTTACGTTGTTTTCAGCTAAAGTAAATTCTTGATGAATGACTTGGGTTTTTTAGCTGAGTGGTAGTTTTGGAAATTTGATGGATGCTTGATAGAATTCCTTCCTCGCACCACAGCAAACTGAAAACATTTTCAGACATGATCTGATTAATATGTTTGAAGAATTATGCAGACATATAGCGATAAGGAAAAGAGGAACTACTTCAAAGAATCAACAGAGGTTACCTGAGTCTAGTTTCTTTAAGCTATTCAAATCAAACCTGTTTTTTTATATTCACTTGTACACAGTGCAGGATAGAAGCATTTATTTTAGTTTATTTCCCAAAAATGTATACACTTCCTCATTAATACTGCTTAACAACAAATCCTGTTCCCTTTCTTCCCTTCTCTGCATCTAGAATTCAGCTCCTCTTCTCAAAGACACTGCTTTCTCTCTTATTCTTGCTGTATACTAAAAAACCCCTTATCACAGCATAACATCTATATTCTCCTTACAGCACAAACCATTAACTGACAAGCTACCTTGCCTCCAGGGGGTTGCAGTCTTGTGAATTTTGACTAAAATTGCCCCTCTTCCTTTCATCCTGCTTTCAGACTCCACAAGCTGACAATTCCTACACTCCACAGTGGAAAAGAAATACGCTATTCCACGCTCATCCCACTATGTCTTCATGTCTAATGCTTAAATTTTTGCCTGGCAGGAACAGGAACTTTCCTTGGCCCGTGTTTACATGGAACTGGACACAATTAACACTGGTTCTCTCCTTTGAACATCTAAATGCCACCAGCATGCAAATTAATCAATATATGAACAAGCAACAATTGAAATGTATTATTTATTTGTTTACAACAGTACAACTGTGTAACCACTGTAGCCTGTCTATTGGCTTGCATAATACCCAGCTTTCTAAGATGTCCTCCTTGTTCGTAACTACGCACTGAGTCTTTTGGTGAGAGTTTTTAGTCTTTTCAAACTGATCAGAACATGTTCTCTGAAAGCACTTAAAACTGTCTGCTCTCTGGGGTGTTTAGTTGGGACTCAACAAACAGTCACATAGTGAATATTCTCTTCTTGGCAGAATTACTCATGCATGAAAACAGGCAATTCTTTCCCCACAAATACTTCTGTATGCAATTCAGATATTTGTCTTTTGACCAGTAAATGTCAATATCTCACGCATTTGCAGACAGCGGTCCAAAGGGACTTGTGTTTGGCCAGCCCGCATTTATTAAGGCAAAAAAAATACTGATGGATAATTTGCAGTGTTTGAAGAGCTCTGCAAGTTACGCTTTTCCAGTACATCTACTTGCCATTAATGGACATGGCTACAGGAACCACGTAACTCTTAGTGTATGTATGTCTGTCAGTGAAAGGTAGGAGTCAAGAAGGTGTTAAGTGTGGGAAGGTAAAAGTAACAGTGCACTGCATCGGGGGAACAAAACAAATGGTGTGCGGGAAAGAAAGGAAGAAACTAGAACTTAAAATAATATAGTCATGCAGACTCAAAAGAGCTCACCATCACGGGATTAAAAGAGGAGAATTGTGAAATAAATTGCAGTGAGGTTTGGATGGGACTGAACTATAAAAGCAGCCTATATGTGAAACACATGGGAATTACTGTGTCAGAACACACTGGGATCAACTAATTTAAAGCCAAAATGAGTAAAAAGAACTGTTTAGGCTATTGGGGCTATTTGTATCCTCATTGTTCCCACCATTTGTTTGCATTTGTTCTGAAAATAATAACACCTTCTCCCAGTAAAACTTCATTTTGAAGCCAGTGAGGGGAAAAAAAGAGTTGCAATAGATCTCACAAGCTCTAATGACACACCAGAAGACGGAAACAAAAAAAACCCTCTTCATTCATTTTATCTTGTTTCGCGTAGCCGGTCCAGAAACATGTCCTTGCTTTTGTGCGATAGCAGTGACTTAACTGACTAACTTCCTGCCTCTGACCTCAGCTTCTTGAGCAAAGTCATTGAGGCGTCTGTGACGAGCATAGCCCGTCATCATGTGGTCTTTGCCCTAACTCCCTTGGCCACAGATGTCTATTCAACGTGGAAAGAGCAGAGGCTGACAGAGCTGACTCAGGTTCATGGCTGCGGAGAGAAGATTAGCAGCACTGTTGGTAACTGCTGGGTCTGCTGCTAGGCTTCAAAAGCTGATACCATGAAAGCTAAACTCCAAAGCAATGCCTGAGCAGCAATGGGGAGTCATATGATACAAAAGAGCCTTTTCAATGTTTCTTAATAGTAAATACGTATTTACCTTCCTTTCTCTTTCCCAAAGTGTTTTTGTGGTTAACTCCTTCTGCACTCACTAACTGGATGCAGCTAGCCACAGAAACAGAGCCTGGCTTGGTTTCTCATGTAATTATTCTGTTGTTCAAAGGCAAACAGAAGTTGCTCTCTGTGTAATAAGGGACAGTGGCAGTAGGGTAGTTGAGTTGCCTGGAGATTAAGCTGGAAAGCTTCATTTCCCTTTTCCATTAGGAACAGAAGCAAAACTTTTAATTTAATTCTCGGGTTTCCTGGCTTGTCGCCATAACCCATCCCTTAAAGCTGTTTTAACCTAACGTTTAATGTGTGAATTTCCTCAGTTTTGTTAAGAACTACCTTTTTAAAAAAAAAATTCCATTCATCTGCTTGTGAAGGTGTATGAAAGTGAATAGGACGGACTTTTGTGAATATTGAGGAGTGTATAGTGACAGATTTCAGAACATTAAAAAGAATGGCTCTAGACATACAAATCCCAAGGGCATGGGTAGAGTTGGAACACAGGTTTCATCTGCCTGCATTGGTTTCGAAGGAATTATCTACTGAGCATAAAACAGGCAGGCATATAGTCTGTGACTTGCTCAAAAGGAAGAAAAAACCCGTCTTTATTCACATTGCAGGAAAAAAGAAGATAAAGATTCATTATTGTGAACAAGTTTTGTGGTGCGCAGTATTTTTCGAGTATGGTTTGGCTCAAATCCCATAAAATAAGAATTGACAGTAAAATACGTGAGTAGTTTCTCCTAAAGTACTTACTACACAAGAACAGCAGGCATTTCTCAAAGAGAAATGTCTTGTCCCATCTGAAGAGATTGCCAAATTGCCATAAGCAGTTCCGCAATATCGTTATCACCTCAAACTTTCACAGTTCCAGGATTACAGGTCAGTCCTATATTTTCAGCTCTGGCAAAATCAGCTTTGGTTGACAGAAAAGAAAGGACTCTTGCCCCAGTTACAGTGGGCTGATGAGAGGCTATGTTTCAAGTTGTGCCGCTGTGCAGGCGCAGCAAGCATGGACATTTTGGACATAGATTCTAAGCACAAGGGAATCCGTAAATAGCTTGTCTTGGCTGCTCCCCTGAGGCAGATACACCTCTTTGCCCCTCCAAGGCACTGCCTGATGCAAGGAGGAGGAGGTGATGTCTACGCCATAGGTTCCCATAAATCAGTATATCTAAGCAGTTCTTGGGTGAGGGGGAGGTACCTGTAGCTATCTGGTTCATAAGATCCTCCTTCTAACCGTATTGCCCTTTTCATGAGGGAAATCCCTAGGGAACAAGCCGGCCTTCAAAAGGGTTACAAGCTCCAAACCCCTTTAACATTTCTATAAGTAATCTGCAGCAACCCTGACGATCGTTTAATGACGAAACAGGAAGTTACTACTTGGTACCAGCAGCTCATGCAGGCTCACAGATGTTCACACAGCAGGCAGTTGCTCCACCTGTTCCTCTCACCCTCAAAAGGAGTGAAGCCTTGCTTTTGAGTTGGGGAGAAAGGGGGAAATAGAAGGGATGGGGAAATGGGAATGATGGGGAAAATGGGAGGGATGGGGAAAAGGAAATATTCCATTGACACTCCTGTGCCAACCAGAGTAAATGCACCGGGACAGAGCAAGTAACTACCCTGCTGCAAGAAGGGGAGAAAAGGGAACAATGGAACAACAGTCTCCACTGGGTGGAATTTGTATAAATTATTGTTTCATAGACTTAAGCATCTGCCATTCTTAGCATGTGGGATGCTATTCACTAGGTGCCAATGATGGGGAGTAAGTCCAACAAGCTGGCTCACACGGAGGGGTGGTTCTGCTGGCGCTCTTGCTTACTGGGTGAAACCAAGTGGAGTTTCCCTTGGCTGCCACACAGTGTTGTGGTCTTTCTCCCATGCTGAGACACCATGAGCCAGATGCAGATGGCAGGATCAGGCCACGTTGTTCAGCCAGAGCTAGTAGAAAAAGTTCAGGGTGGGAGAGAGGCTACAGCACTGCAATTGCAAGAGTTACTGTCTTACCTGTAGGGAAGCATGAAATAGGAATCGGTTTGGAGGAATCACATGGTTGAAGCATGAAACTTGGCTGCCTGATACCCAACAAACAACTCCCGCCACGACATGTTTTATGATGGATCTTTTTGTTCTGATCTCCACATGTAACCCCTCAGCTTGGCAGCTCTTTCAGCAGAACCGAGAGAACCTTCTCATCCAGCCCACCCTGTCCTCTCTAGATCACACAAAGCGTGTTAGGACTTTAGGAGCAGTGTTAGGACTTTATTTACTCCAGGCAAGGGCACAGTTCTCTCCAGCCCAAAGAACACCGCATCAGTGGAAGTTTTTGTGAAGCCTGCAATCGATGCCTGGGGATTCAGATGTGAGTTATTAAGCAAGCACAATACCGAGCTCATATTACGATGATGATAACGTGGTACCTTTTCCTTCCTTCTGACATCTCTTTCTTTGTACAATACATTTTCTGCTCTCGCTTGTAGCTGGGCAAGGATTGCCCCTTGCTGACGGATGCTGTACGATCTCTCTGACCCTTACTTCATTTCCTCTTTTGAAACCACATGTTTTTCCTTTCTTTGTGCAAGGGCTCCATGGACTCCACTCACTAGCTTCGCAGTGCACTGCAATAAACATAGGACAAGCTGAGCCTGGCCAATATCTTTTTGTATACACAATGCAAACGGTACATTAATTTTATTCTGCATTAGCCAAAAGGTGGCAAAAATTAATGGCATTAATCAGGGTTTGCAGCAGTGAATTGACAGAAATTAGACTGCTGAGGTTATACTGTACAAAATAACGTAAAATAATTACACCGGTTACTATTTTGTACTCAGTTTTGTAATTTCATTCCTGAAACAAGGCAACAACACCACAATTGGTCTCAATGAAATCAGTTACTGGGGCTTGTTCTGAGATTGCTTTGGTTTTGTGGAGGTGTAAATCTTTGTAACTTCAGTGGAATTAAACTTTGGTCATGCCTGTGTGAAAGAAGAGTGAAGTCATTGGGTCAAGTTGCTGCAGCTGGTCTCAGAGGTATTGAATTTGGAAATCAATAGAATTATAAAGGACCAACTGATATCAAAAGGCATTACATTATCAAGTGTCTTTGGTGATCTGCTGCTTGGTATTCAGTTTAAATAGCGGAAGAGCTATCATCTGTAGTATATACAAGCTGTTAAGTAGGCAAAGCAGAGGAGAATTTGGGTCGGGGGAGTGCAAGATTTTCAGAGAAGTGCACGTTACAGTTTCTAAACCACAGTGATCTGAATACATATCCTGTACTATTGGGAACTCAAAAGGTGTGCAGCTGGACACTTGTCCAAACAGTGTAGACAAAACCTGGAGTAACCTTGGAAGATTAACAATGTGCTCTTAATACCTGTCCTTTTGTGCCATCTCCTTCTCTCGGTAAAAGATAGTAAACATTTATATTTACTTTGTGTTCACATGTGTGCTTGGACTATAAACCACTGCTGAAGAAGGAAAGTATAAGGAGTATAAGCCCCAGTACAAGGAGGAATTTGTAAGTCAACATTTTTCCAGCTCCAAAATTTACTTCCAAATTTTTCAAAACCTAAAAATATAACTGAACTCAGGCAATCTCTGAGCCTTTCTCCAGTGAACCGTCATGTGGGTCATTTTGTTTTTCATATTACTCTGGAGCTCTCCTGTTAAAATAATTGGTCTTCACCTGCACAAAAAGATTCTGTTTTTCCTCTGTAGCTTTAAATGGCTTTTCCTAGTTGAGACTGACTCATTGGTAAAGCAGCTAAATCTACGGCACTTGGAAACAGCCATGAAGAAACAATCCCTTGAATTTCATTGAAAGATGAAAGTCTTTCCTTGAAAATAAAACTGTAAAAGCCGTCACTACCACCTGGGCTGATATATACTTGGGAAGGAAAATGCCAAACTAGTGTACATTATTTTTATTCCTGCATCACTTCACCTCCAAAACACGTGATGCCACGGAGAGCTATGTGCATGATACTGTGAGGGAGGAGATTTCCATCATGGCCAGACTGCTCCTAAGTGCTCCCTGGTTGCTGAAGAGGTTACCGCTTCCACCGCAGTTCACAGCCCTCAGCCACCACAATTCACAGCTGGCGTACTAAAATAAGCTGAACCTCGCCGTGGCAGGGCATGTCAGCTGCAGCAGCCCAGAGGCAAATATATCACTTGTTCTGCTTTCAGCTGGGGGGGTGGCAGAGGGATGGAGCAGACGGTTAGGTGTGGTGACCTCCAAAATTGCCCTGGTGTGAATAATCGGAGCTTGTGAGTCAGAGGCTGGAGAGATACAAAAGCAGGTCTCTTCTCCACAGCCAGTGAGTCACAGAACCTGTGTCGCCAATCTCGTTCCTTCAGTGACAGTGCCACACTGTTTGGTGTTTTATTTTAATCCCCAGTTTCTGGAGTCAGGTGATTATGTACATATACCATTTTGGGGGTTTGGTTCATTTTTTTTTCTTAATGTTTTAGCTTCTAGCCTTCACTTTTGTGAAGGTAGGCTTCAAAATGTTGACACACACATGCTTTGAAGGCTCAGGTAGTACAAGGAAGCTAAAGCAAAACAGTTAGGATTTTAATCTTTCAACTACAAGTGGGGTCTGGCTCAGGGTTTTTGAACCTTTGATGTTAGCAGTCCTGCATAACACCATAACAGAGCAAGTAAGAGATGGATGTCATTCTACCTCAGGGCAGACCAGACAGGCCATATTTCCTGAGGCAGAATTGCCCTTAGCATCAAGGCTGTGTTTGTGGGGCACAACAGAGCTTGTGCCTCTTGTGAAGTGGTAGACTTGGGAAATACTTTCAGTTTGCTGTGCTGGGGAATACATCTTGTGATGCAGAACATTTCCATTTTAAGTTGCTCTTCCTTGGTGATGTGACTGATCTTGCAACTCATGCCCTCCTTAGATCCCCCATCCCCTGTGAGAAAACCAGGCAGGACAGAGGGCAACCGGACTTACCAATGCTGGTGCACTCCATCGTGTGATTGTTGGTTTCCAGCCCATCAGGGCACTTTTCAAGGCACTTTCCACTGTGTAAGTAAAACCCACTTTTACACTTTGTGCAGAAGTTTCTGGTGAAGCAGGTATCACAGTCAGCTTTACATTCTGAAATGCAAACAGTAAACAACAATGTTGTTGCTCGCTCTTTGCCACGAAATGCCACAGGCTCTCTCACATATACCAGAATCGCACAATTTTAGCAATGTTAAACAATCTTCAAAAGGAACAAATTATATTTAGATCTTCTTCGAGGCCTGTAGACACAATGAGGCCAGCCGCAAGCGACCTTGGCATGAGTGAAGATTTAATAAGGATGGCCTGATGCTGCACGGCCCCACACTGCTTGTCTTCTTGCAGACCTATGCAAACCGAAGACAGAGCACAGCACATCAGAATAACAATGTACTGCTTCTGCCCTACACTGACACAGCATAGGTACTAATTAACCCTACAGGGCACAGGTAATGGGCCAGTTCCATGCTATCTATCTCCATTCATCCAGGAGAAATAACAATATGCCAGGATTCAGAATCTGCTTAAGACTCTTTTACATCAACAGTCTTACATTTCTTTAAACGAATCCCTGATGTTCAATCAGATGTCCTGTAGTATTTCATGTATTCTCTAGATAACTACCCAAACTGGGCATTAGTGGTATATTTTCCAGTTCTTAGGTATTTTTAAAAGAAATACTTAAAAACTTGTGTATGGCGCAGCTCATGCCTGTTGCACAAGGCCACACACTGCTGTAAAGTGAGCTAATGCTTTACAGTGTCAAGTTACCCTGTAAGACTTTTCTCTGGGGTTCATTCATTAAATCACTTTTATTACCAGGTAAAAACTGGGAGAGTTGCTTGGCCATCGTTCTTATGTTTTTATATTACCTACAGGATTAAANTGAGCTAATGCTTTACAGTGTCATGTTACCCTGTAAGACTTTTCTCTGGGGTTCATTCATTAAATCACTTTTATTACCAGGTAAAAACTGGGAGAGTTGCTTGGCCATCGTTCTTATGTTTTTATATCACCTACAGGATTAAAAACAGTGAATTCAACAACAAGAAGAGGAGTGAGGAGGATATTGTGATCTTTTCCAGTTCATTTATGGCTCAAAATACATAGTGGTGTCAAAATGTTGCCCGAGCAGTGAAGAACAGAGTTGGGTTCTCTGTCTCCCACCCTGGAGACAATGAGAATTGATAACTTCCCCCAGATCAGGCTGAAACCTGGCCAGCTGAAACCTGGCCAACAACTACAGACAATTAGAGGGCTACACCGAGTGCGAGACAAGCTATAAAGAGACCAGGGCAAACCACTTCTCCAAAGAACACCACCTGCCATCTTCTGTCCTTGTCGCAGGGGTCAGGCAGGTTAAGGGCAGTGTGTTAAACAGCTCCAGTCACCGAGATTCAGCATCCCTCGGCCCCCACTCTTCGGAGCCGCTGCCGCTCCCTCTTGCTGCCGGAGGGCAGTGCCTGGCACCCACCGGCGCTTCCCTCTCGCGTGGGGATGTAGAGGAGCAGGCCATCACCTGGGTCCTAGGCAGGTCATTCATGCAGAGCTGGGATCCCTGAGCTTTAGGCCGTTTTGTGATATTTCACCTTAACTTCTTGCTCAAGTCAGTATTTACTGCACTACTATAAAAGAACTGAACAAATAAAGACACAGCCTGTCCGTCTGCTTCTCTGTTGACTTGACTCCTAAGGGGACACAGCATTCAAGAGAGAACAAACAAATCCATGCGCTTCCCCTTTCCCCAGCACTTACTTGCACACTTATTAATGTCAGGATACCGTGTTCCATAGTATCCGCTTGGACACGAGGAAAGACATACTCCGATCTGTTTCATGCCAATCCTCTCCAGAACAAAAAAGAGCCTGGGCTTACATGACAGGCATCCGTTGTAGTCCGAACATGTAGCACACCCTCCTTGGCAACCCTGGCTCACGTTAGGATGCACTGAGAAGACAAGCATTAAAAAAGAAAAACAAATGGTGAGAGAACAAAATATTAGACAAGATCATGAAATAGCGGTTCCTCTGTACTTGGACGGGTGAACCACCCACCTCTCTGACGGCTCTTAAAAATTGCTTTATTTTTTTCTTGAGTGTCTTACGACCTGACATTTCATTTCAGCAATTATTTCACCTGCATAAAAATGAGCAGCTCAGTTGATGTGCTCACATCTCGCAGAAATAGCTACCAGCAAATTATATTTGAAATATATTTTATGGAACAGCAGCATCCTGGAGAACAGTTATTTTTCTTTTAGTTATTTCCAGTGGCTTTTCTGCCTTGTATGCACTTGGCTCAGCAGATAAAGAGCTGGGTGATTAAAAATCAACCTAGTGTATAATTTCCTTCATTGACTAAATGCCATTTGAGTGAGTTCTGCTGTGCAGGAATATGCCCTTGTAAGATCTGATGCTAATTTGACTTAATAAAAAGACAGAGGTGAGCCATCCTTCTCACCCTCCTTCTTTCCCTGGAATGTTCTCTCTGGCATGTTTTTAATCTCTAACAATTACAACCTGATGTTCAGGCTTAGCTGTGGCATTTATCCTGCTCCAGCCCCAGCACGGAGCATAGGTAGGATTCTATTTGCCTTTCAACTGAATTGTTCTAATTCTTCAGACAAGGAAAGGAAAACTTATTATGCTCACTGCTTCAGACTATTCAGTTCTTCTTTAGGGGCTTGGGCTTAGCAGCAAAGAGGATGCTATTGCAGACTATCTTTTCAGTAGCAGACACTAATCAGTGTATTACTTCTCAGTGGTAGAGAATGATTTTTCGCGTCATCCTGTACTTTAGAAGTTGTTACCTACTTTTAATTCCTTCTTGGTTGCATTCTTAAATAGGAGTTTGATCTGAAAAAAAATTAAGCATCAAATAGCTCCAGACTCTGTTCCCCTCTTTTTTGGCCTCATCTTGTATGAAAAACCCACGCATTTTTCTAAGTGTAAGCTTTCATCTCTCAACCTGAGACTTCTGGTTATATTTCATGTGTAGGAGAAATCCAGTCCTCATTTACCTTTGTAAATCCTATTTGTAAATACTATTGGCTTCCTGTTCTGCCTTCTCCTCAGGCCAGTGATAATGTTATAAACATTCACGTGCCATACCTTCATTGCCTATTTTAGTGTTTTGATTTTATTTTTATCTGTAGATAATGCAAAATAGCTTGCATACACAACGAACTTGCTTTTGTCAGCTCCCTTCTGTGGATCCCTTGGAGGCAGATCAGAAGCACAGATGAATCCATGGCTTACAGGTTGAAAACCACTACTCTCTGCTAGCTCAAGGGAGTTTGCCTGGTGGCAGGGAAGTTCAGGAATACCTCTGTACTTTGTTCTCTTACAGTTTTGGCAGAAAAGACATGGCCCGTGAATGGGAGAAATGCTCCTCTATGCTCTGAGGTTTCAACGACCAGTCCTGCAATCCGAGAAACCTCAGAGGGAGGTCAAGTTCACTTTTCCTCTTTCATTAATAGAATGAGGAATGAGGGTTACTTCTCTCAGTAGGGCTGAACACGTCTGAGGAGACCAAACTTTGGCCCTGCTGTGGGCAAACAATTTCAGTGAGAATACAAGAACTCAATTCTCTGTGCCCCTGAGGAACCTGGAGGAAAGTGTTTTTACCACCAGGACACGGCACTACTATGGGAATAAACAGCATTCTGCATAGTGAGAAGCTGCAAGCCCAATTCGGTTATCAGACTTGCTTTCACTAGACTCTCAAAATACTGAGTCCTCAATAAGTACAGTGTATTTTTTTCTGAGAAGATTCCAAAGATACAGAGTATATTGATTTTGAAATTAAAAGCCTGAAAAATCGACTTTCTTTTTAAAGTTAAATGAATGAAAATGCCCTTGTTTCTCCCTCCCCTGTCTTGTGGCTCTTGCATGAAGCTGCTTTCAAAGGCAGACACAGTAACGTGATCTAAGAAGCTGACATTATGTAAAAACTATCTGTGACTTTCCTTCATTAAGTCTGACAGAGGGAAGAAAAAGGAGCTGAAGTACAAAACATTTGTCATCAAAGCTGCTATATAAAATATGGATGATCACGTTTGGCAGGAAACATATTATGTGTGAGCACCTGTGGCACGTCATTATGAATAGATTCTCTTGACGGAGAAAACATTATGTGCAACTGCTCTGAGGTCAAGTTGTGCGTGTGAGCCCTTGAGACAGGCAATATTTTATTTGCAAAAGATGATAATTCTCTATAGCTAAGATCCATTACACAGCCAATTTCCATCTCCTCTTTAACTCCAGAAGTATCAAGTATAAAATGGAATGTACTCCTAGCCATTTTCACAATTTCTGTCTCCTTTCATGCATCCCAGATACGCCTCATACAATTAACATGGCAATAAAAGAAAGCCTGTAGTTCCAAATGGAGAATCATATTGTTAGTATTACAGAGCGAGAAGTTAAAATATGTAAGTCAAGCTCCATTTAAAGGTTGATTTCATACCATGTTATAACTCAATGTGTGAAGCAAAACAAGCTCCTGTTCTTGGAAACGCATAGAGCAAAAGTCTCGTTGAAAAGTCAGAATTGACATTTTCAATGAAGACATTTGTTCTCTTAAAGGCTATTAAAGGGATCCTTTTTTGATTGTCTCCTGTTGTGCCTGGCATTTCTTTGAGCATTGTGTCTGTGTAATGAAACTGTCTCTCATTGCACTTGCTCTGAATGTTGGGTACACCCTTAGTCTGGCTCAGGCAAGAAGCAAAGCAGGGACAGTCGAGTGCTCCAAGAATTGGTACTGTTTGAAAGCACAGCACTGGGCTTTGTCACTGAACCTGGGAGAAAGTAAATGGTGGAGAAAAAATATTTGTGTCTAGAAAATGAGGTAGCATCTTTGAAATAAAGCATCTCCAAACTCCAGCTGAAGATCTCGTTCTTGTTCCCTCTCAGCCTCCTCCCTCTCTGGTTCAGATGCAGGCACTTGCTGGATCCCTACAATGTAAGGGCTGGTCCCTCTCCTCCTGCAGGGGCCAAGTGGGGTCGAATGTGGCAAACTCAGGCTCTGAAACATCTTTCTGCCACAGTGAGGGAACTTGTCACTGATGGGTGCAGAACTCACCCTTACTATTCCTCTCTCATTGCAGCAATGTGTTAGTGCTTGCGGATCTCAAGCACTTCAGCAACTGCACACCATGACTGCGAGGAAGCAAACAAAAGTTTTGCCCCCTTTTTTCCCCATATCAGACACTGTGATATCCGAGTTTAAGTAAGTGATGTGCCACAACAAGCTGGGAACATAAACCCCATCTGGTGACATCCAAACACCGTACACCTGGTGTAAGCATTGCTTCAAATTTCTATACTTATGTCAACAGTAGAAATGGGTAAGTAAGTAATGTATATCCACTTGAAGAAATGCTTTGAAGTCTACAGGTGAAAAAGCACTAGGAGAGCACAGACCACTCCTGTTAGCCTCAGGTTTTAGATGTGGTAAGCGGGGCAGAGAGAGGGCCAGTCTTTTGGCAGAGGGGCAGGCACTGTGGCCTCGTGGGTTAGGCACTGGCTGCGGAACCAGGAGGTCTGGGCTTTAGCACTGCAAATAGATCCAAGAAATGCTGTCACTTGTAACCACTTGGTCTTTGGTGCAACCTGCTCCATTATAAAGACAAATAAAACGAAACACAAAAAATTCTCCACAACCCTCAGAACTGACTTTGATGAGGATGAAGTATTCTATGCATGGGCTGTTACGAGCAGTGCCTGCCGTTAGAGGCGACCCTACCAGCCATCGAGCAGTCTGCCCTCTTGTATTCAAACACTCTTTGAGCACGGTGAAATCCTAGACTCTCAAGAATGAAAAATACAGCACAGCAATGGGCAAAGCAAGCGGTGGGAGCGCAGAGACCCATAGACAAGTTCTATCCCATCTCTTACACAGTCATCAGCCAGGCCTGCTGACTCATCACGTACAAAGTATGTATGTGCACGCTCCTCACCGGCTTTAGGTCCAGAATCCATCCCTCCATTTTTCTTTTTATAAAACCTAAATACTGGAGATCAGAAAAGACAGTAAGTTAATTTTGAACTATTCTTCTCCCCTGCCTGGCTTTAAGCCCTTATTGGCTTGGAGGCGGGGTTTTTTTCGTGCAAGCTGTTTGTCCAGATATTAGTTTTAAGCCTCATTAGCAAATGAAATCACTGGGGATTTTCCTTTCTCAGAATATTTTCCAAAGCCCTGCTCTGGAAAGAATGAGTTGTGGTCTCTCTGTTAAAAATAGAAAGCTAGAGACAGGGAGCTGAGTTTGAATCTGAACTTTCAGAGGAGACAATAGAAGATTTTGACGGCAAGGAGCAAATAAATTCTAAGACCTTCGCAATATAATATTTCTATCAGCTTTACTTTATATATAGATTAAAATTTATGGGGTTAAAAATCTAAAATAAGAAAATGCAGGAGGAATCCAGGTGCGCGTTAAGTTCTGACAGTCAGGGGGAAAAGCTCAAGATAGAAGGATATTTGCCCATTTGCTGCAGCTGAGATGCACTATCTCATCACCAATCTTCAACATGATGTCCGTTTAGACACTGGCTCTCGAAATGGATGTGCTAGACAGATGAAATCCATCCCTGCCAGAGAGCTGCTGCTGCTCCTGGTTTCTTGGGCCTGCATGTTCTGTCAGGAAATATTTTCACTGCAGAGCTGCTCTGGAATTCAGCCTCCCCGGGTGGGCTACCCCTTGCTGCGAGACCCAGGCCTTGCCTCAGCTTCACCCACCGCAGGGCACCTGAGCGAGCACCCGTCCTTGTATTGGGGGGGGCACTTTTGGGACAGAATATCCCTTGGGTTCTTGGGCCGCTTGATCTCTCTGTGCCTTCACTGGTGTTCATTTCTCTCTCTCTCTGTCTTGCGTAGTGCGAAGCAGCTGCCTGTGGCAGTGGCCTGAAAACAATGCTTCGTGTAACGCTGAGCTACTCTTAATCATGTGGACTGTCCTTTAGGCAAATGCAAACAGCATTTGGCAGTGAGCTCTTCTAATGAGAAAGTCATTAAGGAATTCAGTTTGCAAACCACAGTGTATTTCCTCAGACTCTTTCTTGGACAGTGTTTCTCTGTGTGGAAATGCGTTAGAAGCAGAACAGACAATGGTGGGGCAAAACCACTGAACCAATGTGTAAGCAACATCCAGTGCGGAGCAAGGAGAAAGCCCAGGAGTGGTGGGACAGCACTGGGAGAGCAAGTACACATGGGTTTCGTTAGTTTGTCTTATCACTGCTAAATACATTGCCAGCCTGGGCCAAGATGTACCTGAGCTGAATCTTGCAGGCTGAGCTCTGCTTGATCGCTTGACCTTAAATCACCCACAGGGAAGGAGAGGACTTGATGTGTCATGATGGGGCAGCAGCTGAGCTCTGCAGGGAAGATAGACCCAGACACGACAATCGCTACACTGGATTTACCATAAGCTTTCTGGGATGCAATTGAACCGGTGGTGATAGCTGAGGAATGTGGACTCTCCACTCAGTCTCTCCTGGATCTACAGGAGTCTGGGGTGGCCTTGGAAGGGGAGGCAGCCGCAAAAGGAGCAAAGATGAAAAAATAAGCATAAAAGGCAACTGTTAAAAGCTTAACATCTTCTGTTTGTCTTTATGATTTGTCCTTCACAAATACCTTAAGATTTCTTTCTAAGAGGATGGTAACTCCTCCAGAGATTTGCCTGACCTCAATCTTACTTCAGAACGTTGCTGCCTTCTATGGTAGAAAACCCATAACAAAGAAGATTCTCAAGTGTCCTCCTGTGTTTTGAAGGAAAAAGATCCCATAGGGACTGAAAAAGAATTTCCTCAAACATCTGCCTGTTTTGACAGAATATTTTCCTCCTCAAGAGGCACTTCCCATCTCAGGGAAAAGAAACCAACCTATTTTGTTCATCATATGTCAACAGTTCTAAAGAGCAACAGAAACATGAGTATGGGACTGTCCCACAGTCTCAGGGAGTATTCATAACCATTTTGTAGTGGTGTCTACAAGCAAGGAGGCCCTCAGCCCAAATGGCCAAGATCTCACTGGGAAATGCCTCATCATTATTAAACACATGTCTGGCAAAGTGATCCTGAAAATTAAGTATACTGGCTGCCAGAACACATTTCCCCTGCATTTGATTAGAAAGAGCATCAACAGGCTGAAAAATCCCACCAGGGGTGCAGAGTTTTATGCAGTCTCCTAGCATCTTCAGCACAACAGAAATCAGCCACAGCAACCACAAACGGCTCCTTCTCATTCCAGAGAGTTTTGTCAATAAACTGAAAAATTCTTTTCATGGAGAGAGAAGGGAAATTGACTTTTTTTTTCCCACATACTATGGAGCACCACCAAAATTCAGGGATCCAGGAAGTTTAACCTGTATAGAAACCAAAGATGATCCCTGAGACAAGTTGCCTTAATCACCCTGGTAATGACGGTAAAGGTAGGACCAGGTCACACAATACCTTCTCACATCAAGTTCTAAATCCTGTAAGCAACTGCAGATCTTACTTTTAGAGTGAGCTGCAGTTGTTTCCAAATACAAGACTATACATTATGAACCTTCTCTAAAAATGGAAAACTGAATACTTTATCTCTTCCTTTTTGTCTAGATAAGAAGACCTGTTATAGAAGGGAAAGTATGTGATCTATAAAGAGTAGTAACCTCATAGTTGTATAACCTAATAGTTGTATAACCTATGTGTCATGACACTTATGAGACTCAGCTACTAGCAAATGAAGCATCTGTGCTGAGATGAAAAAAGGAGGTGTGACTTTTGGAAATAGTTGATGCACATATATTTAGATAGTATTATAATACTCTAATCCTGCAAGACGCCATCATGAAGCTCCCCAGTTAATTTTACACTGTTCGTATGTGCACAGAATTCTAAGAACGAAGTTGTCAACATCACTGTGACTGCCGCGACTCCCCAATCTCTTCCCTACAAGAGACGCATGTTTCTACCAAGTAAAAAAGCGCAGTTTTATATTGCACGTGCTCTGTCTTCGAAATATGCAGTCTTTCTGCTTGATTTTCTGTTTGATGCTAGCGTTTCATCTATCATTTATGTGTTTCTGACAAAGCTCATTGGTGCTCAGGTTGTCCTGGTGGGAGCAGATCCTGTCCTTCTCTGTTTGCTTCTCCTATTTTGTTCCTTTAACGTACTGGAGACTTTTATTGTTGCGTATTACACAGATGCTCATGTACTTCCAAGCTGTATAAGGATCATTCAGCTCATACTGTCAACATTACACAACTACAGTAGCATTTGCAAGTTTCTCATTTCCCACAGGGTCTTTTGAGACCAGAGTTTTTCTCTCAAAGTTTTGTTTCAGAAACCACAGAAAGAACAGCAGGATGTAACAGATTTTACTTTCCATGCTGGGGACTAGGGAGAAGGGTTTAGACAGCAAAAGCTTGTAATCCCATGTTGAAGCTATGATTTTCTACTACCATGTTTACAGTGTTAAAAAATTAATAAGCCAGACAGCAAGCCAGCCCACTGCCTTGGCGTTGCTCAGATGTGCCTTTGGTCAATTACTTAATATCCTCTCGATTTTGTATACTTTCCTAAGCGGAACTGATCAGAAGTTTTGTACTGAATGAAATAATTTTTTCTATATAACAATTAAATTCATACTATACTGAAGCTAACTAAAAGCCCCAAAGTATGTTGTTTGCAGTGGAACTGTTCTGGACTGATGCCTGCAAACATCGAAGAGGGGCATGTCTCTTTAAATTCAAGTCTTGCATCAAGACTTGAACCCAGAGTACAGATACTAAGGAGTATCACAGTGCTAGAAGGTTGCTAATTGTTTTCTACAATTTGTATCAAGAAGAAACTCTGATCTCAAATTTTTGTATAGGAAAAAGAGTAAATTCTCCAGGCTGACCAGACAATGCACCTGTCAGTGACACAAAATACTGTCCAGAATGCCAAGTTTAAATTAATGATTAAAATACTAGCTCTAGTGACTGCTTCTCTGCTGTGGTGCTGTGTAGTAATGCATGTGCTATTAACACTCAGTAAATGATGACCCGACCCAACACTTTTCACCTTTCCCTCGTGCCAGTGGGACCCATGGCAGTCTGAAAAAAAGAAGTCAAAGGTTTTTGAGTGCAAAGCATGAACAGTATGCCTTGAAATCAAATTCAACTCTGACGGAAAACAACCACCCACCACCACCAGTCAGCTCGGACTCACTGACGGAAGTCCTGGCCCGCCATAATCAACAGCAAAACTCCTGAGAAGAGACAGGGGTGAGGATTTCGCTAATTTGTTAATCGACGTTAGGGTAGTCCATGGTTCAGAGTACAGTTATCTGATTTTCAGAAGGCAATGTGATTGGATGGCCTGTTTTGATTGGGATTGAATAATAGGATGGGCGAAATGTAAGTAGATGTCTGATTCCTGAGAAATTAATTCAGTTCAACAGCTCCGCGTGCCTGGCTCTTCTTGTGAAGTAACTATGAATGGCACGTAGTTAGGGCATGTTTCATCACCCCTTCTGTGTGCTGCCCTCCCTTTGAAGTCTGAGCCTTCCTCTCCCAACCAACTTCGCTGCCTCACACGCTGACCCACATGAAAGAAATTTAGCGCTCACACCAAGCATCATTCACTTCCCCAAAACTGTAGTACATCTAATGTGACTGCAGTGATGCACAGCAGGCAATTTACAGTCGAGTTAGAGCCATGCTAGGAAGTATTTGAGCTGAATTGTTGGGGTGCTGGTGATGAAATCAAGGCTATCGTCCACTTTGTCCTTAAGCAGTTCAATTTTTATGTATGTGGTGATGTACCACCACTTCTCCAAGGATTTGCATGCCAATCAGCTCAGTTGATTGCTAGAGAAAATGTATGAAAACTGGTTGGGGTGTTGGGTCTTTTTTAATCTAACAGTAAGTATGTTTTTTATCCCAAAACCAATTAACAATATAACGCTGATGCATCAAACTTTCCAGACAGTTAAATTAATTGAAACCCCCCGTGGCTGCTGGGTCAGCACAGGATGAGGCCAAGTCCCCCATGCCTGCCTTCACCCATGCTCTTCCTGCAGATAGGAGCCCCATAGCCACAACCTCCCTTGCAGCCTAAGGCTGAAAGCTGCCAGGCTTCTCCAGCCCCTTGAGGATGCCCTGGAGATGATGTGCAGCAACTGGGAAATTTAATTGCTTAAAGAACTCTGAATATTTTGCTGTGCTCTGGTGTCTGCCCATGAGGATCACACTTATAGGAGATGATGGGAATACTATTTCACAAGGATTTTCAAAAGTGTGGTTCATGCAAAATTTCCATAAAATGCAAAAATTATTAAATATGCCACAAAAGAGTAAAAGATAATCTGTTTCACTTTGTTGGGAGTATTTAGTTTCAGTTTAACCTTTTAGAGCATTCATATTACAGAAAATAATTCAAAATTAAGCACTAAAGATGAAAATGATTCATACTGAAGTCTCAGAAAAATCAGTTTGAGAAAATGTTAGAGTTTTTTTAGTGTTATGCAAAATGCTCCTTTTTTATTCTGAAACAAAATTCAATCAAAGCTTTTTTACAAAATATTTCTGTTTTTACAGAGTGACATGTTCTATCGGAATTTTGTTCTGTCAATGATTCTCCAAAAGAATTCAATTTGAAATAATAACAATGTAAAGGTAACCAGGAATGGTAAGATGTGACATTTTAATTTAAAAGGAAATTCTAAAGTTAAGAAAATAAACTGAGGCCACTTATTGACAATACTAAGTAAAGTAAAGTAAGTAAAGAAAAACAAACAAAGTTATGTAATTAGATATAAGCAGAAGAATTAAGTATCTAGGAAATTTAGGGTTAGTGTTATGATTGTCATTAAATATTTTATAATGAGAGCCGTAAAGTCAGGGGGTTTGAAGCCACTTTAATGGTCTTCTACAACAGCAAAAAAATATGAGAAAAAAGGGTTACATGTCTTTAAAACCAGTTTAACCTAAACTGAAGACAAAAACATTTGGAAAGATTAATGGTTAATCTGTGAATTATAACTTTTAAGGAAGATTGTTTTTTACTTGTCTGATACATTATTTAATATTGCTGATGCACATGAAATGTGCTACCTGACACTTTTTATGCACAACTGAACAAGTAGTCTTAAAAACATACTTTTGCTAAAGTATTTCACCAGTAACAATGCTAAAAGTCATATAATTTAGGCTGAATCACAGCAGCAACCTGAGGGCGCATGTTTATCTTTACGCTGCATGTGCAAGTACGAGTTTGTGAGACACCTCTTCCTACCCAACCTGCTGCACACGGACATTATCCATTTGCTGTTTCGTGGCCTGAGAGTGCTGCTTTTTCAGGTGTCAGATGCCTTAGCCAGCTTGCAAAATATCCTTGGCATTTTGCAACAGTGCTCTGTGGAAGAACATTTTTCTAACAACTACAGCAATGAGGGAGAGAGGACAGTTCAGTTCTGTTTTGTCATGCTGTAAAACAATTAAGTTAAGATGATGCAGAATAAATTGTAGAAATAGAACCTGTTACTTCAAATAGAACTGTCTAGTATAAGTTATACCAACANAACAACTACAGCAATGAGGAAGAGAGGACAGTTCAGTTCTGTTTTGTCATGCTGTAAAACAATCAAGTTAAGATGATGCAGAATAAATTGTATAAATAGAACCTGTTACTTCAAATAGAACTGTCTAGTATAAGTTATACCAACAATTAGTTAGGCTTCGATGAAAACCAAACATCCCCTAGATATTAGAAAAACAAGAAATCACAGCAGTTATTTTTAAAGCATCCAATATGATGAATATTTGGCAGCTTGACTCGTGGCTAGTGGGTTGCGGCACCACGTTGGGCTGCCATGAGACAGGGCTCGGATATGAGATGACCGCAACAACACCACTCCAAATGTCGGGCTGCTGCAGCAAAAATTGTGATAAAAAATGACACAAACGGATGCCAAAATAGAATAAGTGCAAGGAAAGGTTGAACTGTGTCCTAGTATGAAAACATCCTTCTTAACTGACTCCTTGACCTCATGGAGTTGCATGAAGCAAATAGAGCAATTTGCTCTCTTAGAGAGGTGGCAGTTCCCCACAAGTACTTTCCCCAGGCGACAGCAAGCGAAACTGTATGTATCAGGGATTCTGTCCTGGGGTAGAGTGATGGACTCAGTTATCAACTTGTCATCTGTAGACCACCAGAGGTCTGCATACTGTTAGAAATGAGGAAAAATGATTGCAATGGTATCAGTTCCCTACCCCCAAAGCAAACACATACTCGTCCCAGTACAAATAAATAAAGAAACAAACAGCATGGAAGAAAATAAAAGCAATAGGTGAACTTTCAACATCCATTACTTTGTCTTTCCCTGTGTTTGAAACCCCCCTAACAGCACCACTGAGTTACGGGCTTTTGGAGAAAGCTATAGGTTCTTGGATTTGAAGGTTGGTGAAGTTGCCTGCTTATGGTCCCGTTCTAGCACTGGAAAGTTAAAACTATTAACATCAAGATTTTCAAGCCCAGGGCCTCCAGGGAGACAACTAATCTCCTGCTTCATTCCTACATACGTAACCTGATTTTCAGAGTGCCTGTGGAAGATGCAGGTGGTCAGAGGTCTGAAAACCCAGCTATTTNGCCACTGAGTTATGGGCTTTTGGAGAAAGCTAGAGGTTCTTGTATTTGAAGGTTGGTGAAGTTGCCTGCTTATGGTCCCATTCTAGCACTGGAAAGTTAAAACTATTAACATCAAGATTTTCAAGCCCAGGGCCTCCAGGGAGACAACTAATCTCCTGCTTCATTCCTACATACGTAACCTGATTTTCAGAGTGCCTGTGGAAGATGCAGGTGGTCAGAGGTCTGAAAACCCAGCTATTTATTTAGGAGTCCAATCAAATGATTGCTGCTTCACTTCTAAAGCCAGCTTAAAAGTTTTGGCCTTGTCATCTTTGGGCTTCAGTTTCTTCATCTGCAAAGGAGAAATGATACCTATCTGCTAGGAGTGCTGAGGTGTTTAATTCATGGATGTTTACAGTATGTCCTCAGCTTTGGCTGAAATTCCTGGCTTCTTTGCACACGCAAGCCTTCATGTGCGTTTCTGTTCCTGGCACCACATTAAAACTTGGTTTATATGGGATTTTTTCATATACATCAGATTGTTATGAACACAACTACTGAGTCGTGGGTGCAAGTGTGGCAACAATTTATTGTAGTTGCTTGCACAGCCTTTCCATGCACAGATTTCAAAGGCAGACCGAGACAAGTTGAGAAGCCAGTTCTTTTAACTTTCTGATTTCTGCCCTGTGACTGGAGAGATTAGATTATTGGAAAACATGCTATTAACACTGGCTTGCAGCCAAAGGGTCTGCTATGCATTCTGCAAGGGGTGCTGTACTCGCTGTAAATTAAGGGAAAGAGCTGGGTAAGTTACTCCAGCGAGGAATGTTCCCTTTGGGAATTGTCCACAGCAAACGAGAGCTGTGGTTGGTGAGCAAAGAGCAGCAGGGAGAAGAAAAATAACAAAAAAGGTCAGAAATTTCAGGGAAATAAAAGGGCCTTTTTCTCCTCTATACTGAGCACTGAGTTAACAAGCTTTAATGTTTGTTGATGCCTTTTATGCTACTTTCTCCATACCCAGACCCAACTGAAAAAAGAAAAACCCCAAACAATTACTGTGTGAGCCCATGCTTAAATTCCTCCCCATTCAAAAAAGCACATCAGCATATGGTTACCTTCACACATGTGTTACAGACCCCTTGACTTCAATTAGACTTAAATACCTGATTAAAATTAAGGACACATTCTTGAATAGAGGCTCTTGTGCTTGGAGCAGACACATCTCTTCCTGAAGTAGGTGAAAGCCTAATTCTTAACATACTAACTTTGAACTTCTCAGCCGCTAACAAATTCAAAGTTTAAACTATTTTTCATTTCTTAACTTTTCAGTATTTTTGTCTAATTTTGTAGTACAAAAAATAAAATATCAAATATTTTCAAAATAATGACTATGTTTTCATGGTGTTCCAGAGAGCAAAACTATTATGCTTTTCTCCTTTTTTAAAAGATTAAAAAAATAAATTATCTTCCCTAATTCTGCAGAGAAGCATAGCTGTCTGAATTCAAAAGGCTTATGAAAGGCTTCTGGTACTACTTTAATTTCTTAACTTTTAAAAATTAATGTTCATGCATTTTAAATCACGGCAATTATATCTGGGAGTAAGATTCCTACAGTGCTTGGAGTTAGCAGCCCTGTTTCCTTGTGTCTCAGGAGACCCAACACAGATGATAATTACATTGCTTTTTTAAATAAAGATTTTAAACTGTGAGATTATTAAATAATTTTACAAGGGGCTACTAAAGTATATCCTGATAGGAAGGAGAACAGATTACTTTGATTTCAATAAGAATCAAACTGGTGTCCTATAAAAGGAGAGACTCAAAGCTCGTTCATTACTCTCTAACGTATCTTTTTCAGCTTAAATCTGCTGTTTACTATGTAATACTTTCCATACCAACATCATATGTAACACTCCATATGGAAAAAAGCCAGTACAACAAAGGTGTTCTCACAGAAAATTAGAAAGAGGTGTTCAAAGGGAAGCCAAGTGAAATGGAACCCAAATGATCAAGGAAAATGATTACAAAGTTTTTCACGGACATGTGAAAAAGAGAATAAATATAATTATTGCAAACTGTATTGTGATTTCATCCATGCTTAAAACCCCCCGATAACAAGATATAATCAAATAGCAACAGCAGCAGTAAGGCTCCAAATATATGTGCGATGCTCTGTAGGACCTTTCACCCTGTGTTCCTCAAGGCTCTTTATAGCAAGCAAGCAAGATGCAGCTCCATGATGTAAGTAAATGCTTCAGGGGTCATATTGCCTTTCTCTTAGGTGACTGCAGCAGCTCTTTAACAACACGTGTTTGGAGAAGAAAGAGAATGTGCTGCCTGTTTGATAGCTGCTATAACCGGTCTGAGTTGAGACATTTGGGGAACCTCTAGGGCTGAAATTGTGGTTCTTGCCAGCAAACCCAGTGTTACTGCTCTTGGCCTTGTTCCACTTCATATTGCAAGGAGGAGGCATAGGCATCCCAATGCCCATGCTGAAGCAATAGTTCTGCTGTTTTCTTCCTCTGAAGATCTGTAAGCTTTGAAGTGTCCTGATGCTACATAATGCCTGAGAGCTGCTGGTGGCAGGTGGGGCGCAGCCATGAGGGAAAGTGTCACTGGGATGTCTTCAAGATTTTCACTTCCACCAGGAACACAGTTGCTTGGTCACAACATAGGAACAGCAGTGGTGTAAACCCTGCTCTAATTGTTCTGTTACGACTTTATAAGCAAAGAACAGCTCCATGAAAGTTTAAAACCAAAAGACTTACACTGGCATAGAACAGGGCTGAGATCAGATGGATTAAAGCCTCAGTCATGCCTGTACTTCAGGATAAAAAAACATAGTAAAAACTACACCTAGCTTAGTGGAGTGTTTTCTCCAAAACCATCCTTGCCTGGGGCACGCTCTACAACAGCACGTCTTTCTCCAGATGGAAAGAAAGTCAGTCTGTAATTAAGCATTGCCCCTAAAATTACTGATGCTATAAAACTGTCTACTACTGGAATTAAGGGTACAATTGATCAATGGTTGGAAATGGGCATCAGTGGGTCTCAACTGCATTATCCAAGACAAAGTTCAGAAAGCCTTGGTAGTTAAGTCATTGCCACAGTCTCAAGGAGACGGTATAATCTCGGTTGCATGTATGCTTCAAATAAGCCAAATATCTTTCTAAAAGCCTGCTGTAGTTTAACCATAAATTATTGTGCCTGGGAAGGAACCACAAACAGGTCCTAAGGTTTTTGCTCAGCACTCAGCACCATCAGACGTCCCTTGCTTCTGTACCCCTGGCTAGGGACTGCATTCGCTGGCGAGCCAGCCATTTGTTAGCTTTTTTATGTTAAGGGAGCATCAGCAATATCACCATTTTCTTATTCACAATGATTTGTATTATGCTCATCAATTTGATTCTGATGACATAAAAAAAGATAATGAAATAATTGTGGATAAAAGCAAATAAAATGCCATATTTTTAATATGGGGTAGTGATCCAATATTTTCTTTGTGATTTGAGAACTGCTTGCTTCACAGGAGTTTTCAGAAATAAAATAAACTTCAGTTTCCTTAAAACAAACTCCACATTGTTGCCTTATGAACAAAATTGGATTTTTATGTCTCATAAGGTTTCAATGTAGCATATCTGCTGGATGAGGCATCAGTGTAAGCAAACAGATGGTAGGAGACTTGTTGATTTTACCGTGATATATTTGTGCAGGCCAGAGAAGGGAAGAATCTCAAGAAAGTATCCATTTGATTTCACAAAATTTTCTCTTGCTGTGTCTTAGCCACTTGTCTAATGCAGTTTAACATTCATATGAAATTACTGGCAAGACAAAAGAAAACTAACAGTACTTTTTCATGTTTTAGAGCCTAAACATGTATCTAAAATTCTTCAACTATATGGTCTCTTCCTCAGTTTGTTTATTCTTTATATCTGAGAAAATTAAGAAAGCACTAGCAAATTAGTATTTTAAAGAGGATCTAAAGATGGAATGTTGTTTCATGTAAGAAAATGGAGTGAAATGATGCAATACTCCTCCTCTTTCAAAAAGCAGAAGGAATAACAAGCTGAGTTATTCAGTGCTCTTGTCTTTTCTGAACTACGGCATATATTCTACTTTGTTTCCTCAAACTAGCATCTCGAAGAAGTGTTTAAGGTGCTGTCTTATACAGAACTTGGAGACACCATTACCTTAAACAGCATATTCCCTCAGCCAGTATGGCTGTGAGCGAAAGAATTAAAACTACCTTTATTACTATTATAGACTCTCTTTTTAAACTTATCTTCCATCCCCATTGTGCTGTGGCTCCTGCACTGAAATTGTAGAGTTGGATCCCTCTTCTTGCTGACCCCAGGGTATGCGTTGATATCTGGGCTAAGGGGCTGTAAAGTGCTTCTATTCTCAATCAGCAGTTTTACACTCAAAATGCATGTGCTTATGCTGTAATTGACCATACAGCAATGGAACAGCAGATTTTGAGACGTGATCGTTACATACAAGATACTTGGGAATGGCCCACAGCATCACAGGCTTGAGGGGAAACAATACCCCAGCAATCTCCCTGAAATGATGTATAATTAAAATGTCTGCTGCCCTTGAACATTCAAACATGTCTCCAGACTAGGAATTAAAACATCTGGAGGTTCAATCCCCCTTCAACTACTTTTTGCCCCTCTGAAAGATTTTTATCTGATTTTAAAAATTAAGGGGCCTGCACATAAGGACCCGTGCTGGGATTCATCTGTGCTTGTAGGCAGCTAAAGTTTGGGCATCCATGATTGACCCAGCTGTCCAGGCTCCTCAAGAGTCATCATGAGCCTTGTCAGGTTTAAATCCTTGTCCTGGTTTGGGCTAGGACAGACATTCCTCTATGGATAGAGACGGGGAGATCCTCTGGGCCTGAGGACACCAGGCTTTGTAGCCATTGGAGGCAAATAGACACTTCTAAGGCTCAGTCCATCTGACCTATCTTAAACCTCTGCCTAGAAATGAGGTGGCCCAGGAATTACCATTTTATGTCCAATGACTGGCTCAGTTGTTAGTGTTTATGCTCTCAATGCCTGCAGTCAGGGAGATGGTAAAGTTACTTATTTGGGTCAAATGTCACCGGCCTTTAAAAATCAACACAGCCCTGTCAAATTATCCAGTGGAAGATTTGTTCCTTGAGGTAAAGAGGTCTGACCACCTGGACTTCAGCAAGAATTGCAAGTGAGTGATCTGTGAGTCTTAAAATGAGATCGCTGTTGTTGGCTAGTCTGAGAAGAGAACTTATCTGCCTCCTTTTCACTTTTTGAAAAATTATGAATTATGAAAATTATGCAAACTTGTCAAAAGGATTCATATGAATAATGAACTGATATGTGTATGGGACTTGAAAGGTGCATTTTTGCTGCCGCTTCTTATTGTTATTATTTTAAATTGAATACAGTCAGTTAGGGGACTTCTGTGCAGAACAACTCAAGTTGCTCTCAGCTATCCAAGCCCACTACCTTAGAAACACTCCTTACTAACGTTCTTCTTCCTTGAAGAGACCATCTAGTCTGCCCCTCTGTAGCTTTGCTAGAGCATGAGCATCTCTTCTGCCTGCCTTGCTGAAGGTGCCATATATGCATGCATGGAGGAACAAAAGAAGATAAATTGCCTTACATCCTACCTGGCATTCACCATCCTTGCCACTGTCACGAAGCTCAGGACAGCTGCCTCATGAGCTCTCTCGTCCTGCTGGCTACTGGCTCTAGAGGTGAAAGAGTGTTGACACCTGGAAGCCTATAAACAAGTTCAGAAAGATCAAGGACTAAAGAAGACTTCATGGCTTTACGCCTCCTCATTTTGGACATGAACAATCTGTGGTGCAAGGGCAGACCCAGCCTGTAGCAGTCGCTCTCTGGCAGTCAGTTACTCACTTCAGCCAAATGTCAGACATGGCCCTGCCTCAGCAGCACCTTGAAAAATGCACTGCACCCACTGGAGTCAGACACATCGCTACCTATGCTTTGAGTCTGTCCCCTGATGGGAAAATGGTGATAGCAATGTTTTCTTCATTCGTGCTGGGTACTAGCCTACTGTGCAGAGGGGAAGCTGGAGCAGACGTTACGCTTACCCTCACTCTTGACATCAACCTAATATCTGAACTAGTAAGGAGGCTGTTAAGAACTTCTTTTGCCACCTCACTTTCTGTTTAACTTGCTGAGGCCTGCTTCAGGAGATCACAAATGTTATTATCTTCCCCTTTTCTTTCTCTGGGAAACCCTCAGCACCAAACTTTACCTTAGCAAGTTTCATCCTTCTTCCCTGCTGTGACACTAAAGCCAGCAACTCCATAAGCCACCGTGATCAGTGATGCAAGTACCCAAGAAATCAGCAAGTTCCTGCTCAGCAGCTTATACCCAACTCTCTCAGGTGCCCAGCTTGCTTTTGTTTGTTTCTTCAGTAAAGATCTAAACTTGCATACAGAAAATGGTGACTCTAAGTTTGAAATGTCAGATGTGGCTGTGAAGTTAAAAATGAAAGGACAAACAACACAACTCCTAGAGACTATCTAGACATTTTCTTTAAGGTAGGGGACAAGGAAGTAGAAAGGGCTTGCCAGCTTCAAAAATTAGAAATGATGCTTTACATGCATTATTTCTGAGTACCAGCCATATAGCCCTAGGAAAGAATCACAAGTGGCCTGAATAAGCCCTAGGCCATTTTGCTTCCAGGAGCTAACCAGTGCAAGCGGAGCCAAGTCTTGGGATCCATTTTTTACCTCTTCTGTATTGGAACCAGCACGCTCTGCTTACTTCAAACTGATAATACATAATGTAATTAAAAAAAAAAAAATCAGTATCACCAACCTTTGTTGGGATAGAAAATTCTGCTACAGTATGCACATGCATAGATGGATACCTGCTATTCACTGTGTTCCTAGAAAATCATGTTTTTTTCCAGCAAAGAAATTGGCTAGACTGTAGGTGCACTTCTACATCTCTGTTCATCTCAGTTTGTTGTAAATGCAACCTTTTTTATCCTCAAAACTGAGTCCACTGGAAAGTGACTTCTGTCAGCATTACTTCTTAAGTGTCTTCTTGTCAGCCCAAGAACACTGTTAGAGTTCATCCTTTCTCTACTGCTGGTATCACACTGCACAGTAAACATTTAAGACTGTGTAGTCAAGGTAATTTTAGAATACGATAAAAGTTACAGATTCCACCAGAGCAGTGCTTGTCTTTTCCCCTGTAACACAGGACAATGCAGCAATGCTTTTTCTTGATACATTTTGGGATGGTGGGTGGAACTTGCAGTTTGGAGGGTTGTTTGTGGGGGTTTTTTTAAGTTGTAAGGCAGGACAGAGAAAGGCAACGAAGTTCAGACTGGTGCTCTGAGTACTTTTGCAGCCTGATACCGATCATTTAAAATACACTGGTCAGGATAACACACTCTACCCATTGCTGTCTAGAAGATTTGCAAGCATGCTGCACATATTACAGAATGCTGTCTCTGCCCTGATTATTTATAATGATAACACACTGACACTCAAATTACACTGTGTTCTGGCTGCTGCCTTCTATCTTGCCCTTTCCTACAAGCAGCCTAGAGGTAGGACTTTCATATGCATTTGTAAAGCGCCTATTGCTGCAAACATTAATAAGAGCTATCACTTAGGAGCAGTTACTTACACTTTGTTTAATCTCTAATGGATTCTTCTAAATATTTACAGTAGAACAGTTGTCAGACCAAATGCTGGAAATTACTGGCAACTTCCCAGCAACCCAAAAAAAGAGGAGTGGAGAGGAGAGGAGAGGAGAGGAGAGGGGAAG
>VZSC01000659.1:658396-674381 GCA_013398225.1 Steatornis caripensis
AGAGGAGAGGAGAGGAGAGGAGAGGAGAGGAGAGGAGAGGAGAGGATTCTTCTGTAGGGTTTTAGAAAGTCAGGGTCTGTGCTGTGGCACTGACAAAGGATGGTCCAGGCAACTGTGCATCCACCAGCCTTGAGTTGTGCTTCAGCTGCATAAAACTGCCTCTGTTCTTGCCAGTCTTGAGGGAAGTGGCTATTTGCTTTGTAGACCCTGAAGTAAATAAACTGTCTAAAACGCCAGTGGCTGCTGCGAGGGGGGAGGAACTCCAAACTGTTTGGGGATGTCAGCACACAGAGCATGGTGCTGTTTACTGTTGGTTGCATTACACCCTGCATTTGAGGAGTTGCTTGACTATTAGATCTGGAGCCTGCAATATTCTGCTGTTGTTTTTGTTCCCTGGCATGGGTTGATTGCAGGCATATGGACTATAAAAAAAAAAAAAACAGCTAAGCCCATGATGCTGAAAGAAAGCCTTTGGCGGGCTTCATGACCACAGCCTCTGCAGTTGTCTTGGCTCTCATGTGCAAGATGTGTGTGAAGGAGGAACAAGAGGATGGGCAGCAGTGGGAACCCGTGGCTCCTGGGAGGGACCCATGTGCCAGTAGCAGCTGACTGCCACATCACCCACCAGGCTACCGAGCTGTGCCCAAAAGGTGGGGGCCCAGGCAGGCAGAAGGAGGGCACGGCAGCTGCATCTCTGCTTTGCTGCTGGCAGAAATGCCAGCCCATGGGCGGGGGACCTGAGACAGGAGGCACTTGTGTGGCTCGCTATCTCCCACTGTGACGCAGCAGGTCTGTACTTACACAGAAAGACTTGAAGGATTGTTGTCTTGCTTTGGAAAAATTTCCATTTATTTGACAATGAGAGCTTTGCCTGAATAGGGATTTTTGAATTTATCTAGATACAGAAGTTTTCTGTAGTATTTGCTATCGTAAGGGCCTGTCCTGATTTTGAGATGTGTGTGTGTGCGTGTGCGTGTGTGTGCGTGTGTGTTAATGTGTGTGTGTATGAATGCATACGCGAGAGGGAGAGAAATCTCACTGCCTAAAACTGTTCTGCCAAGATAAACTTTGGAGCATTTTATAAATTAACTCTGCTCTATGTGTTTATTTTTCTTTTGGAGATTCTAAAACGAGACTGTTCAACTCATCTTATTAGGGGCAGCATATTTTTTTAAAGAGAAAAATAAGTTCCTACTCTGCACTGGAAAGTATTTGCTATTTTCAGCTAAAAGTATTCTTTCCTTCTGACCTGGCATATTAGATAAGATTTATACTTTTGACCTGACATTAGGTAGTTAAGATTTATTCTTCTATATTAACTTTACTGAGCTTGCAAGCTATTCATTTACAGCATAGGGAATATATTTATGGCAGAAGCAAAGAAAGTTCACTACAAAGTAGTAAAATATGTTATTAGGAGTGTCCTGTAGACTGATGAAAATTGTGAGTACCCTTGCAGCTGGCTCCCTTCTGGCTCTTTTTTCCTTCTTTGTTATTTCAACTTTAAAACTTGAATTTGAAGTCAGTTTCAATGGTGAATAACTTAAAAGAGTCCAGATGATTCTAATATATCCGCATATATATACACTCGTATATGCTGTGATTGAGAGGTGCAGGGAAGGGGATAACAAGTGACTTGAATTCTCTCTGTGTTCTGCTGGCAATGACCCAGGCATAAGTAACGTTGGACCTTGCTCTCCTGCCAGTATAAATCAGGAGGAACTCCACTGAGGTATGAAGCTGGTGTGTGAGTGAGAGCTGAATCAGATCTAGAGCTTTCCTATATCCAAAGGTGTGGGCCCAGGCAATCCGTTAATGTCCAATTGACTTAAAGAGGAGAACCGCAGACTATGATGGAAACCTGGAAGCACTTCAAGACTCTACAGACAGAAAGTTGGAAAGTTAAAGCCCTCCTATTGAAATCAGTGACAAAACCTCCCATTAACTTCAATAGGAACAGGATCAGGCCCTAGAAATGGCTGGCAGCCAAAGAACTGGAGGGCTCAAGAAATAGGTAATAGGAGCTGATGACTTTCACCAATAAATCACCAACACAAACCTGGCCGTGCTTGGTTTAGACTCAAAATTGCTTTCATCTGATGTTTGTTTGAAACTGTACTCACTGTTAAACCTTCAAGAAGAACTGGCAGTCATGATAGCTGTCTCAGCAAGAGGCCGACGGCTGGACGGGGTGTGGTATCTCCTCCGTCCTCACGTCATCAGAGGGAGTCCATCTTAAAGAGAAGCAAGAAGCGCTGGCCTGCCTATAAGGAGAGCAGTGCTTGGGCTCTGCTGTTAACCAGAGGGTTTCTGTTTCAGCAACTGTCAGACTAACTCTGTAAATCCACTTAGACTGAATATATCAGGGGAGGGGGTTATGGCTCCACAGCAAGCCAAGAGGAGGAGTAGATATTTCCATTTGTAGACATTATTCAACTGCTGTCACAAGAGAGAATAGAGATGTTCAGAGCTTTGAGGAATTAAATGTGTTGGAGAAAGGGCTTAGCATAGGGAAACTTAGGACTGCCAGGCATTATGAAAGCTGGGAATTGCTTATAGAGTGCAGTAAGCAGTGCTGTGCGTTGCAGTTCGGCTGATGAACTCCGCTGCCCATCCCTTCTGCAACACCGTGTTGCTCTGCAGCTGAAAAAGAGGGTTTTGTAAGTCATGCTAAACTGAGGCTGGCTGCCCTGTGGAACTGCCTGACAAAGTTGCGGGGAAATGCAAAGCATTATGGAGGAGACTTTCCTCCTCCTCCCCCCATATTTTTGCAAGCAGTGAACTTTTTCCACTGGTCCCTCAAGTATCCTGCACTGCTGCTTGGAGAGCAGTAGACAAACTGGGTGAATATTTTGGTATCTGTGTTTGATCAAACAGCCATAGCCATGTTTCATGTCAACCAACACATTCACAATAGTTCACCACTATCCAAACTCCACCCTTCATATTCTTGTATTTGATAGACTTCAGGGCTACGTACTCTATTAGAGTATGCAAACTTTTCCAGCTCCCTCCATACTTCTACCAGGCCATGTCTGACAAATGCTCCAGGGATTCACAACGTTTTGTATATGCAAAGATTCATAGCTTGTTTTTATAATCTGTCTTCATAAATCAAAGAAGCTGTTCACTGCTTCGTTTCTCTCACCAAGAAACCTACTGCTATCATCAAGTCATCACACCACAGCTCAGGGGCATCCATTCTCTTTCCACTATTTCTCCTCAAAACCCTAGGCTCAGAACCTTAAGTTACAATAACTTGTGGCTTGGCATCAAAAGGGAAAAGTATGCCAAGGAGGGAACTTGCTTATAGGTACTAATAGGGGAATGAAGGAGAGGGAACACTAAGGGGGTGTTCCCTTGGGGTGACGCTAAGGAAGAACAGGAATTAATAGGGTGATAAGAACATTTCGGAAAATTATTTTTAAAAATTCTTTTTTACACATTATCATACACCCTACATTGTTGCGGGTTAATTCTGGTGTGTGTGCTCTGGTTCACTACATTCACCTGCTAGTTCTTGTTTCCAGTGGGCTTGGGTTGGATCCAGACATATTACGGGTAGTGAGGAGGACACAGACCATGTCTGTATTAAATCAGACAGGCTAATGGAGCTGATCTAGAGTTCCTCTACCACTTGCCACTTCAGAAAATGCAGCATTTTGGGTCTGTCCCTGTGCCTACTTATTTAGCTAGTCTGGTTTGATGTATGGTCTCACTCTGCAAATTACTTTGGTCACTACTTTGAGAAACAGTGCCCAAGTTCAATATGTGTAGAAAGAAAAGGAAGAGGGAAGCTTGACAACTGCAACTGAGCAGATGGCAAAGTAGGAGAAAGCTCATGAGCACATAGCGCTGGGCAGGATGAATAAGAACAGCATGGGGAAAGCAGTAAAAGTATCCCTCCCACACTTTTAAGTGGTAAATTGCAGCTGTTCTCTTAGAAATGACAGTGGAATACCCTCACGCCCTTTACCAGCACCTCGCAAAGAGAAGTGCAGATTGTGTTGCTGCTCCTTTTCTTGGTGAGTGAGAACAAAAATCCCCCACCAACTCTCGTGTTTTTTTAATAGCCTGTATAAACATTTAGGCTGGGTTCTGAGCACATGCAAATTTTATGCTGGCAGAGCTCTGTGAGTTATTTGCTTCCTGACACGCGTTGTAACTAGAAGCAGAATCAATCCCTTAACATTTATGCGATGTTTATTCTGCCTAAACCAACTCCCATTAAAAACAATGCAGAGGTTCTAATTGAAAACCTCGTGTTAGTCTGGTGTGTGCCTTATGATCATGACATTCTTGTTCTCTGATAAAAGGGAGGAATATTTACACTCCATGCTGTTCCCTCAGCACATGCACAGATGCAGGTACATGCATACATTCATACGCACGGGCATCCCCCCAGGAACATCAGCGCTGGTGCTGCTAGTTGTCGCAGAGGCAAGGAAGGACTCTTCTTCTCTAGCACCACCGATTTCCACCACCCAGAGCCCAGCATAAGGAACGTTTTCCTTCTCGTTGACTGAATAACATTTCCAGCCTAGTGATACACATCATATGAAAAACCAGAAAGTTTTCGCCTGAACATAACCAAAAAAGGAAGGGTCTGTATAACTTTAAGCATGACAGGCTCAACAAGAAGAGAAGATGTTCCCCTACCAAGCTTTCCATGCATTTTTTTTTCAAGTTAGCGTTTGGTTTAACCTGTATAAAACTAATGATTTTGTTTTCTGCCACCAAACAGATCATAAGAACAGTGGGAGAAAAGATGGAGTTTTCAGACAAACCAAAGGGCTTTGTGTGGCTTGAAACAAAACTTCTTCTGTCTGGGGTTATCGGTATCCTTTTTACCTATATTTTAAGACAATTTCAAAGTGAAAATACTTTTAAGAACAAGTCAAGACCTTTAATTCTTGCTTGTGCCTATGCAAATTTGTAGGTATGTGAATGTATACATCATATATACATGTATATATGATATATATCATATACAGATATGAGCGTGTGGGGGAGAAGGGAGAGAAGACCAAATGTATGATGTATAATGTATAATTTCCATGGAAATTGTGAATTTTGTCAATATTTTGTGAACAATTTTAAACACAACCCTGCACTTCTGATAAGCGTACAGTCTTCTGACACCTTTGTCTAGTGTTATGTATGCTGATGGTCAAAAAGGTCTTTTTAGCAGATCATGGGCATAGCCTGTGTAATGGGGTTTTTCCAGCTCTAAGACTACAACTGTAGGCTTAGGGGGTTACAGGAGATGAAATACACAAGGCAGAGAAGGCTTATGTAGGAGTCAGGGAGTATGAGATGGAAGATTCTTCTTCTGAATAAGCTCTCTTATATGCAGTACTGCAAATTCTGTGGCTGATCTCTTTCAGACAAGTCGTGTCCAAGGTCTCTGCGGACTTCCAGATGAAAAACACAGGCCCTTTTTGGTGCACACAGCACTAACCACAGTCAGTCAGGGAACGAGGGTGGAAGGCTCGACCAGCGAGTTCCGTAGACGAGTAATGTATTTTTCAACAAATTACGCAGGGCTTTAGAAAGGATTATGGATTGACTTTCAGAATGCTTGGTGGTCTTTTAGTGGTAGCTATGGTTAAAGTCCTCCTTTTTTACATAATCAATGAAACATGGAAATGCAAGAAAAGACTAGTCTTTTGATCGATCTATTTTATCTGGACTCAGGTGTGATTTATACTGAGGAAGAAATGAACTTTTCTACTCACTGGGTAGCTGGGAAATGATGTGATTTCAGAAAGGGGTGAATAGCAGCCTGTCCTCATCTCAAACGGGTAGGGTTTACAGTTTCCTTTGTGGCCAGCCAGATCCTGGCAAATAGGAATAAGACCGCCCACTCTGGTTGCTCCATACCCAGTGCTTTTAACCTCCACAAAGCTTGGGAATACTTGTGTTCATCAGAGTATCCAGACACAATACGTAGATAATTTGTTAAAGAAAGCCTATTTGAAGTCTCCTCCATAATTTTCACATCCATGGAGCGATCAAGCCCGCTTGGACCTCTAAGAGACCACACAACCATAATATATATCACCACTGGCTACATTATTATTTCCTGGAATATACTTATCTCAGAGTTAGTAATGTAAAAGCTTACTGGTTCTAAGACACACATTTTTAAAAACCTGGAGATTTAAACATGATTAGTATCTCCATGAATTACTCAGATGAAAGAACATGGTACACGGTCATGGAAGAGAATAAGCATTCTCATATCATACTGATTTTGTAGGCTGTTAGCAGAAATAAATAATACTTAAAAAGAAAGGGAAACATTTTTGTCCACAGTCTGTCCAGAGGAGCTTGTTTTCATATTTACCTGTTCCTCTAAATAACTTTAATCTTTTCTTAGGAAATAATATACGACCTGAGCTGCCATGTGGATGTCCTCTTGCTGACATTCACTCACAACTGAATCCTACTGATAAATTCTTAGACCACTTGAAGCTTCACCTCCATGAATAACTTAAATAGCACATTTAAGTTGTTTCATTCCTAAAGCCAGGGCCTTGGGCTTAAAGATTCTTATCCAGGACATAACACGTGATAAATTCTACACTCTGGCAGAGAATTTTACTTTTGCTTTTGATACACCCTTAGCGCCGAAACTTACTGATAACCTATCTCTTCATAAAACATAAACATGAAAGACAAATGTGGGACTTTATTCTGAATCACAAAACAGAAACTGTTTTTTTGCAAAATACCAAATCATGTAATTTATGTATCTTTTCTGTCTTCAAGATATTGTCTGTTAGATACTAGGTTTTGGCCACATCTGTGGCCATAGTGCCCAGCACAAGGAGGTCTCATCTTAGCTGATCATTTTCAGTTCTGTGTTATACTAAAGCTTTCTGGAATCTTCATCCATCTCCATGTATTTGCTAAATACATGCACGTAACATCTTCTGACTCCCATGTTAAATAAATACCCTTTGGTCCCCCTTGATTCTATTTTGGAGGTGTAATTCTTCACTCAGCAGTGTAACATAAAGTAAAATAAAACCAGCAACTCCTTATTCAGTGGCATAGAAAAAAAGTGAAATTAATTATGAACATTCTAGGAAAAGGAAACAAGGTTATGAAACACTTGCCGACACTGGTGTTTGTAATCTTAATGAATAAGCAATGCAATAACACAGGGCAAGTGTGCGTGGGAGGCACGCTCTGAAGAAACTGGCTGTTTTCCTCTCTCTGACCAGTTGAGCTGTTATGAATAAAAAATGTTGTTGCTAAAGAAACCTGTAATAAATCCTGTTGGGAGTATTACATGTGCTGATAACATACATAAACTTTGTAAACATATTAAAGTGTCAGGTTTTAGTAGCTCTGGTTCATGTGGATGTTTGTAAATGTTAGTCGAGAAATGTAATGGAAATCTTGTTCCACCAGCTGGTTTCTCCTACATTTCTGGTTTGCATGAAAGCCTTCTCCTCTTCCTTCCCCTTGAAACAGAACCTCAATTTCTAGGGCACATGAGGAGAAAGGGCTCAAGCCCTACATCTGCTGTAGCTTCCCACCAAAACACTACCACCAGAGAAGCTGCGCACCTGGTAAATTGTTTGGAGAGAAGTGAGGTGGATGAGCTGGTGCTTGATACAGGATTTATGCTAATCTGAACATCCCTGCTTTGTGTAGTGATGCCCTCCATTGACGCCTCTGTCAAAGTACAGTTGGCAGCCCTGACCAAGGCATCTAAATTGCCTTTCAGTAAGTGGAAAGAGTTGGGTGCCTCCAAAAAGGACTGACAAAAACCAGCTCACTGAACAAGGGATTCTCTGCCTAGTCACGGGGAAATGCTGGGGTCAGAAACTGTCTCAAATCCTGGCTGTCCGTGGAGTTCAGGTGACCTGGCACCGCTACTCAGCCCTGCAAACCAATATCTTCTTTAACAACACAAAGGAGGTGTCACTCTTTGCTTTTGGAACGCACCAAGAAGGAGGCAGCAGCCTTACTACCCCTAACTTATGCAAAACATTAGCAACTAAAATATTTGGCCAGGAGTTGAAAATCTAAGTTAAACCAGTTCTTCTGTCCAGCATGACTCTACCCTGTGTTGATCTGCTCTAATAAACTGACTTTTTATCATCTGGATTTGGATGTAAGCTCAGGCCATTTGGTTACACCCATTTTAGTTAGCACAGAAGAGGAAAGGGCTCGGGGGGCCCGGGTATGGGAGCAGGCATGTGCGTGTGACTGTATTACAGTGTCAGCAAGCGATCGCCTGTGCTCCCTGTGGAAGAAATTTGTATTGTTATTTCTATTATTTGTTATTATGTATTTATTGCCTTTTTTACCCAGGGTTTCTCTAAGAGAAAATCTCGAAGTCTTTGCAGAAGGGACCTGAGCTCAGTCTCCCATGCCAAGTGGACGCCCAATGTCTGTAAGCTCAAGTCTCGTGTAAGAAACAACGAAACACCTGAGAAATGCCCATGCATCAAGGGTGAGGTGGCAATTGAGCAGGGCTTTGAAGGTGAGGACTCAGGTGTTTAAATCCTGCCCCAGACACACCTTAGGCACCTAAGTCCTGTTCTTGGATCTGAGCCTTGCTGCGCCTGCCCTCGCACTTTACAGGAAGCCGCAGGAATCACACATCGTTGCTATTCCAAAATCCATCAATGAGCTCCTGTTTTATTTTACGGTGCCCCAAAATCTGCTTTACCCTGCAGGAAATATCAAACATCTGAAATCCCATATAGAACCTTTCAAGTTTAGACATGAATGTGTCAGGATATAAAATTGCCACACAATAAGAAGCTTGAATGGATAAAGTTTATAGCAGCTTGCTACCAGAACTCAGTGTAGACCTGTGGTTCGGGGTTTTACTTTAGTTTAAAACTATTGCTATATGCATTCCTTTGTGTTCTTCCCTCTAGTTACTCTGTTGTGTGAAGCCAAAGTATCCGTGCAAGGTCGGCGTGCTGCTTGGAGCAGGCAGGAGCTCAGTGCCGTTGTCACAGCCAAAGGCGAGATTCCCGGTTCAGCTCCGGTCCCCATAGCTGAGTTCTTGCCTAGCAGCACTGGACGGAGATAAGTTTTGTGGTTCCTTTGCTTCAGTGGGTGCTATTTTTGATCACACGAGTAAATAACACTAGCATTTTAGAGTGCATGGTCTATAGTTTGTAATATAGAAATCAAAACACACCAAAATGTTTGTTAGTCAGCTACCATATAACTGTAGTGCAATCATTCCTTCTTTTTAAGTAGTGTTGCTCATCGCATTGCTCACTGCTAACAACAAAAATAGGGTTAATCAATAAAATCGGTTGGATTTTATTATGACAAGGCATCTAATAAGTGATCATTCTGCCATCACCAGACGCTCAGTTATTCAATTACTTATGAAAAAAGTTGTAGCTCTTCTCTTTTTTTTTTTTGACCATAACATGTTTTGCATGAATAAATATTCTCTGAATATTTTTATCTGCGGCATTGTTTGTGGTAATAGCAGACAGACAGATGTTTGTATAAAAATGTACATGGTTTCAGCTGCCTTTTGTCATCTGATAAGATTCCTTTGTTCTGAATTATTTTGGTAAAAAATTGGCAAAGTGATTTTGAGTAGTTCAGACTCCAAAATCAGAAACGAGACAAAAATATTATTTTTTTATTAGCTTTTATATCTCCTCCACCAACCTTTCGCAACTCTTAATTTAATTTCAAGAGCAAAAGGGACAATTTACTGTTGGGGAAAAACTTCTTCAATATCTTCATAGTTTTAACGAATGAGTTTTCTTAGTAGCCAGTGTCTATAAATGATTGAATATGAAATGATAGACAGCTTATTAATGTTAGTGATAAACAGCAGTGGTCAAGCCAGCACGTTAGCTTTATTAACCAGAAAGCAAAATGAGCATGCTAAGCAAGATATAGTAAGTCTGATTTTTAAGTTCTAGCTAGATTTTATCAGGCATAGCTCCCATTATCTTCCGTGAAAAATTTACGGCAAGAAGCAGCAGCAGAGCAGGGATTTGCAAAGGCTTGATACACTAATAACAAAGTTTAAAAGAAGAAATTAATCTCAGAGTTAACTTTATTGACTTCAGTTGGCTCAATAGGTGAAAGTAGTAAAATAACTGTTCTTTTCACAGGCTTAGGAAAGAGATTGCCTCCCAAGTAGGCTATATATCATAGTTCCGAAAGGTACAGAGCATATTTTTTGCTGTATAGGGGTCATATATATTTGGATCATGCAATTTTGCAAGTACTCTAGCATAGGAATTCTTCCAAACTCAAAATGTTTCCTGAGGTCCTGCGGAAAAAGAGCCCTCTCCAGCTCCAGTGAAGTCCATGGGACTTTCTCCGCTGAAAGCAAAGGAGGTAGGTTCAAGCTCTAAAACCATCTCACTAGTAGTAGCAGTATTTTATTCTGCCTGCAAAGAGAAATTTGCTGATATACCATCCCACATCAATGGCTTTGAGAAGTCGTGGTAATACATGTATTTACAGTTTAACATGAATTTTATATAGTACAAGAAGTGTCTTCAGCAGCTGAAAGAAACATTTGAAATGATCACCTTTTCAGATGTCAGGTATGAAATGGGAACTGGTCTGTAATGTCCTTTAGTGTCCTGGGATAATAGCACGTATGGTTCCACACGCAGCTGGTATACTTCAAGCACAGATCTACATGCACATAGAGTTAGAAAAAAAAAACTACGCAAGCAGGCTATCCCTATAATACTTCTAACGCTTTCAGCAATGGGTAGTGATTTTCTAATATTTAATTATTTAAGATATCGCTACAACGAAATATGTTCGCAGTTTATGAACATACGATGAAACTGTTCTCCGTCTGCTTTTGTTTCTAATGACCGCAATAGGAATTTTACGGTCTATTTTGAAACAAACAGGATCTCATCCAAAAATGAGAAATATAGTTTCGTTGCAAAAAAATGCACTTGTCATCAGCAAAGTATTTACCATGACAATACTAATAGGAAAACATCACAGAAAAAAAAAAAATATCAGTGGCATGCAAATACTTTGAAAGAGCACTAACGCTGAGTAATTTAATCCCACCCAAAGACAGATTCGGCTTACTTAATGGTTGCTTGCTTAGCTAACTTCTGCTTTAAATTATTGCACTCAGATATTAAATGATTTCTCTTTCAAAAAAATTGGAAAGACCACCTATATAATATATAGAATATGTAGCATTACCATCTGTGCCGTGCCAACCCTAAACATACGTGTAAATATCATATATGTATTGATGGTGAACTGTTAAAAAGAATGCTTCCAAAACGCAGTGTTATTTTAACTAATAGCGTAATTCCTCTTTTCTTGTTGACATTTTACCTCCATGTAAATGACACCCTCCATGAGGGTATAAAAAAGCCCAAATAATTTTAGCAGTTTGTGTTTTGTCAGTTCTGTCGTGTTTTGTTTTATTTTATATAGCTATGCTTTCAACTGGGCAGTTACACATCTGCTTAATTTTGAATCCATAAGTAGTTGCATGCAAACCAAGCCGGAGAGGCAGAGTGTTTGCAGGGTGCAGTCCTCCTCTCATGATGGTGACCAAAAGCAGATGCTGGAAGACCTGCAGTCACAGATGAACCAACGGACAAACGACCGAAGGAGTGAATGCTGAGTATCATGAAGGTGCAGTTACAGCAAAAGGCAGGAGGCAATTGCCAACATCAGACACTGATGGGCTACCAATAAGATACATCATGGAGGTCATAAGTCATACTGATATTTTTACTCCCAGATGTAGGAGTTGTGGTACAAATGCAGAATTTTCTATTGTTTTGCTTATTCTAGCGATTTCCAAATTTAGTTTGTGGCTCACTGGTAGTCCAAAGGGTCATGGCAGATGATCTGATGGTCGTTCACAGACCCATAGCAAATAATACTCCATTTTCTTCAGTTGAAAGGTCAATGAGAAAGGTGCGTAACTGTCAGTACTAAGTTTTGAGGGTTGGTGGTGTCCTGCAGAGACAAAATATTTTGGAACTATTGACTTAATCGTAGTTTTTTTCTAAGCAAACTGTAATCACTGGCTGATACATAGAAAGTCTTATTTATTGGTATGCTAGTATATACTCAGCTGCATAATAATCTTTCTGGACCTGAATAAGCAACTTAATTTGTTAATCTTACTTGCTCTTATCAGAATGAAAACAAATCTCTTTGCTAATGATATGTTTGCTTTTGAACTTTTATTGATCTTGTGCTTTGTCTAATTATGGACGTGATCCTCCATCTACACTCCACTGTTGGCTTCAGAGTCTTGCCTCTGCACAACCAACTACGCATTTACTACTGACNATCTCTTCGCTAATGATATGTTTGCTTTTGAACTTTTATTGATCTTGTGCTTTGTCTAATTATGGACGTGATCCTCCATCTACACTCCACTGTTGGCTTCAGAGTCTTGCCTCTGCACAACCAACTACGCATTTACTACTGACAGCGAGACACAAAGTTAGGATGCTCGAACTAGAAACTTTAGTATGAGTTTGGGGAGAGAAAGGACTGCAGACCAGACTTTTCTCCTAGTAAAGGTTACTTTGGCAATAGATGCAAATAAGTAACGCTTCAGGACCAGGTCCTTCAATGGGGTAAATTAAGAAAGAAACTTCAATTTATACCAGCTGAGAGTCTGGCCCAGCATATTCTGGATTAGTCAGTTCAGGCCTCGTTATTCCTTCATCTTAAAATGTAGGAGTCTGCAATATAATACATAGAATGGAGGACTCGGATATTAAACAAAATTAAGTAACACGGGCTTGCTGACTGCTTGACGGCAAATGGTTTGTACTGTATTTAGAAATATGTATGTTAAACGGATATTTGAATACACTTCTCTAGCAATGGGTTTAGGACTTATGCTTAAAGGAGATTGTCTGGGCAAAAGAAACAGAAATCCAGAGAAAGCCTTCCATGTAACGCATGAGTTTGACAGGTGTCTTCTTTATCTGCACACTATCATTTCTTTCAAGTTCCAGTAGTCACTAATAGCGATTCATAGATTTTTAGAGCCAAAATGATCAGTGCAGGTGATGACTGTAACCTCTTTTATAATAACTTTCATAAAAGCTCCTGCTCTAATTTTTGCTTCACACCAAATAACCACTAGTTAGACCAAAGCATGTTTTACAACCAGATGGATTTGAAGACCTCAGCCAGCAGAGGATGTACACCACGTCCGGGTGAGGTGTTCTAACGGTTATTTGTCTTCACTGTCAAAATGATGAGCCAGATGTCCTTTCTGACTCTTTGTCACTGTGACTTTTGCCACTCGTTCTGCCGTGAATTACCTTAACTCTTGCATTTTAACCAGAAAACTTTGAGTGAGTACTCGGTACCCTCTCCACGTCGTACCAACCAGCTAATTATTTGCAGCCAACACTTCCACCTCCAATTCCAATTCCCGAAAAATATGCTGCTGAACAGGGGGTCTAAGAAAGCCCTAGGTGGGACGGCGCTGGCCTGAGAAGCACACCACACCGCGCCGCNCCACGTCGTACCAACCAGCCAATTATTTGCAGCCAACACTTCCACCTCCAATTCCAATTCCCGAAAAATATGCTGCTGAACAGGGGGTCTAAGAAAGCCCTAGGTGGGACGGCGCTGGCCTGAGAAGCACACCACACCGCGCCGCACCGCACCACTCTCACACGCAGCAGCCCCGAGGCTGGGAGACCACGGGTGCCCTGCGCCCACCCGGCACCGAGACCTGCCGGGGGCGGGAGGACGACCTGCCATCCCCCGCCTAAAGGGTGGCCCCGGGAGCGGGGCAGCGGCCGTGCCGAGCTGAGCGGAGCGCAGCGGAGCGGAGCCGAGCACCTGCCGCCGCGGGCTGCCCGCCGCCGCACAGGACAGCAGAGGTCGCCGCCGGCCCGGCTGTGGCCCGGCGCGGAGCGCACCAGGTGCCGGAGAACGGACGGGCGGAGGGGGGGTCGCTCCCCGACCCTCTCCCCACCTTGCAGGTCTTGCCACCCGTGCTGTGCCGACGACCCGGGGCTCGCAAGCCCTCCTCCGCGCCCGTCGGGGTGCCCCCGCGGGGGTGGGCAGCCGCAGCTCGTGGCCCCGAAATGCCAGGGGTTAAAGGAGTGGGTGGGAAGTGATGGAGGCTGCGGAGCCCTGCCTTGCCAAGGATAATAAATCGGATGCCCTGACATGTTTTACTTAGCCCTTAGCGCTCCCTCGCTGCGCGGCCGTGGGGATGGGGGGGCTGGAGCCCCGGCCTCTCTCGTGCTCGGCTCCGCTTTAGGGGCACTTTAGGTGAATCAAATCTTGTGTGCAGGAGGCAAACCGGACAAAGGGGGCTTTCAAGGGCTGGCCATGCCAAGCAGGGGAAGGGAGCGACCGCCGAGCAAAAAAAAAAAAAAAAATTAAAATAATAGTACCCCCCCAGTCCCCTCCCCGAGGAAGTAACTCAGTTGCTTCTTACTGATTAAATGCAGGCTGCCGTGTTTTGTGACATTTCCTCCGTATCTGCAGCTGCCAGGGGAAGAGGACAGGCATGAGCAGCCCCTCCGCGCTAGGTGCGCACAAAACGTCTCCCCTGCTCAGAAACGGCGACGGGTCCGCCGCGGGCGGGTGGTGGCGAGGCGGGATCCGAGGCATGCCCCGGGGCCCCCCGCTGCCGCACCCCGCCGCCGTCGGTGGCTCCTCGCGGCGGCCCTGCCCGGAGAGTCACGGCGGACACGGGTCCTCAGAGCTGCCCGGTGCTGCCCGGGGCCCCGCACCGGAGGCAGAGCCCGCCCGCCTGCCCGCCGCAGCGCCCCGCGACCTGGACAGCGCCTTCCCGAGGGGGCGGCTCGCTTTTCCTCTGGCGCCGGTACCGAGGGGGGTCTCCTCGCCTCTGGTCTCCCATTCGCCTCCTCCGGAAAGTAGCGCCCAAGGAGCTGCCGCCAGCACCCCTGTTACTGCCCCTGGCCCCCCTCCCCGGCCCTCTCGACTCCCTCCCGCCGCCACTCCGCACCCAGGCGACACTGATCGGGGGCTGGCTAAGTCAGAAGGGACTCCATCCCATGGGATTTAAAAAAAAAAAAAAAACAACCACAAAACCAAACCAAACCCAAAACCCCAACAACCTCTCTCCCCCCCGAAAATATCAGGCGCCACAGTGCCAATGAATGACCCAGGGGCTTCCAGGACGATGCCACCGAGGTGGCCGCTGGCGAGCGGAGGCTGGAAGCCAGAGGGCCGGGCAGCGCCGCGGCACCCCAGTCCCCCACCCCGCATCGCCGGGCGCCAGACTTAACCTATAGCGATAATCTGTACCGCCGGTTCTTGGGGTGGGGGCTTCTCTCTCCGTCCTGCCCCAGGTCGCTAAATGGTGACCGGGGTGGAGAAAAGCGCCTGGGGCATCACGGCAAAAAGTTACCTGTCGTGTCATCGCGCTTTGCCTTTAGGAAGTGGAAAGAACTAAGAAAGGACGTTCCCCTTTACCAGACATTAAAATACGAAGGAGCGGACTCAGGTCTTCCCGGAGCCAGCTCTGCTCATCCCGATGAGGTGAGAGAGAAGAGCAGAAAGAGATCAAAACTCGCCTCCATCCCTCCAACTCAACGAAACCGCCTGTAAATCCGCCCGGCCGCGCCGCGGCAGAGGGACTTGCTTCCCAGGGCACTCGCGAAGGCACCGGGGGCACAAGAACCCCCCGGACAGGTGAAACAGCACAACGAGAGGAAGCAGAAGTTACCAAAGTAGAAATCTCTTCGCACTTACTTCTTCCCTGTCGCCGTACCCTGGAGGCGTGCTGGCTGCCAATGTATTCCATAAAGTTCAAAGTGATAAAAAACCAAGAAATCAGTCGCAATTGCATAGTAACCCTTTGAGAGTTCCACTTCTCCTTTTCGTTCTTTTTTTCTTTCCTTTAAAAAAGAAAAATAAACCGGGGTGGTAGGCGGCAAGGGATGAACACGGCAGCAGAAATACCTGCACTGAGATCCAAAGCTGGCCTTGGCCGGGTTGATGCCTTTTGCCTTTTTTTTTT
>VZSC01000659.1:675104-710372 GCA_013398225.1 Steatornis caripensis
GTGGCCGCAGCCGCCGGGACCCCCACCAGGGCCCCGGAGCAAAGGCGCGGCTCAGCTGCACCTAGACGAGGCAGGACCGCCTGCTCCGCAGAAGGGTATCGCCTTCCTCGCTCCGGCGAGGGTTTCTTTTTTGGGACGGGGGAAGGAGCGGGCTAGAAAGCGGAAGGTGAGGCTGATTCAGGGGAAAAACAGCGACTTCACTGAACCCTTTCTTGCTTCGCTTCTTATCTCAGTGGCTATCGCTGGCATGAGAGAGTAAGCCGGATAAAACGGTGCTGATCACATCAGGAACGTCAGTGGGGTGAGGAGCAGCCACGCTATTTGTAACTGTTTTCCTCAGTCTCTCCCCCCGCTGCCCCTCTCAGAGCTGTTAAATATCTGTACCATAAAATGTAGGGGATTTAAAGGTCTGTGGGAGGCTCCCTTTGAAAAGGACTCTGGGGAAAGTCTTTCTAATCCAGGATACTTGAGCCGGATGGGGTGGGATTGCCAGAGAGGCATAAAATAAAAGTCATTTGGCAGACAAGACGAGGGGCTACGCTGACATGAAGAAAGTGCGTTCACCTCAGTGTTTTGTTTTATTGGAGACTGAGACTTCTCGTGTGCTAATGCATGTGTGGAAATGTCCGAGCAAGCCAGGCGAGCGGCATAAACAAACAAGGCTGCGAAGGAAGGACGGGACACATGTGTGAGCCAACCTGCAGCCAGCCAGCCAGCTTGAGCAGCGTTAGCACCAGTGGGCAGAGAAAGCATGTCAAAAAATAAACGGTCCGCAAGAAACATAAGGAAAACATTAAACAAACGGGGAGTCCACTCCCTCTCCTTGCCCTGACAAAGCACGACCGAGAAACTCCGCTCGCTGCCTCTCCAGCCTCTTCCATTCCATGTGTCCTCGCTACAGCAGGGACGCGTGGGGCAGATGTGTTGGGAGACAGTCCTGGGGACCGCACTGGTCGCCCAAGAGCCTNCATTAAACAAACAGGGAGTCCACTCCCTCTCCTTGCCCTGACAAAGCACGACCGAGAAACTCCGCTCGCTGCCTCTCCAGCCTCTTCCATTCCATGTGTCCTCGCTACAGCAGGGACGCGTGGGGCAGATGTGTTGGGAGACAGTCCTGGGGACCGCACTGGTCGCCCAAGAGCCTCAGCAGAAAGACTTGTGGGATGTGTTCCGACCAAGGGCCAAGCAGAAGGGCAGGGTATGCATGAGTGACCAGCGGCAGGGGGAGAGGTGACTTATTTGCTGTGGAAGAGGGGCAGAGGCATAGACTGGGGAGAAAACAAAAGCTGTGGCTTGACTCAAGATGGGATCCGAAAAAAGGCAGGGATGCTGGAGAGCCAGGTCACCCCCCTTCAGACCAGCTCCATTAGGAGGGAAAAAAAATCACCCAACAACAATAACAGACCGAACCCATAAACAGTTACTGCTGTTCTGAGATAAAAGGAGAAGATTTATATTGCTGAAATGTGTGGAAGGAGCTTGTTCCAGAGCAAAACTCTGGCGTGCAGTTCTCTGTTTATGTCGCTCATCCCGATGAGATATCGGTGGCAGAGTTCAGGCTGACATCAGCCCTCGGGAGGCAGAGCCAGCGGGCTGGGCTGGGCTGCGGGGGACCTCACGGCAGTGTGCAGGCCTGCAGCCGGTGGGCTGCCGGCATCGGCAAGGATCGGGCTTCCAAAAGAGCCTCCTTTCGCCAGGCCCTGGGGACCTGAGAAGCCAGCAGCAGCGCACACGGCGGAAGGAACTGGATGTAGTATATCCTTGCAATTGAAATGGATGAATCAGAAACAGCTCACAGCGTGGCTTTGTGCACCTCTCTATTTTGGTGTTTATTAAAGAGAGTGGGGAGGGGGAGAATGGCTGATGGTCCGTATTTTTGGCAGAAAGTCAAAGATGTCTGAGCTCTGTTTTACTGAACTACATTAAAACCAGTAGCAGGAGATTGTAAAATCAGCTAGGTGGTGTGTTGTTTTGTGGTTTTTTTTTTAAATAAATTAATCAAAGAAGAACAGTGTGTGATGGTTTCACTATTGCAACTCCTGCAACTTTCCATAGCTAGAAAATGTTAATTTCAGTTTTCGGAATAGCTAACAAATTGGGGGAAAAGGGAGGTGGGCTCAAGATGCTCTGATGATATCCAAAATAAGATAATAATATTAAATTAATAGCTGATATTGTGCTTGCTTAAAATGGCACTCTAGTCATAAAAACTAGCCATGTGAACAGGACAGCTGAGTGCTAACCCTTTGTCATTCTTCTCTAGACTGGAAATAGTTTGTGTAAGTGGACAAAAGGGTCACTAATTTGCCTTTTCAACTTGGGAAACACAGTAAAGAAATAAAGGCCTTGGATTACTTCTGATACATAACGTGAAAATGAAGCATACGGTGCCAAATACAATAGCCTTACTTTTCAGGTGCTGCTCAGGGTGTAAATGGCATAGGTCAGACTTCCACCACTGAGTGAGGATCCACGGTAGCATCTCCATAGACCTGTGTCAGTGATGTCTGCTGAAGGGAGAGGCTTAGAGGACTGGAACAGCCATCCTGAGTAGGGGTTGCACAATCTGACACATCCACAATTTGTTAAACACCAACAATATTCTTGGCACTGCACAGGACCCCAAATCATGACAGTCTTTGTCCCAGATTTTTTTTTCTGTACAAACTAAGAAGCAGGCACAGAGTGGGCACAGCATGCAGAGAGGCACAAATATATAAGGAATTACCTGAAACACACACACATATATATGCAAGCATGAGTGTGTGTGTCTGTATTACCATTCTTCTCCACAGTTCCAAATCTGACAGTTGTTACATTTCTCTGTTTCCTACCATACCCCGTTTGTGCTTCATTCACGTTCGGTGTAGGAGGTTAATCTTCTGTAACATCATGAGCATTCTCAAAGGCTGTTAATATCACAAACAGAAGATTATAATTGCATAGTCTAAATAAACAAAAAGAAGCGAGTTATGAGAAATGCTTCACTCACAAGAAGTTGAAACTATGAGAATGTGTGTACTTTCGAAAAAATGAACTGGTTCCTAAAGATCCAGTCTCAGTATCTTTAACAATGTCTTTACGCTTCAGATATTTAAAAGACGTAATGGCAGAACATTAACAAAATGTGCAGTAGGGAACAATCCCACACTGGCAACAAATAGCCTAGATGACCTAATTGATTTTTTCCATCTCCATCTTGTGCAATTCTGTCATTGTCATAAAATCCCAGTGTAATCAAAATCCACAGGATCGGGCCCTAAGTTTGCGCATCGATCTGGACTGTCCCTCGGCCTGAGCCACGTTCAAAGCCTGCTGCTGTCAGCTTGATCCTTCCTCAGCCTGAGAGCGGTTTGGATCCGGTCTTCTGGATCACACTGGAAGGCAGCTGAATTGTTGTTTTATTGTGCGTAGGGAAAAAGAGCATATTTGTGGGAAAAACACACGGGCAAATCCTGCAGTACAAGCCTTCCAGATGCAGTTCAGTCAAGAAAGCCCAACAGGAAGGCCTCAAAATGAAACTGAGAACTTTTTGGCACTGAGGAAGATTTAGCAGTTAATACGAGGATGATCAAACCTCGCTAAGTCATTGTTTCCGTGTATTCATCTATCAGTTGGTTGTCTCTTGGACTTGCGGTCAGATTGTAAAACCTTTGGGATGCAGACCAACTTTTTGTTCTGTGTTTGCAGAATCTGTGCCTAGAGCAACTGTATCTATAAGAAAAAAAATCTCTGCATTGCCGTGAAAGTATCTGTGTATTTTGGGTGTGTTCAACCTAGAACAGAAGTGATCAACATAAATGTTTTTGTAATGTATGCTAGGTTGAAAAAAAATGCTTTTGGTCTAGACTAAGTTTAACCACCCAGAAGGCGGTACTAGAATAACTGCACTGGTTTAAATTTGCGCATCAGTTTGCCCAAGTATACTTCTCCTGTGGTGACAGCCTGTAAGGTGGAACTATAACTGGTTAAACTGGAGGATGTGAGTAACCAACAACAAAGGTTTCACAGCACTCTGACACATCCATTTGTCTTGGCATTGACTTCTCTGTGATTTGAGTATTTGGGAGGGCGATTCGCAACACCTAAGTTAGGAGCTGTTCTCCCGCTTTGGCAGTGTTTCCTGTGAATTTCTTGGTGCTAATGTCAGCCTAAGCAGTTCCCACACTTGCCCAAGCAACTTGCTAGTTCCCACTTCCTGAGCTGTGCTGGTCCAAGCATTAGCAATCGTACCCTGGATTAGAGAAATATCAGTCTGAAAAAAATCAAATCCTGCCAAAAAAAAAAAAAGTTCTTTCCAGCAGATTCCCTGATCTTGTTCATCATGAGAAAATTGGAATTAAAAGCCTGATGTGTAAAACAGAAAGGACAGGGAGTGTTTCAAAGCAGTCAGTGAAGGAATCTCACTACTGAAGGTGAAATTACAGATGTAGGGTCCCTTGGAAAGTCGGGGAGTAGAGAAGCAGCCTGTTTCTTAATGCGTGTGCTCACACTCCAGGGTGGGTGATGGGCATGTTGTTCTGTGCGCATATGGAGGAACAGGCGGGCATCAAGATGGACGATGGTGCACGGTGTGCATAGAGTTCATGTGCTGTGGCTCTAGCCATCCTCAACAAGCCCATCCCGTTGCCAGGAAGTCCTGAAGCAGTTCAGCCTCTGTGTCCTGAGGGCATAATAGATGCTACAGGGCTGGTAATAGCTGCGCTCTGATGGGGGACTGAGCAGCCGTTGTCACAACATGAGGCACGGAGTGTGCAAACACGGGGTGCCCTGCCTTGTGCTGGCAGGGAAGGGCAGCAGGAATCTGGTTGAGCTATGCAAAATCTGTCTTGGGTCCCATGTTAACAAATACAGTGAAACAGCAGCTCTGTCCCTCCTAAACAAGCCGTTAGGGTTGACACAGGAGGAAAAGTTGTTCCAGAGGCCATACTTTGTGGCACTTTATTAGAATTTGATCAGGTGAAGACAACTATTATGTGATTTAAAATGTGACAAGAGATGGTCCTTCACCAAACATTGGTAAATGTGTCACTGATACTTATTCTGTATTTTGGTAACATATGGTTGTATTAGGCTGTTAATGCTGAGCAGACAAGAAGCACTTCTGTACTCAGATGCTCTTGTTGCTTATTTCCAGGTGTAAATCAAAGGTCCTGAAAGACTGCAAAATGGTAGTCCTGAAGAAGGTTGTTCTCTGCTTAACTCTGGTGCACCAGAGGCAAGGTCCTCTGTTGAAAAGAACTTTTAAGCAGAAGCTGATGTCAGTCCATATGTCTGGAGAGCACAAAGCAGATGCATATGTTGCACTGACATCATCAGAACTCAAATAATCCCTTGAACTTGTCCAGAGAGTCACATCTTCCTTAGTCAGAGCCTTACCATTTTTGTGTACCTTCCAGCATATTTCTGACCACTATTCAAGACTGCAAAGAACCGCTCTGCCTTCTAATTCAGGACTTAGTTCTTTGTCATATGGAGCTGATGGCTGATAGCAGAACAATGGTTTAGTGATGCGGAGATTTTGCTAAGCTAGCATCAACATTTACTACACCGAACAAGCTACAAACGAGGCACCAGTCAACTACAACTTGAAAGCCAAGATTTAATGAGATGGGTGGTGACATCTTCAACCTAGGAGTAGCAATTCTTAGATTTTAGGCATATGACTTTGCAAGTGACATCCAACACTCAACAATCAAGCGCCTAAACTCCCCAAATAAATTGTGGGAATAGGTGAACTCCTCCAGACTGCTACGGGAACAAACATTCATCCTGAACTGAGAGAGACAAGGAGCTGGCAAGAAGGAAACACCCAGGCCAGCTGGGGTTTTCTGCCTAGCTGAATATCTGCCATGCCTCAGCCAGCCAGCCTCCTCCATCAAAGAATTGAGTCAGCTTTCTCTTTTCTTTCAGAGTCCCCTTTACTGCCCAATGGCAGTAAAACTTGGCCAGGGTGTGGACTATGCTCCATGTGTACCTTCGGTGTGAGTGTGATTTAGAGTGCAATCGCACCCTGCACCCTAGGCTCCTGGCTGGGGGATTTTTCAGCTGGGGTCACTTTGCAGGCTGCTCGCTGCAGCCATGACACCGTGTAACAAAGGAGACTAGATTCTTGGTGTCAGACCGTAAGAATGAACTGATTTTAAGACACATGAAGGGAATTCTTAATTTCTGTCTCTTTTTTTTTAAAGATTGCTTGCACATTTCACATTATGTGGAAATTTATGAGCAGAAACTGATATCTCCTGGTTGCATATAAGCTAACAACTTTTTTTCTATCCCTGTTTTATAAAGAAGCTATTGCACAATGCTTACTGAGAGGAGTCTGGGCCCGTTGGTGGCTGGGTCTGTCTCCTCGGTGAATTTAGCTCTGCTACGCTCATCTTTGTCCCACAAGCTGCTCACCCAGGAGTCCTGCCTGGGCTGGCTCTGGGTCTCTGCAGGGGCTGAACTCCGAGGGCCATTCACCCCAAACAAGGAAGGACACAGTGAATTTAATTAGGTGCTTCCAGGCTAAGCTGCTGCTGAAGATGATTCTTAGATCAGAGCTTTCTGCACAGCCATCGAAGTCCCTGTTTGGATCAAACTTCTCCTGCTGAGCTGCTCTAATGTGTGCGCAGAGTTACATGCAGTAATAACATTCAGGACATTGCAGGGAAGTTTCACGGTTCCTTACATGATACCGTCCCACCAACCTGCCATCTAGAAGTGAAATAAAATCTCTGACTGCTTAATCTGTTACTCATCTTTATTAGTTAACTGGTTGAGAGGGTGTTAGTACTCACAGATTCTTGGAAAGGCATCTAGAGTTGCCTTTTGCAACAGGGCGTAACTATCATTGTCAAGAAAATGTATCTTCCGGCGTAAAACATTTATTTATAAGGTGTGGAGTTAGGAGTGTATTTTATCTGCAACAGAAGCTTCTACAATTGTTACTGGTAGGCCATTCAACGGAAGCCAGGCTGTTTAACCATGGGGTACGAGTATAGAGAGCATATCTATATGTATTTCAGGAACTAGAAAGCTAATTTTGTAATATGGAGTCAAGCAGGGCATATGGTAGATAACAGTCCCCTTTCACATTCTAACACAGGATTGAGATTTCTTAACAAAGGCAATAGAGTTGCAAAACAGCATGACTTTGTTGCAGTTAGTAATTAATGAGGTGCTAAAAGTGCTTAAACAGAGGATCCCAGACAGAGAATGCATGACTCAAGAGGATAAGAAGCCCCCATCATTTCAAACAACAGTGTCATTTAAATAAACAAGCAGCAAGACACTGGGTGTGGGGGGTGGGAAGGGTGCCTTAGTAGCCATCGCTGCAGCAGCATGCACGTTAGCCAGCGCTTTTCTGCCTGTGAGAAATCGGTTGTGCTTTTCCAAAGGCAGCCAGAGCCTCAAGGTGTGAAACATTTGTTTAATCCATTATTGGGGGGTGTGGGGGGGCGATCACACACTTATCGTGGCGGCCGCTTTTCTAGTGGCATGTTAGTCAGTTTGGCTTCTAATCAAACAGCAGTGATTGCCCTGAAGGCTGTTGCCAGCTACATACTATGCAGGATGGAGTCTACCTGGCAGGCCTTCTTTTTCCCCCCCATAAAAGACATAATTTCTGTGTTCTCAGATGAGATATAAATAATTTGATTTATGTTTTTTAATTTTTTTCTTTTTATATCTTAACAAGCATGGGAGATTTTATGTAATTCTGCACAGCACGCCAGGATTTATTTTTTTTTAAGCAAAACCAGTTCCAGTTCGAGTATTATATGAAAACAGCAAAGGTTTATAAAGTGTTTGTCCTGTAATGTTTACTTTCTTTCCAACCAAACATTTATAAATAGATTGAGCGAAGTGTGGCAAAGCACCAAAGTCATCCACTAAAATATTTCATAAGAAACTATAATGTGAAAGGGGAAGAAAGGAGCACTTCTGGAAGTGATGTTTGTTAGTGAATTCTTTTTCGTGTAGGGGGATATGATGCAATATGTCATGTTGACCCTTTGGAGTCTATGGCATAGTGATCCAAATTTATTCCTGGAGGGACTGCAGTGCAGTACATGAGTTGCAGTCAGATTGAATTTATCTACATTTTTCTGCAGCTAAAAAATGCTAGGGTTTTTTTGGGGGGTTTTGTTGGGGTTTTTTTCCCTTTCTTTTGTGGCTTTAGAAAACCAGTCACTGAAAATCCATCACATGCTGCGAAGTGATGGAGCTAGTTAGGAAGAAATCCGATTTATGTATTTTTAGATCCAGGCAGCTACAGTACATTTACACATTTTTTTAATCTCCAGGTATCTTCTGTCTTAGCGCCTGGCAACGACAGGAGAAAAATTTATTCCCTCTTTGTTACTACACATGAAACTTATGGAATGTATTTGATGTTCTGTTTGTTTTTCATTAGAAACATAGATATAAGTGCTTTGGAAGAATCCATGTCTTGTTTCCACTGGGCTCTTTCTTGAAAACTCAATTTCTTTTTCTGTGCTACTTTTCTTACTACTTGTACTTTCTTACTGCTACTTGTAATCCTCTGCAGCAACCCCAGGGTGAGTGGTAGTGGGAGAGTCAGTGGATACAGAGCATGGCTGAACATTGGGGTTTCTTCTTGTGTTGTGGACAATGGGGCTGAGGGAGTTTAACTGAAAAGCTTGTGAAGACCTCAGTAGCTACATTGGCACTGCTCATTTTCAAATAGGTAACTGATCTTCCTTTTAGAAAAAATAAACATTTGGCATTTGCAGTTCTTGCAGCGCTGTGTTGGGTTTTTTTGACTACCCAAGGGTCAAAGTGAATGAAGGTCCCATACCACAATAGGTCTCTACAAACATGGGTCCACCCGGTTCCGACTAGTCGCTACAGACCAAATGAATGCCCTTCTACTGCCTTTAGTTGACGAAGACAGGCAGGATTCCGTCCCCTTTCTGGAAAATGTAGGCATACGCTATTGCGGCCCTTTCAGCTCTTATTAAAAAAGGTCTTCCTTTGTTTTCTGGTCTCGGTGAGGCACCAGGCAGAGAGCTGCAATGAAGAGAGGCTGCTGGGCACAAGGGGACTGCTGAGAGTGTTGCTGCAACCAAAAAGGCATCTCCTGTATCAAGCTTTTCCTTAAAAATACTCTAGAGGGAGTCAAATCTAAAAGTTTATTTATCTTTAAAGTATTTCAACACCAGTTTCTTCTTTAAAACATTCTGTTTGTTTCCTGTTTATTTATTTTAGGCCTGTCTATTAATACAGCATTTTTGTTTGAATGCGCTTCTACATTTTCAGGTCAGATACATGCTAATAGTACTTAAGAGACATTACTTGGAGAGATGTGTCACTGTCACAGCAATAAATAGCCCTTAAAACCAGCAAATACTAGTTGTAGCTTTGAAGGAAACCGAGCCCTAGGAAACAAAAGCAGAAAAGAAAGTGAAAGAGTTCCACATCCCAAAGAAATGGAGTTATTGCTTGTATTGAAGATCATTTTCTACAGTGCTTTGTATGACTTTAGTATTTGGTGACGCACTACGTCTATTAGTTCATACTAGAAACGTAACTTTACACACTAGTATCTTGGATGAAGGCTGTCGACATATCCTGCTTTAAAAAGTGAGTCCATTTTAACATTGATTTGTGATTTGAATATACTACTGTCTTTTTTTTTTTTTTTCCCAGTGGTCACTGGGCTGTATTTTTAAGAAGTAAACCTGTATTGAGGTGGGAGGAAGGGCTGTGCCACTTCAAAAATTATTCTTGGTCAGTATCTCCTGGAGCAGAGCTACCTCTATTTAACCTCACTTTGCATACATATCCAGTGTAGCAGCAGACTGGAAACTTTTCTGCTTTTACTTAGCTTCCACTGTTACAGCTGCTAAATGTCTCCTGGCTTTCTGACAACAGCAGAAAAAAAGCATTTGTCAGAAAACCATGAATTCACTTTCTTCCCTTAGAGGAGAGAGCAATGCTCATGAGGTTCCCTTCTAGAGATTCCTCCACAATCGTTCGAAGGAATTACGCCCACTGCCTCATGGAAAAGACTATCTGGTATCTGGAAACCCAGAAACTCCACAAATTCCCTGAGATCTAAACACCCAGCAGAGATAATGAGTGGGAGGCCAGAGCCAGCAGTTGAATTTCAACCTGGTTTCACTCACCAATGAACACAACCTGGTGTGACTCTGCAAGAAGGGCCTGGCTTGCACTGAGCCTTGCGCTCTGAGGGGATCCATATTTTTTATGACGGAAATGGGAAGGATGTGGGGGGAATAGTCTTGGGGTTAGAATTGATCTGGCCACATATCTGCATATGAACTTGTCATCTAACCTGCTGTTGTAGTCAGTGGAAAGACATAGGTATTTTATAACTGATTTATTTGTCTTGTGAGCTAAGATGAATTGTGTCCTAAAATATGTAAATGCCTGAAGTTAGATGAAATAACTTCTCTTCTGCACCAGTGTGTATAGACAAAGGAACGTGTAGAGGGAAGGTCAGGCAACCGTTAGAGTATGGGAAATTAAATCCTAGCTCATTGATATTTCTGATTTCCAAAATCACTCTTGTTGGCTTTGTTTCACATACGCCTGAGACACTTTGAAGAAAACCCTGGAAAGCACTGCTCCCTTCCCCTCTTATGCCTGTGCCTCCTAGGGTGATGAGGGCTCTTGGCTGTTCTGTGGGAAAACCATGCTCATGTACCTCTTTGCCATTGCATTTGCTATGGACTCTGCAGCAAGAAATCTAACAGGACACCTTACATAACAATGTTCATCATGTGGACACAGGCTTTTCCAGTCCATCATCTGCAGCTTACAGTCAATGCTCTTCCCAGCTTTTGAGAGCCAGAGCAGCACATTGCTCAGGTTGCTCTCACTGCATGTCGGACTGGCACCAGGCATGACCAGGTCTCTCCACAGCAGCTGTGCATCCCTGTCATTGCAGGCTGGAGGATCTCTCTTCCTCTGTGACAGTCTCCCTGCTGGAAAAGTCCTAGCAGATTTGTGAAAAACGAAATAATTGATCAGAAATCACTGGTTACAGCAGGGGAGAGCCACCTTGGTACCCTTGCTTGGAGCCAGGAGGGACAGGGCTTTGATTTCCAGCTCTACATACCCTCAAAAGGTGCCCTAATCTACCTTGCCCTAATTTACCTCACCCTACCCTGCCCTATGCTACCTAACCCAATCCAATCAAATTGAACCCAGACCAATGCAATCTAATGGTTTCTGTCTGGTCCCAGCTGGAAATTCACCAAACGTTCCTGATAGTATCGATAGAAACCCTATGACTTCCACAAGAAACTTTAGCTTCAATGCATCCCCTTCGCTTACAAAGCTGCTAGAGACTGAAAAATCTAGTTAAATTCCTCAGTGATATTTTCCCTTTAGCTCTTTCTAACCGTAACATTGAGCCTCCCTGAGGAATAACATGGGCCATAGGACCTAGCTATGGTTGTATTTCTCAAAGAAATCAGCTGGATGAAGAGGAAGCCAGGGTTAATATGAAACATTGCCCTACACCTCATATTGGCCTAAAGAATATGTTTTCCTTCTCTGTCTCTTTCTTTCTCTCCTTTCCTTATTTTTCTTTTTGTTATTAAATGAGATGGATCAGGTTTTTCAAAGTTCACGAAGAGGAAGTGCATCTCCTGGTGTCATTGTTACATGCAGAGATTGACTACCCTCTGTCACATTCAAAAACCAGCTTCACTAGAATGTTACAAAATGACATTTTGTTTAAATTAGATGGTTGGCTGTTGCCTTTTCCTCATCTATGTTTTTGTAACTAAGTAGAATGTTTCACACTTTTAATCTTCACAGCTCTTTATAAGCATTTACTCATTAGACTTCATAGTAACCTTGAGAAATACCATTACTGTTATTGTGCCCATGAAGAAAGCAGAGACAGAGAGGACCTGATGAAGATCACATTTGCTCTACAAGTTGTCCACCAACAGAACATTCTGTTGTGGTACCGATGGTGGGAAATCTGGTGAGGACAAGCCAGCAGCAGCCACCAGCATGGATCGCAAACACTGGAGTCTGCCCTGGACCACAATCGGATGATATGGTTGTTGAATTAGCAGTGATCAGTCACAGCGGTGTTACAATTATTCCTACCTATTGGTGGAACTGCAGCAGTGGGAACATTCTTTGGACTGAAATCAGGACAGACACAACAAAACAGACTTGCCCACAACCAAGTCTATTAGCTATTGCAACATAATTCTTGTGTAAATACTCCCATTAAGTTCAGCTGGAATTATGAACTCTTAACTCAGGATGCTTTGTAAGTCATGGCTAGGTTGTGGAGAGGTGAAAATCGTAGTGCCAGTAATTCCGTTTAAATGGCTTTTCCTGTTTGAGGTTTTGTGTTGTTTTATTCTTACTCTTTCTCCCAAAGCAATTGTTGATCTTGAAAGCAGATGCCTCCCAGCCTGTCTTCTCCCTCCTGGAGGAGTGTGTTGCAGACACTCTTACATGGCAATGGAGCCTGCCTCCCACAGGGCCTTGGAGATGGAAAAAGGCAGAAGGCATGTGGCAAAAAATCAAGACGTTGGGCAGTTCTCTAAGGACAGTGAGTAACATTTACCCCACGAGGTGTTAGCTAACCATAGAAATGCAATGCTGTCATCAGTACTGTGGCCCAGATCTGTACTCTCAGGTGATCCAGCCTGCAGAATCTTTCCAGTTGTCTGCCTCAGGACAAGAATGTCCACGTATGTAAAAAAAATTTTGTGATAGCTAATTAACTTTGAATTTATAACCAGTCTTCATCCAGATTATTTTGCAATAATCACCTGTCCCCAACATTTTGGCTTCACCTAATTTGGTTAATGAGGTGAAGTCAAACCCATCCAAGCCCCATATAAATATTTTTATTTTATTTCTTAAAACCAGCTCATTTTAATTCACTGAACAGCTCTTCTTGACAATTAAAAAGGTATTTCAAAAGAGGCAGAGCAACCTCACCATTCTGGATTTATGCCAGCCATTAAAATCATGGAGACTGTCGCACTGGGGCAGACTATGTCGCATCTGCCCTCCTGGGGATTGTTGTTCCTGCCTCTGCAGTACTTTTTCCAAATTACCGACAAAGACAAACACTGCAATATTTGCAGATTCAGGGTGGTTATGCCTCTGCTGCACCAGAAGTCCCTGGTTCAGCTAAACCACTTACATACAGAACCCTAAGAAGAGCCTGTTTCATGCCCAGTCTTAAAGAGGAAAGTTCTCATTTTTTGTCCTTGCTTTTCTGACTCATCACTGAAAACACTGAGGAGCCCTCCCTCTGCCCTTTGCAAAACCTCACATAAGCAACATGTCCCCTGGCAGCCAGTGCCTCTGTGAAAGGGAGAAGCACAAGGACACAGAACTAAACTAAACTAAACTAAACTATGCTTTCTTGATGTTGAAGGAAGAAGGAAAAAACCCCTGAAGAAACAGAAGGGCAAAAAAAGCACGTGCAGTCCGAGCTTTTTTGCAAATGCCATTATTACTTGTGGCATTGACTTTTTATGGTGGACTTGGTAGAACGGGGTCCTGAATGTATGTAAGATGGGTATTAGACAAAATTCTGTAATCTCACCTGGTGTTGGTCAGCATTAACATCTGCTCAGTTATTTGTTAGTCGTGTGCAGTTTAAGTGGCTAGCAAGGTAACTGTACCATGGTTAGAGAGAGACATGAGCAAACGCTATGCTAAAGGTTTATAACTCAGGGGTGATTTAATGAGAATAGAGCTGGACCACTTCCAGCACCTGCTGGGATTCAGAAGCAAAGTAGCTGCTTTGGTTGCGGATGAACCCGAAGGTAAGAAGCCCTGCTGGGCCTGGGCTGGTGCTGCAGGGAGCCTGCTTGGAGGGCCTTGTGCTGACCCAAGATGCCAGGGATGTAGTGCATCAGGCACAAGGTCACATGAAGGCAGAGGCTCAGCTGAACCCTGTCCCGGTGCAAAGTCTGTCTTCTCCTCGCAGGTGCTATGTACTCAGGAGGCAGGTTTGTGCAGAATTGGCTCTGGTCTGGGATGGCTGGCACTGCTCTGCAGGACATGAGATGACTCTGTGCTCCGTGTCTCCGCACACCCCCACCCACCTCTGCCTTCCTGTATTATCCAAGCTTCACCTGGGGCCTTGTGTCCCTGCCCTCCTCAGCCCTCACTCCCTGCTCCAGACAACACAGGGTTAACTGGATCTGTTGGAACAACTGAGCCTAAATCTTAGTTTTCTCCTGCTAGAAACAGGCTGCAGAAAAGGCTTTGCTAGAGATGAGTCTGACTGTGAAAAGAGGTGTCCATCTGAAGCCTAAGAATAGAAGTGTCACCCTAAAATGAAAACCCCAGGAAAGACTGGGGAAAGAGGAGAAATATATCCACTTAACGATGCTCCAGGCTGTCTAGGTGGCAGCCTGCTGGGGCCAGTGCTGTGGGTTAATGGAGTAACCTCTCACCCCTGGAAACTAGTTTAAATCTTGCCTTAGGGTAATAAAGGAAAATTGCATCCGATGGTGTCAAATTAGTCCCTAGTGGACTTTTCTCCACATCACAAATTCACCACAAATTTCACACAATTTGTCGTGATTGGCAGAATCTGCCGGGGACAAGTTTAGCATGGGAATAGCTCCGGTTTTGTAGGCTGGAAGTCAGGGACTGTTTGCAAATGGCTTTAGCGCTATCGGGCCTTCGCTGTCAGAACAAAGCCCCGGATTCATCCCTGCTCATCAAAGCAAGGGAAACAAATAGGGGAACCATCATCTCATGACAGAATTAAATCATTATTCATCTCTAGAGCTGAGGAGGCTTGCCAGAGACAGATCTGACCTATCCCAGATTGATACCAAACAATCAATGAAGTTATTTGAGCTCTACATCAGTCTAAATGAGAACAAAAACTGTAATCACGTGCTAGAGTTTAAAATAATGAAGTATTTTAAAAGATAGTGGCCTTGGCACAAATAAAGCTGCAGGTTCTGATGAAATTTGACCATTACACAGGGATCAGGGTCTGTGAAATACCAGTTTGAGAGAATCTGCCTGCCTGAGTCTGCAGGCGTACATCTGCTTCATGCGCAAGCCCACGTCTGAGTCTCACACTTGCCCTGTACACACAGAATTCAAGAATAAATGACTTAAAAAACATATCCTGTGCACTAGAATTTTGAGCAAATAATTTCTAAAGAAAGAAAAAGACCCTTTTAGAAGTCTTTGAAGAAGAATCACAAGGATAGGGGAACAAACAGGAAAAAAAAGTAAAAATCATCACAAAGGTGGAGTCTGGATTCATTCTCCGATGATGAAGACGGGATGTCAGGTGCCTTTCCTCCTGATTCTGGAACCTGAGCAAAATCAGCTCTGATGGAGCTGGGAGCCTGCTAAGAAATGGACTGGAGAATTTAGCCCAAAGTCACTTAATTCAACAGTATAATTTAAGAAATAAACTCCTTATCTCTGGATGCTGTGAGAAAGAGACAGTGCGCTGGCCCACGTGGGTGTTGGAGTAATAACACTGCCTACTGACGCAGCCTGGTGTTACCATACACTGCCTCTGAAAGTATCACAGCCCTTTTTTTGTGTTATTACTGGATGTCCTTACTGCAAATTGTAGGACTTGTCAGAAGGCTGCTTTCCAGATTTATTGACTTTGCTCATATCCTGTTGACAATTCTTAATAATGGTGCTGAATGGGATATAAACGTGTGCTTAATGTCTTTGAACACGGGACTTAAGCACTTTGCAAAGATTAGCTGAAATAAATGGCGATAACATGTGCGTTTTCTTTTGAACAACAGGCAGAAATGCTGTGCCTGTTTTTTATGAACAGGCTGTCTTGACCAAACATACTTTAGAGACCTTATGCTACCTTGTCCCGCTGTTTTTTTTTTTGCTGATCCCCACTGACCTTCCTCTGTGCTGGTCAAGGAGGGAGGCAGCAGTGTCCTGCTGCCAGCCTGGCTCTGCCCGGTGCCTGCTGCAAGTCTGCGTGCGCGCAACAGGGCGGCCACCAGCCAGCCTGCAAGTGGAAAAGGACTAGAAGTCCTTCCTCTAGGAGTTTGGGCTGTATCCGGGGGTCTGGGAGCACGAGGGCAGCACCAAATCCACCCTTTGTCCTGTTATGTGGCCCACAGGAGGTGTGGCTGCATGGACGCCTTTCATGGCAGGGCTAGCTCAGGGAGCTCTGTCTCGCTGCCTCTCCTGCCTGTCCCATTCCCCCACCCACTGGGCTGTGTCACAGAATCACAGAATCACAGAATGGCAGGGGCTGGAAGGGATCTCTGGAGATCATCCAGTCCAACGCCCCTGCTAAAGCAGGTGCCCCCAGAGCAGGTTGCACAGGAATGCATCCAGGCGAGTTTTGAGTATCTCCAGAGAAGGAGACTCCACAGCCTCCCTGGGCAGCCTGTGCCAGTGCTCTGGCACCCTCACAGTAAAGAAGTTCTTCCTTATGTTCAGGTGGAACTTCCCGTGCTCCAGTTTGTGCCTGTTGCCCCTTGTCCTGGGGCACAGGTATCGGCAGGGTGCTTCATGGCTCTGCACAGACACCCCTTGGCACAGGGCCTGTGCCTGCTACAGGGGAAGGCCACTGTGAAGTGCAAATGAATGGTATGGTGGACAACCTAAATTAAAACTTTTTTTCAATATATGCATATGTAATAGATAACTTTTCTACAGAATTAAAATATAACAATGTAAAACAGATAAGCCTTAGAAGTTCTGGCTGAAAAGTAAAATTCTTATATCCATTCCCACCTGTTTGCAATCTTACCAGCTCGTTTTGAATGATTAATATAAAAATTTTCATCAAGCTTTTCTTTATCATAGTCTGTTGTATTGCAGATCCCTATCTAGCTCTCTAACGTGAGCAAGTGCTAACACTTAAACAAAATGGATCTGTTTTCTGGTGCAAGCAATCAGGTGGATCAAGCTTTGAATGAAGTGAGTTTTGTAGCTCCGAAGTCCACCCACAAAGCTGAGTTGAGAAGTGCATTAAGATGAAATATATGGGCTCAAGTCCTCCCTCGGTACTGGGAAGGTGTGGAAGGGAGAGAGGACTCAGAACTGAAATATATTTAAATTATTTACAGAAAATAAGCCTTTTTCTAAAGTACTCTCTCATTTCCTGTTTTTCTAAAAAAACCCCCCAAATTCCAGAGAGTGCACCGACTCACAAAACCTCCTACACCATTTGCCACCACTTAGGAGTAAAGCTGACCTGAAATTCGACTTCATCTCAGTTTCATCTTCCACATAAGCAAAAGAGCAAATCTCAGCATGTGTACAGATGAATACAGACATATCCATCCCCTGACACACGTAACCAGCCCCAACCTGCTCAAATAATACTTTCATCAAAAAGTACCGATGAAGGGGAAGGTCACGGGATATGATGTGCTGAGGTAGCTGAGGACAGCCAAAGATGGTGTCATAGGCGAGATCTGACAGCAGAGGAAGGATGCAGATCTACACTTACATTAGTCATGGTTTCTGTACAACTCCATGCAGATTTTTTTTCCTTCAAAAAAATTCATCCCTTAACTATTTTAATCTAAAACAGCACTCTGTTAGCTAGTAAAAACAGTGAGGTCTCATCTTTTTGCTGGCTACTCGCTAACAGCATAAATTAGACTTAGAATGTCTGAGGCATAAATAACACCATATGTTCAGTGGCAGTTTAAATAAAATATCATTCGTACCTTGACAATGACAGTCTAATTTAGGAACCGTGCTGTAATAAAAATGCAAACATTGAAGCGTTCTGCTTAATCTTTGTAAAATGCTATATTACTTCTGTGCTACCCTTAAACTTTATAAAATACTGCATTATATATGCAAGGGGAAATCCTCACCATCTTCTAGCCCTGTGCTGCCAATATATACCGATCAAAAAATCTAAATGTCATCAGGAATGACCTACAGAGTGAAAAACTTGTTCCTAAGAACATATGGACCCCACTGGCCTCAGGAAATATTCGAAGAGTGCACACACATTTCGTCAAGATTTTTGAAATCCCAGGGGGAAAGGAAGGAATGAAAACATGACAGAGTAATTTAAAATGGCAGGTATTGCACTTTTCTTGTTCAACACTGGAAATTAGATACCTAATATTAATAGAAGTCATTATTTTTATTACTCCTACNTTCTACAGAATTAAAATATAACAATGTAAAACAGATAAGCCTTAGAAGTTCTGGCTGAAAAGTAAAATTCTTATATCCATTCCCACCTGTTTGCAATCTTACCAGCTCGTTTTGAATGATTAATATAAAAATTTTCATCAAGCTTTTCTTTATCATAGTCTGTTGTATTGCAGATCCCTATCTAGCTCTCTAACGTGAGCAAGTGCTAACACTTAAACAAAATGGATCTGTTTTCTGGTGCAAGCAATCAGGTGGATCAAGCTTTGAATGAAGTGAGTTTTGTAGCTCCGAAGTCCACCCACAAAGCTGAGTTGAGAAGTGCATTAAGATGAAATATATGGGCTCAAGTCCTCCCTCGGTACTGGGAAGGTGTGGAAGGGAGAGAGGACTCAGAACTGAAATATATTTAAATTATTTACAGAAAATAAGCCTTTTTCTAAAGTACTCTCTCATTTCCTGTTTTTCTAAAAAAACCCCCCAAATTCCAGAGAGTGCACCGACTCACAAAACCTCCTACACCATTTGCCACCACTTAGGAGTAAAGCTGACCTGAAATTCGACTTCATCTCAGTTTCATCTTCCACATAAGCAAAAGAGCAAATCTCAGCATGTGTACAGATGAATACAGACATATCCATCCCCTGACACACGTAACCAGCCCCAACCTGCTCAAATAATACTTTCATCAAAAAGTACCGATGAAGGGGAAGGTCACGGGATATGATGTGCTGAGGTAGCTGAGGACAGCCAAAGATGGTGTCATAGGCGAGATCTGACAGCAGAGGAAGGATGCAGATCTACACTTACATTAGTCATGGTTTCTGTACAACTCCATGCAGATTTTTTTTCCTTCAAAAAAATTCATCCCTTAACTATTTTAATCTAAAACAGCACTCTGTTAGCTAGTAAAAACAGTGAGGTCTCATCTTTTTGCTGGCTACTCGCTAACAGCATAAATTAGACTTAGAATGTCTGAGGCATAAATAACACCATATGTTCAGTGGCAGTTTAAATAAAATATCATTCGTACCTTGACAATGACAGTCTAATTTAGGAACCGTGCTGTAATAAAAATGCAAACATTGAAGCGTTCTGCTTAATCTTTGTAAAATGCTATATTACTTCTGTGCTACCCTTAAACTTTATAAAATACTGCATTATATATGCAAGGGGAAATCCTCACCATCTTCTAGCCCTGTGCTGCCAATATATACCGATCAAAAAATCTAAATGTCATCAGGAATGACCTACAGAGTGAAAAACTTGTTCCTAAGAACATATGGACCCCACTGGCCTCAGGAAATATTCGAAGAGTGCACACACATTTCGTCAAGATTTTTGAAATCCCAGGGGGAAAGGAAGGAATGAAAACATGACAGAGTAATTTAAAATGGCAGGTATTGCACTTTTCTTGTTCAACACTGGAAATTAGATACCTAATATTAATAGAAGTCATTATTTTTATTACTCCTACTAAAGAGGCTAACACCTGCCCTCTCCCAGATTTCTGAAAGTGGTTTAATTTTTCCGTCCCCTCTGCAGCGGTGGCTATATTGCTCCAGGAGGGGGCAAATGCCATTACTTTAAAGACTGGTGTCTACTTTATCTTCCCAAGAGACTGTACCAGAGCAGTCTGTTCTGAGCAGGAGAAAAAAATCCTCTTGCTGCTGGAGCAGAAGCTGAGAAGCCGCCTCTGAACCCAGCAGGGCCAGTGCATGTGGAGAATTTTCCTTTGGCGAGGGTGGGAGGTAAGTGCCTTGCTGCCTCCCCCTCCCAAGGACATCCTACCCCACTGCAGCCTGGCTGCTGGAGGTGGTGGAGCCACCTCCTACATCAGGATGCTCAATGCTGCACCATGGGGATCTGCTTTCCCCTTAGCTCTTCTGCTATCCCACAGCTTGACTTTGGGCAGGTCATTCACCTCCCATGTTTCCCTCTACTCTTTGTGGGCGTTATTTAGATGGCAAAGGATGAGCTCCTTTTCTTATTCAGAGCTGAGTAGAGTTTAAACCCATTTTTTTTAACCTATTTCCAGAAATAAAAATAGAAAACAACTTACAATTGATGACAGCCGGTTGAATTGTTCCTCTTCCTGAGTACATTTTGCTGCCTGCTCCAGCCACTTTGCCTGCTGGAGAAAAATTTGTCCCACATTCTCAGGACCCTGCTGGAGAAAAATTCATTTTACTGATACTGGTTTCAGGCTAGTCCTTTACCAGCCTCAGAACTTGATTTGTTCTCCTCTTAGTAATTTGAACAAGGCTTTTCCAAAGTCCTGGAGTAACAATTCTAAACATTTCAGTCCTGCAATTAAAGTGTGCTTCTTTTCAAGACTAGATACAATCATCTCTCTCTCTTTTTTTTCCCCCGCTGGTAAGGCAGACTTTATAAACATAAACTTTTTAACCTGACTATATGCAAAAGTGATTTGGTGACTCTGATGTAAGGCCTGATACAAGGCAATTTTTGCAATTGCTGCTGTTGTTGTAGTCTCTCAGCACAGGCAGGTATCCGCATAGGATGGTGGTGAGAAATTTTCTACCAACCCTCAACCACAGGATTTTTAAAGGCATTGCACATATTTTTCAAGCTACTGCATGAAACATTCCCTTGAGAGCACAGAGGACTTGGATTTACTGCTGCTGGCATGGGGTATGTGTTGCACTCATCTAGTTAGAGTTTTCCCTATAAATCACACACATTACCTACTTTTGCCTTTGCAGCAAAGGAATGAAAAGCCTGCCCCTGGTGACGTATGGCTTAATATTAGATGCTTTCTAGTAGTGTGTAGCTGAAATATTGTGAAGTTGGAACATTTTGCAGAGACGAGTTTGCTGTGCTGGCATTCAATGCCACAAAACACTACCGCTTTTGAATTTCTCAGAGGTTTTCACAGGTTTTTTGCCCTCAGGTTCAAGGACACACGAGTGACATTATGGATGGTTTATCAACAGGAGAAAGAAAGCTTTGGTGATAGAGGCCACCTCAAGACTCCTGCTGCTTCTGGGCTTGTTGTGCAGTCTCTGGGTTCCTCAGAGAGGCAGTAAACTGCTGAGGTTCTTGCACAGATGATGTTGTAAGTGTATTCCTTCAACTTTCAAGCTTTTAGTATGGCATAACAATGCTGAGTGTCCCACTGGGCACAGACACATTTTCAATGGATGTTGTGGAGAAAAGAACGTGCCTTGGTAAAATGAATGTATGCTATTAAAACTCCAGAGAAACGAAATAGGAGCTGCTGAGATAGACCAGGCTGGTACAGGTTTTCAACGACCACGTTGGTTGCTGGTGCTGCTGTGTCTAGAAGCAGATGGAACAGTCAGCCTTGCAAACTCCATGAACAAATGATATTGATGCCTCTTGCAGGTGGTTTTGTGCCTAGATGGTAAGATCTGTCCAGAATACGCTAGGAGAAGGAAAAATGGGAGAAGAAGAAATGTGAGAGACATTAATAGATGTGGACCTTCACTGTGTGCGTCAAACTTCAGGTTCAGAGATGTAAGTCCAACTACAGCCCTTCCATGGGGGCCTATGGTTAAGCCTCACTAGTTTTTAGTGGACACATAAGCAGTAAAGCAAACTAGAAATGTGGACTGGTAATTACCATTCATAGATTTCACAGTTAACACAAGCCTGTGTGATGAGATTCAGTGCCAGATGTCTGGGCTGGTGCTGGATGAGGTTGCTCCAGGAGCAGAAACAGCATCACCACATCGGTATGGCACAGGACCCAAGCAAATGAGTCGCGCTCAGAGAAGCTGCTCAGTGCAGTGCTACGCTGTGCTGGTTATCTTGTTTCTGGCATTGGCACTCATCTCTTTGCATGGTGCTGCATGGTGCCATGTAGCAATAAGAGAGTGCTCTGAGGTAATGCAAGGACATGAGGTTTGGCTGGAAGTTGCCATTCCCAGGACAGAACTGTAGAGAAAACAGCCCTCATCACTGCCAGTGCAAAATCAATGGGAGACTTTAACAATCTTTGCTGCAGGATGGAGAGGGATTTGTTTCCTTTCACCAGACAAAACCCAGATCTTTATTAAGCTTTTGCTTTTCAGCGCTGCTCTAACAGGTAGAGCAGGGATGCGTAGCTACAGGCTCGCAGGTAGGTTTGCCTGTAGGTTTGACCTCGCCTCCCAAAAGCCTGTAGACAGAGCCAACATGGCATGTACCAAAGTAATCCTTCCCTTTTTCTCAGGGAAGACGTGTGGTTGGAGAGGAAGCATGTGCTGCCCTGCTGTCTTTTTCTACTAAACCTCTTTCTCTTGTATGCCAAAGGCGTTGCACTGCGTGCTGCGCATGCCTGTACTGGTAATACAGGAGACTGGGGAAGGGAGAGGAAATATCAGGAAACTGATGAATGAGAAGGCAGAGATAGCGGCTATTTGAACTGGGTACTTCTGACCTTGTCAGCCTTTATCTATGGATGGTTTATCTAGACTATTCATTAGCCATGTCATGGGTGGAGAAACCCCAAAGCAGACCCATGCACCACTAATTCCAATTTAGCAGAATTTATTGAGTCAGACTTTGCAAAATGAAAGTCAGCTATGCTACTTCCAAGGCCATTCAGCCACTTTCCAATGTTTTCCAGGCTAATAAACCCTGACAATCTTATTCTGATTCTATGCAGGGGCAAAATTAATGTCTCTGCTCTCCGCTCCTGGTGTACTGGGGTCCAGAGAGTTTATTATGGCTTGGGCACTGCGGTACTTTGCCTGAGGCTGGGGTTCACCAGTATAGCAACCCCATCGTAAGGGCTCTTCCTACCAGATTGAGATGTACCACAAAAACATGATGCGAAGTATTTACCAGCTTTGCTAGTCAATAAACTCATTTTTCTGCTACCAATTTGTTGAGTTGATTGCACTAGCTTATCTTTCCATTAGTTCCGTTTACGTAGCTCAGGCATCGTCCATCCTGTGGTTGCTACCTTGGAAGCATAAAGTTAACAAATTTTAAATACAGTGCTCCACCTCACGTGTTGGAAGACATTTGCATCTGGATCAACTGGGAGGGCTCAAATATTGTGTTATCATTGTGGACGCATGGTTGGGCACAGCAGGAGCTTGGAAAGGAGTGGAAGCATTAAATGACTGAGCAGGAGCTGGCTCCAGTTTCAGACAGACACCATGGTTAGGGTTTCAGAACTGCTCACTCCACTGGCCTTCTCCCTCAGTCAGGGCTTTCACAGTAGCCAGGGAAATAATCCTGTAACATCCTTTGTGAAGAAAACCTGACACCAAAAGTAATAAAAATAGCTGCTTCTCTATTACTTGGTAGTTCTCCCGTAACTAAAACCCAGTGTCCAGGTGTTGGATCTCCCATAGAACAGTAATGGTCCTCAGCAGCGGAGAAGTTGTTATGAAGATGGGAAGGAGAGTCCAGAGATATAAACCTATTTGTGTAAAAGAACACTTCCCTCATGAATGAAGGCTTCTTGCTGGCTCAAAATCCAATCAAAAAACTTCCAAAGCCTTTGATTGTTTTCTCTGCATGTTCTCCGAAAGCACGTTGGATGAGGATGGTTTGCACCCTTGCCACAGTTGCTGTAGCATGCATAAATTCTACTTCACAACAGCACAGTAGGACTGGTCAGCATGCACACAATTTTAGGAGGTGGGTGGCAAGAACATTCAGCGCACATGCACTGTTTCTGTGCAGGTGATAGGGTACTAGGGTGATGACAGCACTGGATTTTCTTTCTGCTGACTTAAAATTTATTTCACATATGCTTTGCTTTCTGCTGCAACCAGATGATGATTTCATTGATTTGGCTGCTATCTTACAAACTCCATGTCATCTTCTATCACCATGACTGCCTGCAATGAAACAGCTTTCCCACATTAGAAAGAAAATGCCAGGTGAACTTGAATGTGTACTGGTGATAGTGATATGTGCCTTATTGACAAATAGTGGAAGGAAATAAAACAGTGTGAGTGGGCCAACATGTTTTAGAGTGACAAGGAGTGTTTCCAAGGGTCAGGTAACCATGTTTCAAAAGTGCCAGAGCTTATCGTGATCAGTTGCCTTTATAGTCATGACTCAAAATAAAATTTTTTTCAAAGTTTCACAGTGGCACATCCCTGGTCTACATGTCTGGCCTAAGAAAAGGTAAAATCAGTTGAGATTAGACTTTCACATTATGCTTGTGTATGCAGACTAACAGCGCAGCTTTCTGCAATTTTTGATTCTTGTGTGATTTTAAACCAGATCCTTTTAGTCTCAAAAAAAGCAAGTGTATGTCTTCCAGCAGAGCCTTCACAACACAGAGCTCTCAGTGTACTAAAATACCACTGACAATGATACTGTTACATCCTTTCACCCACGAGGTGAGATTTGCTTTTGTTCTTCAGGGGGAGAGGTTTTTCTTCGTCAGTCTATGGTTCTGGAACAGTGGTTTTGTAGCAGCCCATGGTGATTTGCTCCTCTCACTAAGCTACATTTCAGAATAGTTACGTCTTTTGGTTTCATGGCCAATTAGTATTAGTGTCTACGGGAAAACTTGGATGACTGCAGCCAGCCCCTAGGGCACCATAACCCCCTTTCAGCTGGTTAAGGTAATGCAGCAGGCTCTTTCCTTATTAATCTACTTCTCCTGAAACAGGCACACCAGGGAGCTATCACAAGGTGAAGGGGGTTGATATTTTGGCAGGTACCCCATTTACTTTGGAATAGCCCTGGAAATAGTACCTGCCCAAATTAGCACAGGTAGGACTAAATTCTGCCTCTTATTTAGCCCAGACTTTGGTACTGAGGTTGGTGGGAACAGAATAGGCTCCCAGGAAAAAATTTTTTAGCAGAATCTCCATCGTTTCCTTTGTCTGGCCAAAGCAAGCAAGGCTGACACGATCAATGGGCTTCACAGAACACAGCTTTTGGTGGAAAAGCCCAATTCACAGCTGTGCAGTATCCAGATGGCTTTGAGATAGCCCCAGCCAGGCATCGCTGTGGGGCAGGTGAGTGCGGCAAGGGAGTGCTGGGATCCCTTTTGCCCACTCATCTGTCCTGGCTGAAGCAGGGATGTCAGGCTGTCAGGGAGTTGCTGCACAATGCTGTGGATTCAAAAAACCTGTGACTGGGATGGATAAGCAGTTAAGATAGCCAGCACAGTAACCTGCTGTCAAGGAGAAATGCTTGCCAGCACTTGCCCATCAACAAAGCGGCTCTGGTCCCATCAGCCCTAATACCCTGCCTCCGCTTGCTGGTGTGCTGCAGTCAGTGATGCTCAGAGGGTAGCAGGGAGCTTCAGTTCCTTCGTCAGAAACTTCAGAGTTTCTGATTCACGTTTTGCTCTTTCCTATTGCTGGCAGGCAGCACAGCTTTGTGTTTCTGAAGTTGTAAGAAAGGAGTGATTCAGCAATCAGCAAAGCCCAGGCTGATTTTGTTTTTCAGTGACTATAAGCAATGGGTATTACTCATGCCGTACCTCCAGGATAATTTGAATCTGGTATAAATCTAATCTGCTGCTGAAAGTGGTGGTCTCATCCTGTCCTGTGGGCTCAATCTTTCACTCCCACAGCCCTCCCTAGTGCTGTCACTAGCACTTATGTGGGCCTGTGGTGAGCTGGATGAAAGAGGGCATCCCACTGCAGACTAAACTCTCTCACCCACTGCTGTGACCATGAAAAACTCCATACTGATATAAAGCAAGTGCTACCTCAGAAGCGCTTGATCTGCCTCTGCTAGGAGTTTGCTTCCCATAAATGGCCCGGGATACCAAAGGAGGAAATTAATGTGGCAGGAAGCGACTCTTGTTGCTTTCCAGCTGTTGTGGCATTTGTGTTATACTTGTTCTTAGACTCTGTCCAAATGCCAAAATGGGATAAGACAGATCAAAACTAACTTGGAATAATTCAAAACACTTGTGAACTCACAACAACTCTGAGTACAGACCATGATAGTTGCACCTGGCTAGTCCACGCTGCATTATTTTGTTTCATGTAGTGCTTCAACGTTCCCTGCTATTTGAGAAAACTATACTTAAAGTGCCAGAAAACCTGATTGAAAATATGTTCAATAAACTCCCCAGGGCAGTTTGTGAAAAAGACAGTGTAGTTCAAGTAGCATCACACATGTTTAAAATTGCAACAGACACTTTGAAACCATGTGTTGTGTAATGATCAGAGTGCTAAATCATGTGTCAAAGCTGAGGGATCTGGTTTCTCTGAAAAGTGCTAATGTTTTTTGATGCTGAGTAGAAGCTGTGTTTAAAAGAAATGATCAGAAAGCACAAGCCAGTTTATGAGAGCATTAGTGCTTCAGATGTGGTTTATCTACTTAGCAGCAAACCTAGCCTGCAGCAAACATATTTTGGACATTCGAAATGAATCATCCTATCTGCACACAAACCTCACGTAACAGTTTGCCTTGGTAGTAAAAGTAACCAGCGATTAAATTGCTGCAACAGTGAAGTTGGTAAAAAGTAATGTGTCAGAGAGAACATGTTGTTTAACGGTAGGTGCCCTTCTGTTGAAAATGAAGGCTTAATGCCGCTTCTCAGCCAAATCTGAAACACGTTAGTCGTTTCAGTGATTTGAACTTCATCCAAGACTTGCTCAGAACTGTTCCTAATAATCTGTCTGCACCATCTTGCACTTGGAGTTACCCCAGTACATCCCTGCAAATCTGTTGCACCTGACATTCCTGTGTTCTTAAGCCTGACCAATGTTTTTGTCTGGTAGCTCACTGAGATGCCATCTATACTATGATGACCTGGACCGATTGCTTACCATTTCCCCAAGAAGAAAGCTCATTTTCATTCTGAAAAATAGGAGCTACTAAAGCTCAGCTAGGAGCAGAAAGGCAAGAAGAGCTGGAGCAGTCCCTAGCAGCTTTGGGACCAGAGGGAAGTAAGCAGCTTTCAGTCAACCCCAAACTGGAATTCTTTGACCACTGTAAGGACAAGAAGGAAGGCCAGACTGGAGAGGACAACGGGGAAAAGCTAACCACACAGCAACCCAGAGAGTCTTTACTCTTACTGTAGGGCCATTAACTGGTCCAGGTTTTGCCTAGTACTGACAAATCACTTGTTCGGGTGTAAACATATTCCCTGAGTCAAAGTGAGATTTTTCACATAAAGATTTAGTTGAGGGCAGGACCTCCATTTTCTTTATTTGACTTGTGGTCCTTAGCAGATGTGAGTCAGGACAGACTGAGTAGAGGAACCACATTTTCAAATATGTAAGAAGTGGTTTACGGTATCCAATGGAGCACAATGCAGGCATTAGTAATAGGAATCCAGCCATTCTTGTGGGCGAAAATGCAGGATGCACAAGCATGGGTATACTGATCAGTATTTTTTTTTTTTACATCACTTGAATTTTCAGAGGAAATTTGAGTTGGAAGCCCAGTGTGTAACTTCAACCTACTGGCTGACCTGAGATCATTTTAAGCCTCAAGCTCTTGCAAAGTGCACAGATCCCACAGCAACTTGCCACAAACAGGGCTTCTTCAACCTCACTTAGCATCCTGTTCCTATTAGCCCAAATTTCAGTCCCTGCAAGCACAGTGGTGCAGGCCAATTTCCTCTGGAGCAGAAATTTCAAGACAATGTGTTGTAGAATGAACTTCTAGCGTTTTCTTTTAACACACAAATTTCCTCAGTCTTTATTGTACTGTGTCCCCAAATCTCACAAGAGGTACAAACACAAGTAGATATATACTCCTACTAAGGTCCTGCTCCTTGGCTAAATTCAATTCTTCCAGTGCTAGCTCAGTCTCAAAATGTTAGTACTGTAGGCTAGTAAGAGATTCCTTGTCTCTTCCTTCACAAAGTCCAGCTCAACAAACTAGATGGAAGTGCCAATATTTGATTTGTTTGAGGATTTCAGGAATTTTAGACATCTTCAACAGTACCAATATGGCAGCAATAGCTCACTTTTCTTTACAGCTTCTGCAACTGTCAGCATTAAACTGTTGTAAATTACAAACCTTTGGCCATTTAAAGGCAAATTTCTAGGGAGATGTTTGCTAGCAACCCATTCCTAGCTTGACAGAGTCTTTCTGATTTGTGCATCCTTACCTGGGATGGAGCATGTCCTTCATGCAACTGAAAGGTTATCCCAGATAGCATGGTGATACATTCCGGACACTCTGTTCCAATATTGGCAATCGGCATGAGGAAATGCTGCGGTTATTAAAACCTGTTGTATCCACTTGTGATCTGTGTGATCTTCTTAACAAAGCCAAGCTGCCGTCCTCAGATGCCGTGTTGCTCTACTGTACACCTCACGTCATGAAATCTACTCTGGGACTACAAAATGAAAGCTGGATTAAAGTCAACAGCTAGAACAGGTCTGCACCCTCTGTAGTGTCTGTGTCTTGCCGTCTGTTAGAGTAAAAACCCTAGACAGAAGTATGGAGCATAACAAGTAGGAAGGAAACGTTACGGAGCTCATGGGCTGTTAGCACTTCAGCGTAGGCATCTGGAAAGGAGCAAGGTCTCTCCTAACACATAGTGAAAACACTTCATAGTGCCACTTCATACAGCGCTGTGAGTAGCAGGATATGTCCTTATGAGTCCTAGCACCTCATACAAGACGTGTGCACGTCTAGATGCGGTAATGAGAGGATGGCTTCCTGCTGTAGCTGTTCGTGTCCACACTCTGCTAGACCAGACGCTAGGGAGCACCTGAATTAAATTCACCAGGGGTGGCATATTCTGAAGCACTACATGAAGATATGAGACTCTTTAAAAATTTTCTCTGCACTCATGAAAAGCCTGTCACGTGACCTTTGTTTAAGCAATAGGACACACATGGTCCAAGTAAGTGTTTAGGATGAAGATCTGGATACGGGTACCAAAACAAAGTCAGCAGCCAAAAGGCAAGCTGAAGGTCAGGGGAAGGGCTAGCAACAACAGGCTGCAGTTGTCAGCCAGCCCAGGAGCAACTGCAAGTTCTGGCTGCTCTCTCCAGCCAGTAACCCAGGGTTACTTTAGCATGACCCAAAGCGGTTGCTTATTCAGTCATTCCTGCCAGGCCTCACTGGCAGGGAGGTCTGATCCAAACCTAGGACCCAGAAACAAGCACTTGGTTTTTATTTGAGAAAATAAACAGAGCTAGAGTTTCAAACTGTGGGTGTTAAACGCCCATGAAGAACTTGCACGGTACAGGTCATTCTCCCTCCTCGGCTTGAAATATTCCACATGAAAATCTGGCAGAGCATATCTAAGCAACAAACACATTTGTCCCACTGTGGGATCTATTTTGAGACAATACTTAACCAAAGAAGGGCTCAGCCTGAGGAAAACATTTTTCCCAGTCACTACTAACTTGCAGAAGAAATTTTCAAATATGCTTAATGTTGGACAAAATCTGCTATTAAAGTAAATGTCTAAATTCATGGGCATCAACAGAAGCCAATTAATAGCAGACAGAAAACACTTTTGACAGCCTCCCCCACACAATTCCCTGTCTTGGAAACACCATAGGAAGATTAATATCCAATGAAGTTAATACGAAGAAAAGAAGAAAGCTTTCATCCTTTCAGCTTCTTGCATTTGTGTAATTCTCTTCTAGCAAATGGTAATCCTGTCAAATGTCATGATGATTTTGTAATTTTGGTTGGTTTTTTTTTTTAAATGACAGGCTACTTTCACAGCCATTACTAATATCTCTTGGTATGCAAAGCATGGCCATGATACAAAGCAGAAAAACTGCACAATTCAGAGAGAAAAATGTTTAAATGCAAGCTTCAAAAATATGTTCTGCTTGTGTATAGGATTGTGTGAATAGATTTTTAGAAGACGCTTGCAGATTGTGGAGAGTATTCTTGTGTTGTGCATGAGTGAAAACTGAGTGATGGTATCAATTGCATCACAGTGTCACCTCTTTGGGAACCTAAAGTAATTCGACTGACTTTAACTGGAATCGTTCCAGATTTATGTTAATATATCTGAGAACAGAACTCAGTATTTATCTTTCCTTTAATCAGAAAAGTAACTTCCACTCTTCTAGGAAGTCTCACTGAAGCTAGTGAAGTATCCATTTGTCATGCATGGCACAACTGATTTATTAGGTTTGCACAAATTACAGATGCCACTGAGCTTTGTCATGTGTTCCCTAAACTCAAATTTTGGTAAAGACTTCGAAAATTCTTGCACTTCTGATATGACATTTTGCCATGATGGCAAAACTAAGTATCACAAATTTTTTTTAAAAATTAGATTTCACAGGAAACTGAAAAACACATTTGTTGCAACTCTAAATTAAAGATAATAACAGAACTTTTACTTTTCTTATGAAGCAGAAATACCAATATTTTCTCAGCTTTATTCATTAGAGCAAAAATACGAGTAATTTACAATAGCTGATTCCAAGTTTTCCGGGAGGTTATGTGTGGATTTACTTGTAGCTCTGGAATTCCCCAAGAGAATGGAATAGAACACAACAGCACAAACAACAGCTTCTTCAGAAAATTTACAAGGATGTCTGAAACGTATAGTTAGAATATTGTATTTCCTTACAACAGTCACATGAACAACTTTGATGGTAAAACCAGTGTATGCATACTCTCTACTTCCTTTCCCCGCATTATTTCATCGCGCCTTCTCATTCTGCACTGCAGCTCATGGCTCCTTCAGGTAGGCCAGGAAAAGCCATTTGTGGGTCCACACTATAAACCAAGCTACTGTGAAGTTATCCCAATTACAAAAAAAAAAAATGCTTAATAAAGAAAGAAAAAAACCCCCAATATTCTTACAGACATGTGGCTGCTTTCTTCCAAAAGATGCTTGTTAAATACACTGGGAATTCTAGCTAAAGTTCCAATTTTTCTCTTTCATTCACTTCAATTCACTTCACTTCACTTTATTATTTCATTGCTTCATTTTTCCTCTTTCCTTTCCTCCTCTTTTTGCTAATCCAGATGAAGAGATTGAGCATGCTCTCATGCACATGCTGAGGTTGAAACAGAATCGTATGGTAAGGACACAGCTGTTATCCTTTGGGATTCCTGGCTCCTTTGAATTCCTGCAGAATGTGACAAGTTTGTAGTGAACGAGGCAGGGGATCTCAGGGAAGGGACAGTCTCACGTAAAAGGAAGCCAAGTGCTCTTCCAGACAACCCTGACTCCATCACAACATACTTTGTTGTACAGACATTTGCAAAACTTATCCATGTCATAATCTGTTGCATATGAAGATGGCATATTAACTTGTCAGCTATACATTCTTTGGAGCTTCTCGTGGGTATGGAGTCCAAAAGCTAAATTACAGAAGAGGGAAATCTAAGACTTTCATAAATATCTTTCCATATTTTGTCTGGGGTTTTTTGGGAAGTATAGTGAGACCTTATTTCCTAGAAACTTTTTCCATGTCTATAGTTTGGAAGTATTCAGAAAGCCACAGTCTAGCTGACAAATACACTAGATGTTTCTGACATATTCTGTGCTGTTTGGCTACTAAACCTGCCATAGCAGCTTTAGTTCTGTTTTATAGTGTGACCCTAGTTCTCACCAGCAAATAAGATTCCAGTCAGCGCAGGCAGGCTTTGCTGTCTTGTTTGAATGATGTTCTAGGCAATCATCTGCTAAGGTACTGCTAGCAATGGAAAAACTCACTTTTTCATTTAAATGTCAGTACTTTTTTTAGCATCCAAATATAAACATGAGATTTATTTATATTTTGTGTTAATGCAATTTAATTTATTAGCTTCTATTTTCTTGACTTATTTACATAAACTATCATTCTTCAGCTTTTTCTTCTTGCTAGAAACCGATCTGTTGTACAGCAAAAATCTTCCCTGGCACTTCTGCTTTCTGTTACGTGCAAGAGATGATTTTGGTGGTTTTCTTACTGATTTTTCTGGTAAAAAAAATTTCTTCTCTCTCATGCTATTTTACGGTTAGCATCTCAAAGATCGTCTCTCAGAATATTCAGTGTGTAAGCATTTGTGGGGAAGAGGTATTTGCTTCCATGAATTTTTTCTTCGCTGTTTTAAACGCGAGCAACTAATTGCTTATTCTTAGAATATGGATAGAGCTGACGCCAAGGAGTTTCCCCAGAGCAGGGAAGTTTTGCTTGTTTGGCCAGACTTGCAGCGCACCCAAATTGATATAGGTTCATTCAAGACAATGGCATATTACTAATTTATATGGTGATAATCTAATGCATTTTAGTGTAATTATTTCACAACATGTGGAAGGTTGGTGTGTATGTAACATTTTGATCAATTCATATGTCTTGTGTTAAATATCTAAGGAAAAGGAATCAATTTAGGAATTTAGGAATAAATTTAGAGGTGTCAGAAACTGTAATCTTACCGTTATTTATCTTGGGAAATATAGATGGAAGGCTGGTTGTCATGCAAGATTCTTTTCTGCCCAGCAGTGTTTCTTCTACCTCACCATCAACAGGTATCTGCTTTGCTTTATGGTTGCTAAATTCAGTCCTTATCTAAGGATTTTTAGGAGGCCTTGATGTCTGAAAAAAACAGGCAACAATGGTAATTTATATAAAATGGAAAACTAAAGAAAAAACCCACCAACCCTTTGATAGAAAGATTATTAATGATATTCATATAATCTGTTATTCATATTGCTATGCACATGGTTCTGATCAAATCTGATATTTCTTGCCCTTATAGACACCAGATGAACAAAACGTCACATTAAATTGGCATTTTTAGGATGGAACAATAGTCACAGGATTTTCTGAAGTTAGCTTTGCTCTTTTCATACAACCTTTTCCAGTTTTGTCAGTAAAGAAAGAAACCTCAACAAACCTGAACACCACTTTGCAATCTGTCTTTTGTGGGCTGCACCAGTATGCCGGCTTGTATGCTTCTTTTAAGGAGCATGGATTCACTAAAAGCAATCATCACCACATGGGAACATTCAAAGCAGTCAAGGAAGAGAATGAATGAAAAATGAAAGAACCTGGAAAACTGTCTTGCAAGGAATCAATGTCATGAGCCACTAGTATTTTGTAGGAAAGCAACTATGCAGATGCTATCCAAACCGCCGCAGTNTCATAACCACATGGGAACATTCAAAGCAGTCAAGGAAGAGAATGAATGAAAAATGAAAGAACCTGGAAAACTGTCTTGCAAGGAATCAATGTCATGAGCCACTAGTATTTTGTAGGAAAGCAACTATGCAGATGCTATCCAAACCGCCGCAGTGAGGAAGGACAGTAAGTGACACTGTCATACAGGTGATGTGGAAAGGAGATGGCAAATGTTGGATAAAGCCAAGAGCAAGTACAACTGTGCGGTGCTGGGTTGGGCTGTGCTGTGGCAACCCGTCACCCTTGTTATGCATGTATTTTTTGTTTTCTTTAATGACAAACTAGGATGACTCAGAACACCTAACTTTTTGATTCACTTTAGGCATTTTCTGCTTCCTGGGGCTGAGACTGAGCATTTGTCCAAGGCCACCCAATGCCATGGGAGGAAGTGGAAACCTGGGATGAGGAAACATGGGCCTACCCTCTCTTTCAGGACTGATGCTGGTCCACACAAGAATTGGGTCCTTCCAGAACTGGAAGCTTGAGCATTTCCAACATCAGAGGAGGGACTGGAAATACTCCAGTGCCTGCTGCCATTGTGAAAAGGGAAACACTATGAGAAGGACATGTGTCCTAAGAAAATCAGAAAGTCGAAGTGACTGATGCTCTGAGTGGTCCTGGGATCCACAGGCAGTACATTGCTTTGCCTTCCTCACCGAAAATGCCTACACAAACCAGGTTTGTGCAAGGCGGTGTTGTTAGCCATCCCCCCTCACAACAACTGAAAGAGGTAACAGTCCTTCTCATCCTTTTCAGAGAATATGTTGTGGGTGACAGCATTCAAGAAGCGAGAGCAATATTGAAAACACTCCTGCCCCTGAGAAGGTTCTCACTCTTTTCCATCATGAAGGGAGAGGCACTGAACCGCAGAGATGCACTGACACTGCTTCCTTCTTACTATGTTCTCAAATATTTCATTCCTAAACTGAAAAGTTAAACCGCTGCAGCTGAAGGGAAATGATGTGTTGCATTCCCCTCACTAGTTCCCAGAAATGAAAGAATTGCAAGAACATGTGAGACATGGTGTGACCTTTTTTTCAGCCAGGGAAAGAAACTAAAGCCAGAAGGACACCTGTGCCACAGCGGTGCTGAGGAGAGAATCTAGCATGAAGAGAGAAGGAGCATTTAAAGTACTCTCCTGCTTTCCAAACTTATAGTAGCTGCAATGTGCACATCTGTGTGGAGCAAACTGGCTTCTAAAAATTCCCTGCAGATCTCTCTCATGCCCTTTGTAGCTACAGACCAGTACAGTCTGGTAGCTTCACTTCACGCTGTCAGCTGTGAGTAGCAGGAACTGTCAGCATAAAAAAAGTTGATAGGCAGCACACAAACCATATAGACTTGGAGAAACAATCTCTGATATCATCAAGTTTTAGTTACCCACCTGTAAGATAAGTAGTTTTTAACTCAGACTGATCAGTGGAAATCATAGAATCATAGAATAGTTTGGGTTGGAAGGGACCTTAAAAGGTCATCCAGTCCAACCCCCCCTGCAGTGACCAGGGACACCTTCAACAAAATCAGGTTCCTCAAAGCCCCGTACAACCTGACCTTGAATATTTCCAGGGATGGGGTATCTACCACCTCTCTGGATGACCTGTGCCAGTGTTCCGTCACCCTCACTGTAAAAAATTCCTTCCTTGTGTGTAGTCTAAATCTAGCCTCTTCTAGTTTAAAACCATCAGCCCTTGTCCTGTTGCAATACAACCTGCTAAAAAGTTTGTCCCCATCTTTCTTAGAGGTCCCCTTCAGGTACTGAGAGGCTGCTACAAGGTCTCCCTAGAGCCTTCAGGCTAAACAACCCCAACCCTCTCAGCCTGTCTTCATAGCAGAGGTGTTGAATGCCTCTGATCGTTTTTGTGGGCCTCCTCTGGACCCACTCCGACATGTCCGTATCTTCCCTGTGCTGCGGACTCCAGAGCTGAACACAGTACTCCAGGTGGGGTCTCATGAGAATGGAATAGAGGGGTGGAATCACCTCCCTCAAACTGCTGGCCACGCTGCTTTTGCTGCAGCCCAGGAAAGGGTTGGCCTTCTGGGCTGCAAGCCCACATTGACGGCTCATGTCCAGCTTTTCATCCACCAGTACCCCAAAGTCCTTCTCTCCAGGGCTGCTCTCAATCCCTTCATCCCCAGCCTGTATTGATGC
>VZSC01000659.1:710424-826971 GCA_013398225.1 Steatornis caripensis
TGTGGAAAGAGAGGTTGCCAGTGAAGACTGAGGCAAAAATGTTTTTTGAAAACTTCAGCCTTCTCCTCATCCATTTCTAACATTGCCTGTCTTGCTCATCATGGGGAGTAAGATTTCTTTGACTTTCCTGGCTGACATATCTGTAGAAGCACTTCCTAGTATTCTTTTCATGTCTTGGCAAGTTCAGCTCCAGCTGTGCCTTCTCTTTCCTTACCTATACCAGGCAGTATCCCTACACTCTTCCCAGGATACCTGTCTCTGCTTCCACTGCCTGTGCATTTCCTTCTTGTGCTTTAGTTTGACCAGCAGGTCTCGACTCAGCCATGCAGGTTTCTTGCTCTCCTTTCCTGATTTCTTACACCTGGGGATTGAGAGCTCTTGCGCTCTATGGAATGTGTCCTTAAAGATCTCTCAGCTCTGTTTTGCTCCCTTGTTTCTGAGGGCAGTTTCCCAGGGAGTCCTATTGACTAACTCCCTGAATGGGTCGAATTTTGTCTTCCTAAAATTCAGAGTCCTGACTTTACACTTTGCCTGACCGATATTCCTCAGGACTGTGAACTCCACCAGTGTATGATCACTGCAGCNGTCCAGACAGATGACTTCCCTAGCTCTCTCCTTGGCTGCTGATGTAGTCAGTCCATTGTAGAAGGCCACTGGGTTGGGCAGGCATTGGTGAAGTCATGCTGGCTGTCTTGAATCAACTTCCTGTCCTCCATGTGCCTTAGCATACCTTCTGGGAGGATCTGTTNTTTTGTCTTCCTAAAATTCAGAGTCCTGACTTTACACTTTGCCTGACCGATATTCCTCAGGACTGTGAACTCCACCAGTGTATGATCACTGCAGCCCAGGCTGCTTCCAATCTTGGCATCACTGATTAGCTCACACATATTGAAGACCATCAGGTCCGGTATCGCATCCACTCTGGTAGGACTGTTTATTACCTGTCTTAAGAAGTTANCTTTCTAAAAATTGATGCAATGTTTCACTTTTTCCAGTCTCCAGGAACTTCACCTGACTTGCTAACTACGTTAACTAATTCCCTCAGGACTCTGGGATGCATCTCACCAGGTCCTGTAGACCTACGTATGTTCATGTTCCTCAGGTGGTGATGAACATGATCTTCTCTTACAGTGGGAGAGACTTTGCTCCCCCAGTCCCTGTCTTGTGGTGCATTCACTTGAGAGGTGTGGAAAGAGAGGTTGCCAGTGAAGACTGAGGCAAAAATGTTTTTTGAAAACTTCAGCCTTCTCCTCATCCATTTCTAACATTGCCTGTCTTGCTCATCATGGGGAGTAAGATTTCTTTGACTTTCCTGGCTGACATATCTGTAGAAGCACTTCCTAGTATTCTTTTCATGTCTTGGCAAGTTCAGCTCCAGCTGTGCCTTCTCTTTCCTTACCCATACCAGGCAGTATCCCTACACTCTTCCCAGGATACCTGTCTCTGCTTCCACTGCCTGTGCATTTCCTTCTTGTGCTTTAGTTTGACCAGCAGGTCTTGACTCAGCCATGCAGGTTTCTTGCTCTCCTTTCCTGATTTCTTACACCTGGGGATTGAGAGCTCTTGCGCTCTATGGAATGTGTCCTTAAAGATCTCTCAGCTCTGTTTTGCTCCCTTGTTTCTGAGGGCAGTTTCCCAGGGAGTCCTATTGACTAACTCCCTGAATGGGTCGAATTTTGTCTTCCTAAAATTCAGAGTCCTGACTTTACACTTTGCCTGACCGATATTCCTCAGGACTGTGAACTCCACCAGTGTATGATCACTGCAGCCCAGGCTGCTTCCAATCTTGGCATCACTGATTAGCTCACACACATTGAAGACCATCAGGTCCGGTATCGCATCCACTCTGGTAGGACTGTTTATTACCTGTCTTAAGAAGTTATCATCAATGCACTCCAGAAGTCTCCTGGATTGCCTCCTGGATGAGTCTACAGCTCATCGTGCTACTTTTCCAGCAGATGTCAGGGTGGTTGAAGTCACCCAGCAGGACAAGAGCCTGCAAGCATGATGCCTCCTGCAGCTAGAGTAAGAAGGCTTCTCCAATAGGCTCCCCTTGATCAAGTGGCCTGTAGTAGACAGCGACGATAAGGTTCCCTTTGTTGCCTCGGTCTCTAATTCTTACCCATAAGCTTTCAACCTGGTCGCAGCTGTTCTTCAGAGACAGCCCTNTTTTGAAAACTTCAGCCTTCTCCTCATCCATTTCTAACATTGCCTGTCTTGCTCATCATGGGGAGTAAGATTTCTTTGACTTTCCTGGCTGACATATCTGTAGAAGCACTTCCTAGTATTCTTTTCATGTCTTGGCAAGTTCAGCTCCAGCTGTGCCTTCTCTTTCCTTACCCATACCAGGCAGTATCCCTACACTCTTCCCAGGATACCTGTCTCTGCTTCCACTGCCTGTGCATTTCCTTCTTGTGCTTTAGTTTGACCAGCAGGTCTTGACTCAGCCATGCAGGTTTCTTGCTCTCCTTTCCTGATTTCTTACACCTGGGGATTGAGAGCTCTTGCGCTCTATGGAATGTGTCCTTAAAGATCTCTCAGCTCTGTTTTGCTCCCTTGTTTCTGAGGGCAGTTTCCCAGGGAGTCCTATTGACTAACTCCCTGAATGGGTCGAATTTTGTCTTCCTAAAATTCAGAGTCCTGACTTTACACTTTGCCTGACCGATATTCCTCAGGACTGTGAACTCCACCAGTGTATGATCACTGCAGCCCAGGCTGCTTCCAATCTTGGCATCACTGATTAGCTCACACACATTGAAGACCATCAGGTCCGGTATCGCATCCACTCTGGTAGGACTGTTTATTACCTGTCTTAAGAAGTTATCATCAATGCACTCCAGAAGTCTCCTGGATTGCCTCCTGGATGAGTCTACAGCTCATCGTGCTACTTTTCCAGCAGATGTCAGGGTGGTTGAAGTCACCCAGCAGGACAAGAGCCTGCAAGCATGATGCCTCCTGCAGCTAGAGTAAGAAGGCTTCTCCAATAGGCTCCCCTTGATCAAGTGGCCTGTAGTAGACAGCGACGATAAGGTTCCCTTTGTTGCCTCGGTCTCTAATTCTTACCCATAAGCTTTCAACCTGGTCGCAGCTGTTCTTCAGAGACAGCCCTTCACACTCTATCCATTTCTTGATGTAGTGGGCAATTCCTCTGCCCCTTCTTCCTTGCCTGTCCCTTACGAACAGCCTATAGCCACCGATAGCTGCACTCCAGTCATGTGATTCACCCCACCAAATTTCAGTAATGGCAACTAGGTCATAGATGGTGGCTTCCAACTCCTCCAGTTTGTTGCCTGTGCAGCATGCCTTGGTGTAGAGGCACTTTAGCTGGGCTGTTGGCTGTGTCACCTTCTCAGAAGAACAACATTTAATTCCTTTGAGATATTTAACTGATGTTTCCCTGTTGGCTCCAATTACCTCAAGAGCCCCTGGCTCATCTCCATAAGACTTCAAGTGTGCTCCAGTGTACTCAGCATGCCTCAGAGCAACAGGGTGAGGGCACTAATGTCTCTTGTTAAAGAAAATGAGGAATAGAAAGGGAGCCTTATACTTACACAAATACTTGTACAGAACTCTTTTCAAATGGAATTGTGCTTACAGTACTAGGACACAACAATAGTTTTATGGCAGCTGCAAATTCCTCAAATAGCACTTAGGACTTCTAGAATTAGTGAAACTTCTCCTTAGACACTGTAGATAAAAGCCTGGCTCCTGGAATTCAGTGGGAGTTTCATCATCGGTTTCAGTGGACTCTGGATTTCAACACACAAGTATGAAGTCATAGAAGTTAGAGAGAGGGAAAAAGCTGCTTAATCATTTAGACCAGACCCAAAACCTTTTTTAAGATTTGTATTTTTTTTCCAAAGGACTTCTTTGGTATCTGAGAACATTTTGCAGACTCTTTTGTTCTGAGATGTCCATTTCCTTCCTTCCTAAATGTCTCAGACCCCTTATTTAGCTGGGGAGCTGAGGAGCAGGGCCAGCAGCTTGGTGCTCGTGATGTTACTGATTGACAGGTCCAGCCCCCTTTGTTCTTCCGTACCTCACCAGCCCCAATACCCTCTCATGCTCCCAGAAGAATGGGAAAGAACTTCTGTCCCCTGACTTCACCCATGGGATTCTTTCCTGCCATAACGTACACATAAAACCCACTGCCAAGTGAATAACTCACAGTAGCCTCCAGAAGCCCAGCTTTGGCCACGATGACCTCAATCTATCCTGTGCCAGTTCAGTGTCATATCCTACACTGGAGCTTCTCCATCCTTTTTATGCTTTACAGACCTAATTTTTCATACAGTCTAAAAAAATATGTGTTAAGGCAAAGACTAACCTTAACAACCAGGGTACAAAAGCAAGAGGAAAATCAAGGTGGTGTTCTCCAAGCGGAGTACAACGCCTACTCATAAAATATTGTTTGAAAAGCTTAGCAGATTTGGTCTACATAATTTAAACGAACAGCTTCATTCAAGCAGCTTTCCTAAAACGGGTGGATAAGTTAGAGAGGGAGAGAGCATGATAGTCAGGACATCTTTATTCATATTTTGGTAACTGTGGAAAGCAGTAATCTAATGGAGCTTCACAGTAGATTTTGTGAAGAGAGCTGAACAGGTGCACCAGTATGGTTAAAGAAGGTGGAGCAAAGTGCCAGGTATCTAAAAGTATTAAAGTACCTAAAGCAGCAGATTACCTGCAGGGATATTTTCAGAAGTGTCAGGGGACCTCACACCTTTTGATCACAACCAGGTCCGGGAATCCGTGAGTGAGCTGTGTGTCTGTCTGCTACATAATGCCTTTCATGGTTAGACTTGAAGACACTGAAGAAAATGTCTTTAAGTAATGAGCTGCTTCTCTTTTATGGCTGTTGAGAGTTCACTGTTAGGAAGCTTTGGGAAACTTCTTTTTTCCTTATTCTCTTTGTTCTTACTTCTACTTCATTATTTCTAGCCATATGTCTTAGCACAGTCTTGATCCCTGGTGATGTATCACAAAATCTTCGTAAGGTGCTGAAACAAGATAGATGCAGGAGGGATGGTGAAAGGGGTCTTCCAGGAGTGGGTACAAGAACAGGAGGTGGCAGTGGCTCCTGCAGGGCTTCATGACTGCATTACAGTGTGAGTGGGGTGCTGGTATCCTCTGGTGTCCTTCCTCCCACATTCAGAGATTGGGTCATCACAGCAGTCTACAGGCAAGCTCAGTCTTATTGCCAGCCAGCTGATTTAGACAAAGCTGGGCAACCCCAGCACATCAGGAAAGTTTCTTTTGCTTGCTTTCTTGGTACTTGTCATGCTGAAGAACATGATGGAGGGCTTGTGTCTCAGTTTAACACGGCTAAGTTAATGCACTTCAAGTCTTTCCTCGTCAGTAGTTCCTCTTGCTTCCAGTTTTTAAGCTTGATTGTGTTTCATTAGCCCTGTGGGTTAGCGTGCAAGGTGTGTGCAATGTCTATGATGTAGATGTCTACATGAGGGCTAGTTCCCTAGTTTCTCTTTATTGTCAATGTTAGAAAAAAAACCAAAACTTTTTTAGGATGTTGTTAACAAATTTACTTTAGAAATCTACTTCAGGAAGAGACAAGCAGTGTCTTACTGGAGCGCCTTCCTCTAACTGTCTAAAAGAAGAGCTTAGATGACTAGCTCAGATGTACACTTCTATGCTGCTGGCACACACATGAAGTAAGAGGAAGCCCAAATAGGTACCTATTAAGACATCAATATGTCTGGATGTCATTTGCATTTGGAGGCGCTGAAATCAAGTCTTAGAAACCTGAAATAAGTTAAAAGCTGTAAATGGATTTATGGGTTCTAGACATTCAAGTGTGAAAATTGGGCCTTTCAAGTTTGCAGTGAAGAAATGTTTTCATCTTTTCACCACATTCTAGTTTCTCTAAGACAAAATCCTATAATTTTATCCCTATAGGGCTACATCCTATATCTACAGATCAAGATCTAAGGATCTGATGATCTGGACAGCTGTAAAATCTTAGATAGGGTCTAGAAGATGCAAACCATATGTTTGTCATGCCCATCAAATCCTGGAATTAAACTCATCTGTAGGTCTGTGTTTTATCCACTGCCATATGGGACAGGTATATTGTACAAAGTATAGATGAAGATACAGGTCTAGGTAGAGATGAAGAGTACCTGGTAAGAGCACTTTGCGTTGGAGAAGGAATGCGTTAGTGAACATATTGCTGGCTCTTTAAGGTGGATATGCACATTACATTTTGCATACACTTATCTAAGGGCCCGAACTGCAGCCCAGTGTAAATCATTTCCTGGTTTTCCTCTCTTCTTATCAACAGTTGTGTTCTGTGGAGCTTTATAGTTTAACGCGTGATTGTCGGAGAGGCAGACCACATTCTGCAAAGTTTCCTGCATGTGAAAAAATAGCATAGCATTTAATTTTAAAAACTGCCTTTTAAGAACTGCATAGCAAATCGCACACGAGCTCTCCCTTTTCCAGTTAAAAAGCCTACCTTTGAGAAATGTGGCAATAAGCAGAGGCACATGGGCTGTTTGGCAGCCTGCCTGAAAATCCCTGCAGCCAATGAATAATGATTACACCACAGAGCATCTGCCATCCAGAAATAGACTGTATTGTCTCTTGAACCTGCTATTGTGTCTTTGTACACAACATGGTGGAGGTGAAAGGATTTTTTCTTCTGGATGCAGTGAGGACACGGATTTTTCATTTAAATTAGACATGTGATTAAACAAGGCCAAATAATACGTAATGTTAGTAAAATATTAAAATATATGATCCATTCTGCATCAGATTTTTCCATATGAACATTAAGGATTTTGTTGCTTGTCATGCAAAAGTAGGATAGTTCTAACAGAAAGTTGTTTTCCAGTAGTGTCCTATTAAAAATTTCAACACTGATTGAGATAAATGGATGATATCCCAAAACGAATATCTCAGACAACTTACTAAACACAGAGAGCTGTCAGGGGTGGTCAAGTCATTGCTAGGGCTCCTTCTCCACCCACAACAGGAAAAGTTTTTTCATTCTCATCAGAGACTTAACTGATAAATCAAAAGCCAATCCTAACTTTCTTTACAGGCAGAGGCATCCAGAGAAAGGGCCGAAGGGTCATGAGGAATAAAAATGCCTCCAGAAGGTTAGGTGGAAAGAGCAAGCCATAAATAGCTGGAACAGTTATGAACTGAAGCCAATGGAGAAGAGATCCGCTGTCCTGCTTTGTTCTGAAGCCATGGTACGTCTCTGTTAGAAATTAATAGGCACTCAGCACCTTCATGTTGGTACCACTCTTTCATCAAACCAGACCTACTTGTATCACCGAACATTAAATATACGTGAATATCACGCAGTGGCACTTCTTTTTCTACATTTTGGTGACTTGAGTAGAAGCCATATGGATTTCCTTTGACTGCCGAGCAAGGAAAATAGTAACTACTCTCAATTCTTAGGACTTCCAAAAGAATATGATGTTATCAACTGAATGGGAATTTAGGAAGTTTATGTATGGACAGACTATTCCAATCTATGCCTCAGTCTGACAATCAAGTAGAATTTAAAAAGCAAAATATCACATTTCAGGAACTTGTCAGTACTAGAGTAGCATTAATAGGAATGCCAGCTCATCTCTCCCATATGTTTCTAAGTGGCTCAATTTAAAAACTTGTAGATTTAGGATATAAAACTGAACATAGCACATACAAAAACCCCCTGCCAAGCTAGGAAAAAGTTTCAGAATTTTTGGAATTGGTAGATTCATCTTTTTTCCAGAAATCTTAAAGACAAAAGGCATAGAATCATAGAATGGTAGGGGTTGGAAGGGACCTCTAGAGATCATCTAGTCCAACCCCCACATATTCTAAGCAAAGCGCCATTTGAATTTGTTTTCTTTTTTTATAGAAAGAAAAGTTCACATTTCAGGGCTGGATGTCTACCCTTCAAGAAATTATTGGGGTTTTGAGAGCTAGTATTTCTTTAATTGTTATAAATATCAAAGAAAGTGAAATGATAGTTGTAATTTTAATACATGAAGTGAAATTTATCCTCTAACTTACAACCTATTGCTAAAGTGAAAGAGCATTTAAAATGTTAAGACTGTGTATAGTTTTCTGATTCTTTTCCTTATAAGGAAGGTTACTTATTGCAATTGTTTCCTCTTAACATCATTCTCTTATTATACATCAGCCTTGGTTTGAGCATCTTGATACTATTGTCACATGTTAAACCAAACATTACTTGGCAACAGGCAAGGGCAAACAGATAGGCTTACAGTTTGCTTTTATAATTAGCTACTGTGTCAGTGTGAAAGCTAGGAAAAAGTCTCAGGGTACACGGCCAAAGTACATGATCATCAAGTGACACGCAACACTACCTGCTAGGCTCATTTGTAGCACTGACTGTTATGAACAAACAGGTATGCACCAGTGTGTAATCTCGGGCAGGGGAAGGACAGTTTCGACGATTAAAATGTCTCATTACTGAAGCTGCATCTAGAAATTTAAGTGGAGATGGGCCAGTCAGCTCATCACAGAAACCTGGAATCGTCCCACCTAATTTCAGGTCCTCGACAGTGGTGCTTAAGTCATGGGCAGAGACTTGCTAAATTTCTTTTTCTGTCAGTGGAGAGAGAGAGGGTCACTGCCAGAGGCAGATGTCTAAAGTTAGGGGAGATGAGTGAAAGCTCAAATTTTTACAGGTGTAGCGAAGGTGGCACGTATTGCCTTCACTTCTTTCCACATGTATTCCTATAGAAGGGTAGTTTACATAAGGTGTAACTGAGCTGTGGCTGCTGCAACTCAGACTCCTCCCCTGCCTACAATGAGTAGACGCTACCCATGGTAGAAAAACTTCAGACTTTATGGGTTACACGAGGGCCATCTCCTTAAAGTACTTGTCTTTGTAGACTGAAAACCATACTAGGGGGTTCTTCGTACAGTATAGCATAGTAAGAGGAATTGCCTGACATAGAGAAGAGACATGACAGTGCTGGGGGCAGATATGGTGGGAGCAAGTAAGCTGATCAGTGGTGTGGCTGTGACCCTTGGAAACGCCACTCAGGGTGCTGGTGCAAGGGAAACTTTAGGTCTCCAGAAGCCTCCCAGGAAATTAATCACTAACTGATGCATTTGCTTAAGCTGTGTGAAGCTACACCACAGTTTTTAATTCTGCCACATTTTGTTTGACAGGGGGTTGTGCTATAGTGGGCTACTTGACTGTGTTGTCGTCATATGCCTTGCAACAGTTTAGGAAGTAATGAAAACACATTTAGACTGTATGTGTGTAGATGAGTTTGTACATATACATGCATGCAAAAACTTGATACATTTCTGTGGGTTGAAATTGCATGTTAAACACAACTGTTCTCATCTGATGGAAGTTTTGCACTCCTTTGGGCTATGTGGTTGATACAATAGGACATGCAAGAAAACTGGGATCAGATTGTTCAACTTCACTTCTAGAAAAATAAGTAGGTTACTATTGTATTTTGGATACACTTCAAGAAAGTGATCACGGAGGTGTTTTACTCTGAACATATACTTCAAAATGTTCAAATACTTTTCTTTGCCAGAGTGGTGTTTATCTTTATACCTTTGTTCTTTATTGTGAGTACATCCAGCCAACATTTTCCTGATGGCAGATGAATCTCTGTAATGTGTGCGTTTGTTTTCTTGAAAATGTAATGAATTTGAGAAACTTTCAGCAAAACAAAGAAGTGTTCTGCAAATTCTCTTCATTCTTGACAGCTCTACCCTAAGGACAGGTCCATTGGGTCCCCAGCCTTGGGCAATTGTTCACTGCGAACAGTGAAGCATCGTAATCTCCTGTTAATGCTCAGGAAAAGTGTTGATTTCTCTAAATAGCTGCAGGATAGAGGAAGTTGTGATTTGGGCTTAAGCATTATTTGGCCCAGTATGGACCAAACACAAAAGGGAATCTTGTCCCCTTCCTCTCATCATGTTTTCCTAAAATGTGGTAAATCTGTAACGTTACTCTCTCTGGCTGCAAATGTTTTCGGAACAACTCCAAACTAGTGACTTAAAGTTTCAGAACATTCACTCAATCATTCTGACCCACAGCATGATGGAGATAAGGAGTTAGGTGTTTAAATACTTAGTGATAACAGGAGGGGTGCACGGTGTCCAGATCTATTTCACTGAGCACAACAGATTCTCTATTAAAACCTCGGCAAGGAAAGAGTATTAAACTGATTATCTTGAAAAAGATTTACTCCGGAATATAGGTTCAATGCAGACTCTGCAATGCCTGGGATAAATTTATCCTCTAGTGTTCTTTTTCACTTCACTAACTTCACCATACTCATGACATATGGGATGAGGTGAAATAGATGGAGCTTTTACAAGGTAAGATGCTACCTTGTACTTTTTTTTGAACAGAACTGGTCTGTAATGTCTCCTTCAGTGCATGGCAGTCATGGGCTATTATTCCAAATTGACCAGGCATACTTATTTATGATATTAAATTTCCTGGGTTTTGCCAACATTAATAAAAGCATCAAAACTCAGTGTTGCATAAAATAGCAAATAGATGCAGTAGAAGGGGAAAACTACAAAAAACCCCAACAATTTACATCAATGCTGAGCAAAGTAATTGGAATTCTTAAGAACAGCTGTTACTTAAAATTCACAAGAAGAGATCAACATTTTGGAGACTAAGGAAATTCACCATTTAAAGATTGTGTTGGAATTCAGGAGCCAAGCAACAGCAAGCAGAAGTGTTGTTATATTAGGATTTGGTGAGGCTGTATGCCTGGATTCATAGATGGTAATTCCTATACACTCATTAAATGTTCTTTAAAAAGTTACAGGCTGTATAGGACATCCAGAGTAATTTTCTGTGGTCATAGGCAAACAGCACAACTAGTTTGCTGGCATTTCAGATTTTCTGCATCTTGTTTTAAATTCTTTAGATTCACTGTACTACATAAAAATGTGATAGTTTGCATATAGGGAGTTGTGGTTTTGTTCAGATCTGTGGTTTTTGCATCCTGGAAGTCTTGTTTTGAGAGCAAATCTGGTCATTCCAAATTGATTACACAAAAGCTATAGTCTAGGTTATAATTTCCATGGTGTGTGTAATATGTGGTGTAGCTGATTGGGCACTCAGAAATTGTGGTAGACCCTCCAGCTTGCTAACGTCCTAACTCAGCAGATCACAAGCCTTTATATATATATATATGTCCCATAACAAGGATGATGATGTTATTACTGTAGGTCTAATTAGATATCCTTTAATATTGCTTTCACTCAAAAATCTTGGAGATGCATTTCATCTGGATTTGATTCTTTTCCAGATTTGTTAAAAAAAAAAGAAAAACAAAATTTATTTTTATTTTATAGCTCTGCCACAATTTAAAAAATATCACTAAATATTTGTAGAAGATTGCAGACTGAGAGAATTAAAATAAAACCTCCCTAGAAAAAGGGAACTTACACCAAGTTACAAAAAAACTCTCCTTGTGAGTAATTGGATACCAAAATGTAATGAAATTTTGGGTGAATGTCATGCTGCATGCTGAATACTCCCTTCAACAACCGGAAATCTGAAAAGCATGGAAACATAGGTCAGAGTTTCTGCTCAGAAATGATAGTGCAAGAACAAGCAGCTGCATTAGAAATAGGTTTCCCATTCATAAATATCTTTATGTTAAGCATCGTTCTGAAGAGACCTTTCATTCATGAACAGATAGAATCAGAAAGGAACAGAAGTATCAATTAAAAACCTACACGGGCTTCAGGGAACTGACACATCCCATTAGGACAACGATATTTTTCCTCCTTAACCAGTGTTGTCACTTGGCAGAATTTAAGAAGAGAGAGAGGAAATAGAAAATGTAATTTATACTCCAGCAATAAATTTGAGTTGGACAGTTTTTAGTGGAAATATCGGCTCTCACAAAAATAAAATAACGAGTGACTTTGTTAACAGTCTCTGGATCTATTAATAACACAGACTCAGTTTGTGACCACTCTGGAGAAAAAAGCCAAAGATGGGATATAGCATGAATGCATTTGCAAGAGATCTCCCTCTTCTGTCCTTCTCTCCAGCTCTGGAGTTTTCCGTGCAGTGTGTGACAAGTGTGGATCAGGCAGAAGGTCAAGCTGGGCAAGATTTCTGCGGCTCAGGTCTTCCAAGGTGTCAGCAGAAAAGCCATCGAAAGCTTAACAGAGTTTGAAGGTTACCTGACTAACACTGACACAACAGTGGGATGCTGAAAGAAGGACAAGGTCTGTAAGTGAGGAGCAGAAGCATGACCAGCAGTTGCGGGAGTGAAGAAGGAAGACTGCCCTGGGCATTCTGCTCAGTAATCGCTTCCACACCTATGCCCCAGCTTGCAAAGTGTGACACCCATCCCATGGGACTTCACCGTCCTCTCTAGAAAGAGGAACTTCAGTATCTTCTGCTGATGCCCGGAGACAGGAACAGATACAAACACAGGGAGAAAAAGCTACTTCAGGTCAGATGTGCTTTATGAGGTCCTAAACTTCACTTAAGTCTCAAACTTCACTGTATTAACAGGATGTTATTTAAAGCTTGACCTGTATTTTTGAAATTGGGGCAAACACCAAGTTCAAGGAATTTGAGTTCCTCCTCATTGTCTATCCGTGTGACAGGTCAAGTAATATTCCATTCTATGATTCTATATAATTGCAAAAATTCCAGGAAGAGGAATCTTGCCAGGCCATTTCCTGAAGTGTGGCAAATTAACATTTCCCCACTAAAGTGAGTGGATCCCCTCTGAATTTTACTGGCTGGCTGTGTGGCAACCTTGGTTCTTTTCCACAAGGAAGCAAAGTAACTGAACCTCTTCCTGCACAATGAAAACCTCATTTCTTTATCAAAAATTGCCTTTGAATTGATAATTTTGAGTTTAAACTTGCTATGATCAGGAGAGGCCAGATATATAAGCGTTGTCAGACACCCAGGGCTCAGTTCTTCTGAACACAGGAGAGTATCATCACCCCCACCCTCAACTCCTGCCCTCATCATAAAGATATTCAAGCTGTTGGTTCAGAAGTGTATGATTCTCTTGGAGGCCCTATTTTTATCTGCAAGTCCTGTGTGGCAGATAGCCCACTCACAGATATTGTAAGATCTCTGGAGTGACACTGAGTATCTGTATGTGAGCAACTGAATCAAAGCCATTATGATATTCATCACAGGATTTTCAAAAATGTTTTGTCACTTGTCTCCCACTGAAAGTCACTGGAGGTGCATTTGAATTATTAGCATCATTAGCAACCTAAATAACTGGCCTGAAGTACTCTAACCTGTCACCATGCAGCTTGTTGAATATCTTGTATAATTGCTGGTGCACGTCAGCTAGATAATTTGCAAGACACCAAGAAAAGCGTAGAAGTGTATCTACGGGCAGAATAAAACACAGGACTTTAAAATCAGCACACAGTTGACTGTTTTGACTGAAGATTTTTTAAAAATGGCATTCCCTGTCTTTCCAGGTTATCCTACAAAATAAAGCAGAACTAACCTAGAGAGAACTAAATTTTCCTTTGGTAATTATCCTTTACTTATATTTTAAAATCTCATCTTAATATTAAGCTAATTGTTTGAATTTTAGTTTTTCCTATCGCTATATAAAAACTTCATAAATATTAATTACTAATATCAACGTGTAATTACAGAAATACAGAATTATATATAAACATGACTGTATTTCAAGCAAAAAATATTATGTACCTGAAAGTTTTAAACATAGTTTCAACAATGTATTTGAAACACAAGCCACCTTGTCTGCATTTTTCATCTGTCTACTTTGGCACTTAGCATTTTTTTCACATAGTTAATATACAATTATCTTAATTTTGTCTGGTTCAAGAATGGTAATCTGAGTTTATTTAAGACACTCTAGTCCAATGTCATGTATCCTCTATCACAGTCTCATAGTTCATAGTCCTATTTTTCAAAAGGTGATAGTGACATAAGCAAAAAAATAAAGCACAGCACCAAGTAGCAGATCAAACAACATCTGATTTTTTCACATCCTAGTATTTCCTCCCAGTCTGACCATGGGTTGCAGTCTTATTCCTTGCCATCTATGATAAATCAAAGAGAGAGAAAGAGTAAATTCCCAGGGTACCATCACTTGGTGGCATTAGGTCTACTTGGTGGCATGAAACAGAGCAAGATGATCTCTGCAATTCCTTCCCTATGCCTTTTCCCCTTGAATTTGTCTCCATTCAGTAGCAGGAAGAGATCATCCCCTGTTGGTGCAGTAGGAATTCCTTCAGCAGGAACAAGATTATGACCAGTTAAGACTTCTTGAGGAGCCACAACACTGATGATAAAGAATCAAGGGGTCCCTCCAACTGCCGTGTCTTCTCCTCTTGCGTGTGCTCCGCAGATCTGTGAGCTTTCCTGGTACCATGCACTGCTTCTGTGCCACATCGGGGAGCTGCAGCCTTTCTCCCTGGGTACTGAGGTTATGACTCTGCAAAGTTTCTTCTTTATCCTTTCTCATTGATGCAAATTTCCCTTGCATAGAATAGTGCGATGCCTTGAAGGTGTGGGCATCTTTTGAAGGGGCTGAATGAAGGAAGTGCATTCCTTGGTATGGCCCCTGCTTTCTGCTGCCTTGCCCTGCCCTGCACTGCCCAGTTTAGCCAAGCATCCAGGGAGCATACACTGGGCTTTGGCTACCTGGAAATGTGGAAGAATAGTTGTAGATACTAGGGAACAAATTACACTTGACAAAAACATGGTAGCAACCCTTCACTATTGTTCTTGCAAGGTATTTTCCCCCTGGAATAACAGAGCCATTTACACCACAGCGGTAACGCGCAGTGAGCAGACAAAGTCTACAACTCTAACAGATCTCTGTGTGAAGATGTCATGTCATGACAAGGAGACATGTCTTGTTTCTTCACTTTGGCGCTTTATCTCACCTCATGTTGTGGCTGACAGGTTATGTGACACGTTGGAAAGCAAGGGCTAGCCTATGTAAAAGCATCTCTACTGTCAGCCGCTGCTAAATCAGTTTCCCTCTGATGAAGATGCCTGGACAGAAGAAAGAAAATCCAAGAGTTTTTTCCTCTGTAATAGGCAGAGCACTTCCTCACTCCAGTGAGACCAGATTCCCAATGGGCATGAAGTTACTGGCTTTGCTGGAGCTCCACCAATTTAGCACAGCTGAAGAGCTGGGTCAAAATAGAGTCACACATTCTGATGACTAAATATTTTAAAATGTTTATCCCTCGGGGGGAGAAACTGCAGGGAGAGAGGACTAGCTGGGCTCTAGGCCTCGGATGTGTGGATAAGTGAGTCGCTATTAAGCATCCATACCTTTGGGGCTGTGAATAGGACCTCTCTTGCCTCTGGATTTTACTCTTCTCTCTCTTCTCCTCCCCCCATCCCAACATGTTTGGCATTTGGAAGTTTTGAAGTAATTTCCTTCCTTGGTCTCACCTGGGATCTCTGCTGTCCCAGAACCTCCTCCTGACCTCAGTGTTGTGTTTTCATTTAAAGTCGGGGATGTCTATAAATGTCAACAGTACAGGGCAATTAGAAGTTTGAAAAGGGCTGTAACATAAACCAGCATTATAGTGAAATGGATACCGCCTTAAGCTGCCTGAAATTCACTTGCTGTTGGAAAGACAATATCCTGCCATTCTCCCATGGTGGCCTTCAATAGAACACATTTGGCTGAGAGTTGACCCATTATTAGGATAAGTCTCTGCATGGCTTGAAACAACCAAGAAACACAGGGAGAGAAAAGCCAGCAAATTGGGCTGGTAGTTAGCCAGCTCTGGGCAGAAATGTGACACTGGATTAGGCCTTAATAGCTGTCTGCGGTGCTATCTGTGAAATCCAATGCTCTCCTTGTTTCCCTGTATTGCAGGACAGAAGCATGTGGTTAGATGTTGAACGAAATCCCCGCCCCCCTTCTTTTTTTTTTTTTTTACTAATAGCCTCTAAAACATACCTCCTGCAACTCTAAAAATAAACATTCATTGCAATAACAATTTGCTTCCTTAACAAGATCCCTTTTTTTCATATGTCATCACACAATGTTAATTTACCATGTTTCTGAGTAGCTCTGTCCTTGTCCCTCCAGTGCACACGTGCTACTTTACCTCCCTGCTCTAAGTTGTTATATATAAACTCTACTTCTGCCTCCACACCTGCTCCATTAAAGCCATTCGAACACACTCGATTTTCAACATGCTCCCTCACCGTGAAGGGGAAAGAGAGGAATTTTCTGTGCCAAATGTGTTCTGGATTCAGCTACACTACCTTCCCTTTTTTTCATGATGCAACCTAGTGCAAAAGCGATATGCTAACACTCTCTGAGCACCTGGGAGTATGCAAGCCAAGTAGGACAAAATGAAAAAGACAAAAACTCCAAAGTGATCTGTTCCATGGATTTCTAAGCAAATGCATATATTTCTGCAGAGAGATTTCATGGAACCTGTCTGTTCCTAAGACAACATTTCATCTTATTGTGCTTTGTTATATACAGAAATTCACACAGGCATAATTTTGCCAATTTTCTGACAGGGAATTTGGAAAGAGACGTCCCTGATTTGTAAATGTTTGGATTCATATATGATATTTTTTCCTCTTTGAACCTAGCATGGAAGTACAAACCCAGTTTCTTACCTTGAAAGGTGTATGTGAAAATAATCATGCTTTTTTGTGGTTCCTTAAAGTTCAGTTAATTTACAGATTCTACCTACTGCCTAATAGATAGGGGTGCTCTTTTGTAGCACCTTGACTTTTCTCAAAGGTCCCATACCGCACGTTCGCCTGAACACATTTAATTCACAACCAGACCAGGGTGTCCTGATGCAAAACCCTGGAAAGACTCCCATTGCCTTGAGCAGACTTTGGGTCTTGCCACGAAGGTTTTGAAAGGACGCTCCAGCAAAGTGGTAGGATTTTAGTACAGTCACCGTACCCCACCATGTACTGTACTGTCCCGGGAACATCCCTGGTATGTATGGCCATACCGTTCTACATTGTGCACACTGAAAAAAGAATGTACGGTGATACGTTACAAAGGCTGATTTCAGAGCACGTGTCAAAACTTCCTAGTCAGTATGATGCCATTTTAACATCTGTAATAAAACTAGTCCTCTACATGAGATACACAAACAGGTCACGGCCTGTGAAAATATCAGAGGTGTCAAGGGAAAACCAAAGTATGAGATTGACACTGGAAAAAATGTATAATTTACTACACAACGGTTGGTGCAAGTTCTTCTTTCAAGCAGGACTCACTTTCTAGAAGTGAAACTTTGTGGCCCCGTAGGGTATAATATGGCTGTTCCAGCACATTTCTAGTCACACTGAGATGTTTTGCAAACAGCATGGTGCTCAAACTTTATCTCTGACCTTAGCAGTCCTCTTATGAAACTTAAAATATACATGGTCTCGAGTAAATATCTTGCTTACGCAGCAAGTATGTCTGCACAGCAGTATAGTGTTGTTCTCTTCATCTACCCCAGGGTCAAGTTCACCTTCGGGAAAGAGGCAGGGGTGCAAAAAGACGGTTAAATGTGTCTAAAAATCTGTATGTTGTCAGCTGAAGAGAGAGAGGTATATGAGATCTGGAACGGGAACAGCTTAACACAAAGAGGAATGGAGATCTTTATTATACTTTATTTTTCAGATTTAAAGAGTAAGTAAGACCTTTAGTTATATTTATGGACTCTTGAAAGTTGACTAACCCATTCACTCCAATCTTTAGCCTCATAGTACCTGGGTTATATCTTTCACTGTCACTAACATTTTTTGGTGATGAGGGAAGATTAGAACCATGATATTATTGACTGCAAACTTTTTTCAGCTGTTGATATACAGCCATCTAAGAGTTCAGGCTGTGACTCTATAAAGAACCACAACTCCCAAACTATACAGACATCCATGGTTCACAGACCTTTGTCAATGAGTTTCAGAGGCTGGATACTGAAAGCTGAATGATCCTCATGCTACGAGTTAGGGTCTACAGGGAACACAACATTGCCAAAATCCTACTCTGATGCTAGCTCTAGATGTAACTCCTTTCTGAATCAATTCAGCAGGGTACCTCAAGGGAAGGATATTTACTGCTTGCAACTAAACTGAAAGCGTAGAGAAACAACTCATTTTTATACGGGCTCAGGAGAACCCTGTCCCAGCTGTATGTCAGAACATGGGCCCACAGAGCCTGGATGTTCAGTTTAATAAGCTCCCAACTTCCACACACCAGCGCAAGAGCTGCTAAATATCCTTTGGGGGACAGAGTTTTCCATATTACACAGCCAAATATTATCTCCTATACGAAAAAACAATGGGACATGGCTTTTGCCACATTTTTGCAGCAACTGCTTTCCTATGTGCCCAGAAAAAGGGGTCTTGGAAAGGGAAGACAGAGAGTTTCTAAGCAGGCAAAGTAATGACATGCTGAACATCCTGTGAACCCAACTAAATCACTCTCAGTAACAGATGTGAGGCAGAAGTGATCCATGCCACAGCCCTTCCCGCAGCTTCCAGGGTGTCCCACTGATCCAGCCATGCTTGCAGACTTGGCTGACTCCCACTGGTACACAGTCCCTTTGGCTCTTAGTGCTCAGTCCGGAGATCGCTTTGCAGTACTGGAGGGCAGGCAATTTACATTTACCTAATTTGTGTTGCTCTGCAGCACAGATAGAAGCTCATCAAAAGTCTTCACTAGCAGCCCTACAGTCTCAGGGGCATCAATTTGAAATGCAGCACGTGTTTAACAACTGCTTTATTGCCTTTCGCTGATGTAAGATAAGTGGATGCCCAAATGCTTCCCAGAACCATGGGCTAATATGAAGGACCATTTTAGCTGATATAAATTAGTGCAACTCTGAGTAGTGCTCATTTGCTGCTTATATTTGACTATGTTTAGTCTCTTCATTGCAACAAAGACATTCAACTTTTGGGTAAATTCTGCCCTCAGTTATGCCAGTGTAAAACTTGATAACTCCTTCAACAAAAAGCAGTAATTTCAGCCTTACATGGGCATCACTGAGAAGAGGATTCAGCCACAACTTACAGTATTTCTCACAATACCAGCTGTGCATTAACCACAAAAACATCTCAGAGATGCTTGGGTTTGCTTCAGTGGTAAATGAAAACAGGTAATCCCTTCTTTAGAGATGATTGTGTGGGAGGGTTTTTTCTCCTTCCATGAGAAACCCTCCATAGGACTCTAAACCATCTTCTTACTTGAGACTCTGGTTCTAATCCTTCCTACATGACTTTAGACCACAGTGAGTACAAGCCAAGCCCAAATCTGTATATAGCAAGCCACAAGATTGTGCAGCAGGGCACCACCAGTTCACAGGCTGCCTGTAGAACAAAATGTGGGATGCCCATAGACCACCTGATTACCTTCTGGCATGACCAACACAACAGGCAATAGAAGGGCTGCAGCACATGGCACTGTGTTCAAGGAAAATGCTGAGCCTACTTTTGCCTTCTCAGGGGAATATTTACAAATTCACCTAAGGAAAAGTCGTCTGAATTTCCTGGGAGTTCAAATAAATTTGATTTCCACTGAAGTCAGTGAGGCCATGCCACGATATATCAGCATAAAATGTGGGTCATTGTACCCAAAAATGTATACCAGCCTGTCATTGTCTTGTGGTTAAAAATGACACCAATAGAGAAATTCACATCCATTTCAGTTATGATCTTGTTTCTGCAAACGCTGCATGCGCATTTCCCAAGTCCTCTATTCATAGCAGCTGACTGTGAATACACAAGATACAGCAGAATTATCACTGGGTTTACAATCATATTTATCATACAGATAAAGTATCTGTGAGATCTTACATCTGCGTTACTGAACGAGAGTGCCAAAGACGTGGGGCAGTGTGTTTGTGGAAAAGTGTGTGAACAGTGAAATGAACCACTGATACTTTTATTGAAAGAAACTGAGATGTTACATTTGAATATGTTATGAGGAAACCAAATAAATAAACAAATGTATTTAGATTAATTCTTCTTCCCTTCTGCATTTTTGAACTGAAGATTTTGCATTAAGCAACTTGCATGCGTTGTCTCTGTTACATTTTAAAAAGACAAATAATAAGAGCAGGAGATATACATACTTTAACCTATTCTTTCAGAAGTCTAAATGCTAGTGCTCAAGAATGCAAGATAAAATGAATGAAGGCCTATCCTGGGAACCTTGAGCAAATTCCTTGCACACCACGGTGGCACTTTATTGCATAATTAAATTTATTGTAAAAGTACTTTATCTTCATTGCACATGACAACTTTACATTTTTGCCCTGCAGTCTTCTCTTTAAGTATTTAAATTCAGAAATTCTTGCTTCTCCAGTCTTACAAGCACATGTAGTTTAACAAATTACAGAAATAATTTATCTGGGAAGAGTCAGAGTATGTTTTTGACTTATGTCTCAATCAGAGTTGTCAGACAAGCACAGTTAATGCAATGTATTGCAGTCTGGCCCACTACTTACTTGTGTGAATGTCAAATTCACTGTGTGCCTCTGTGTAGCTACATGACTACCCTGGCTGCATCACCACAAACAAAAAAAGGTCAGTTGTAATGGGCTAGTATCAAATCGTCTTTAGCTATCACATACATACAAAAAAAAAAAAAAGGCTGAATTTTAGAGTTGAACAGTGATTTCTCTTTGAGTCTTTGAAATCATCAATGCAACATTTTAACACTATTTAGAAGGTACCCGAGCCTGCTTTCTGGTTGATAAGACATAGCAGAACATGTAGGCCGTCTACTCTTGGTAAATGAGGAGATTACACCAGGGCCAGAGGACTATAGCAAAATAAAGAAGGAAACGACCCTCTGGGATCCTGTTTGGGTCTTTAATGGGAGGGCTGGAGAGCAGGGAAGAGAACCAGAAGCAGAAGGTGGGAGGGAAGCCGGTACTGGGAAGGAGGGCAGGTGGAAGGAATCTGCAGCCAGGGAGGGGCCCACAGCAGTGCTGCACGGAGGATAAAGCACCAGGACACATCCCACATAGGAAAGAAGATGCCCACTACGGCTGTCCTGATGAGATGTGGAGAAAGTGATAGAGACAGGCAGAGAGGGGGATACAGGTATCCAAGGGACATGATCTAGGGAGAGGGCAGCATAAAGTAATCCTTGTTCCCTGCAATCTTTTTGGAGAGGACGTAGGGATTGCAGGCAGTAGCTGAAGGGAGGAATTCAAATTCAGAGCAGAGCAGGAGAGGCAAAGGGCCAGAAAGGCAGGTATGAGGGGCGGACAGGACAGAAAAGAAAGGAATTGGCAGCTGTGTTTGGAGGAGGTGAGAAAGGAACCCATGAAATGAGGTCTGCAACTGTGCTGGGGAGAGGGAACAAGATTTGGTGAATAGCAGCCTGATGGTGATGAGCCAGGGGGAAGGATGATGGCAGCAGTGCACTGAGGGCTGAGTATCTTACAAGGCTGACAGTCAAGGCGGGACGAGTAGTAAATGGTATAAGTTTCTGGAAAAAGCTGAATCTGAAAACTCAATGAGCTTTTTGCAGAAGGACCTCCTTGTCTTGGGCCACCCTGTGAGGAAGGGGAAGGAAGGTTGTTTAGGTCTGGCACAGGAAAAACATGGAAGAACAGTATCTCTCCTCTTTCTTGTAACAGCTGTCCTTTGCTGAGCCACTGGAGTTTCCTCATTTCACCATTTTTCAGCATGTAGGAAATGTAATATTACACACTAGCCTGGCTTTCCCTGACAAAGGTTCCAATTTCAAGCTCGAATAAATAGATATGGCAGAGCCCATAGCTGATTTTTCTTTTCCAGGCTTTTTGATGAGTTTGCCTGGGGTCTTGCAGTCAAATACAAGACATACTCTGTGGTCTGCAAACCTTATCATCTAGGTNGTAGCGATGGGGATTGTGGCGGAGAGGAGGAGCATCTCATTCCTTCTTCTACTGCCTCCAAAAAGTTGTAAAATACATTAATGATTTATGCAATGGGCTCTGGGGTAAGATTGTAAAGTACTGTTTATTAGAATTAGAATTGCTATACTTCAGATGCTAATGGTTTCTATTTCAAAGCACATTAAAACCTACAGCAGTGATGTCTGTGGCAGCCCAGACCTCGGTAAGCTCATATTACGTTTATAACTGCAGCCTTTCCTTTGTTTCCTTTTTTGTATAGCATATGTTTGACATTTTATTTTTATATTATGGTTCGGGGAGTCTTTTAGTGAAGCCTCATGGCTAATTTTGGAGGACTGAAGACATCCAAACGTTACGTGCCCGACCGCGCCAGCCACCTGCTACATCTACATGACAGAAGCAGGGAGGTGGTATCAGTCTGGATTTGCTACTTGCCTTTTGTAATCAGCATGTGAGAATCTGAAGAAACACCCATATGGCTCATGTGTGCATGACATATCAGCAGCTTCTCCTGGGAACAAATGTCAGCTCTGTTTACGAATGTAGGTTCAAGTGTTGGTTATAATAGCACGGTTGGTATTGCTACCTCAGACATGAACTCTGATCAAACCTTTTGTGGTTTCCAGTTGCAGCTGGTTTGTGTTCCCTTCTCTCTCAAAGTCTTGGGAGAGGACAGGTGTGGGACTTTCTACAATGCTCAGCAGTTATAGTAACATTTATATGAGAGGGGAGACATTTATTAACATGCTCCCACTGCAGCAGCACCTATGTAAACAGAAACCCCAGCATGCCAGGAGCTGCATGAGTAGGTGTCTGACAACAGTGCCTGTCCCCAGGGAGATCTCAGCCCATTCAGGAAAGCACAAAATGAAGGAGAGACACAAGAAAAGTTGCTGTAGACTCCTGGTGACTGGACAGGTCACCAGGAAAGCCAAGATCTGGGGAAGACAATTCCAGTTCTCCAAATCTTGAGCCAGAGCAAGGGTTTGCTGTCACTGGCCAAAGTTGACCATACCCTAAATACCTCAAAGAATTAATTTGTTGGAACTCAACATAAAACATTTTGCTTTCAGGCAATTGAACTCTTATCTTTTTTACTTAAAACTGTAGCCCAACATCAAAATAAAATTCATATTCTGAAATGACATATTAAACTCTCTTGTCTTAGGGAACAAAACATGTAGACTTTGGAAATGCCTGTATCTTCCCCTCGTCTTTTTGACTGAAGCAAGTCTTTCAGTTCATAGCTGCATTACAAAGCAGATTTATTTTATATTTATATTTTCTATTTGCCAAAAATGCATTCACTTGTGTCGACACATAGAGCTCCAGTGTCTGGAGTGAAATAAATAGAGTGAAACATTATGTTTAACTTTTTTAACTGTGTGGTATATCCAAGCTGAAATACCCAGTACAGCTCAGTTGCTGCAAAGGCCCCCCAAAGAATCTTATAGGCCGACTTCTTTGCTCCTGTCAGCAAGGATCTGATACCCAGCCTGACAGAAGTTTTCTTTTAGCAAGTCTGTAGCTCCGTATCAGAGTATGAACAAACAAAATCCACAGCTACACCAAACGGAGGCAAGGTGAGAAGGGTCTCTCTGCCTGGTCCAAGGCACTGATTGGCAGTGATGGCTGCCTGTACCTCTGACACAAGGGTTTCAGCTGCTTGTGTTGCCTGTCCCCAGCTTGGTGGGTGCTGTTCCATGGTGGGCAGATCGTTAGCAGCACCAGAGAATTGCTTAGGCCTCTGGAGTAGCCTGACCCCCACCTGTTTTCATTGGGTCACCACAACTTGACATGGGAAGGATACTGATAAAGGGGGTTCAGACAGAGCCCTCTGAAGGGTCCCTTTGCATTTCATAAACTGAGCCACAGCAGGATGTAAGTGGCAATCCAGTGCGCTCCAATAGGACAGAGAGTACCCCCTCCTATTCTCGCCGTGTCCTTCTCCCTACCACAGTCTGTCTTTCTAACAATAGTTCTAGTAAGATGACTGGATGGTGAAATTATTTTTAATTTTCATTAAAGCTGATTTTCTAATGGCTTATAAAAAGTATTTTTAAAAATAGACATCGAAAGTATTCCAAGCAGACTCATGTTTACCCTGATGCCTAAAGGTGAGAGAAGGCACGTGTACTCAGCAAAGTGGCAAAAGCAAAGTCTGACTAAAACTGAGTTAATTGCTCTGCGATGCACAGAAAGTCCGTAGTCACGGACCCTGCTCTCTTCCAAATCAGATTCTCCTCAGCCTCTCAGTATTGCTGCATGCTATCTGGCATTCTTCAAGTGACTAAACCCCTCCTAGCTTACTCTTGGTGGATAGGGAAGAAGTTTCCAGTGTGGTTTTGTCTCTGTGACAGATCAGATGATAATAAAGTCTTTAAACAAAACTCTGAGTTTGTGGCAAGGAGACAACAAGACTAATTGGGGAAATAGAGAGAGTTCAATGGAAAATGACTGCAGAAACAACCTCATATTGATTAGTCTTTCATGAGGGTATCTTTACCAATGCTGGTAATTTTTCTAAGGGTGAACTAATCCACATCAAGTTACTTGAAATTAGTAGCAGCAAGGATTTCAAAGCCCAGGAGGACAAAGCCCAGTCAGTTAAGTCTATTTTGTGAGAATTACCAGAATTACCATCTTTAAATGGATGGTGATTTTGTTTGTATTAGAACAAAACAATGCAATAGACAGCATTTCATACAGTGACTACATCAGTGGGCAAGGAAAGTGCTAGGGAAGTCGTCTGTCTGGATTTATGTAAGGCCTTTGACACTGTCCCCCACAGAAGCCTTCTCTCTCAATTGAAGAGATATGGATTTTATAGGCGGGCTGTTCAGGGCATGAGGAATTGGGTGGATGGTCACATCCAGAGGGCAGTGGTCAATGGCTCACTGTCCAGATGGAGATCTGTGACCAGTGGTGTCCCCCAGAGGTCCATATTGGGACCAGTACCATTTAACATCTTCACCAATTACATAAACTGTGGGATCAAGTGCACCATCAACAAGTTGGCAGATGACACCAAGCTGAGTGGTGCCGTTGACATGCCTGAGGGACACAATGCCATCCAGAGGGACCTAGGCAAGCTGGAGAAGTGGGCCCATGTGAATCTCATGAGGTTCAATGAGGTCAAGTGCAAGGTTCTGCACTTGGGTCAGGGCAACCCCCAGCATCAATACAGGCTGGGGATGAAGGGATTGAGAGCAGCCCTGGAGAGAAGGACTTTGGGGTACTGGTGGATGAAAAGCTGGACATGAGCCGTCAATGTGGGCTTGCAGCCCAGAAGGCCAACCCTTTCCTGGGCTGCAGCAAAAGCAGCGTGGCCAGCAGTTTGAGGGAGGTGATTCCACCCCTCTATTCCATTCTCATGAGACCCCACCTGGAGTACTGTGTTCAGCTCTGGAGTCCGCAGCACAGGGAAGATACGGACATGTCGGAGTGGGTCCAGAGGAGGCCCACAAAAACGATCAGAGGCATTCAACACCTCTGCTATGAAGACAGGCTGAGAGGGTTGGGGTTGTTTAGCCTGAAGGCTCTAGGGAGACCTTGTAGCAGCCTCTCAGTACCTGAAGGGGACCTCTAAGAAAGATGGGGACAAACTTTTTAGCAGGTTGTATTGCAACAGGACAAGGGCTGATGGTTTTAAACTAGAAGAGGCTAGATTTAGACTACACACAAGGAAGGAATTTTTTACAGTGAGGGTGACGGAACACTGGCACAGGTCATCCAGAGAGGTGGTAGATACCCCATCCCTGGAAATATTCAAGGTCAGGTTGTACGGGGTTTTGAGGAACCTGATTTGGTTGAAGGTGTCCCTGCTCGCTGCAGGGGGGGTTGGACTGGATGACTTTTCAGATCCCTTCCAACCCAAACTATTCTATGATCTTCCTTGGAGAAGGAGCACAGCTCTCATAGGTGATTGCATGGAAATGAGAACTTTGGTGTAAGCAGGGGTTTGGGAAGCTGCAGCAAGGCAGATAAATATCCTCAAACCCTTCCAATTGGACATATAGTATACTGCCGTGTAAACAAGAATCAACTTACTTCAGGTAAAAAGCAAAAAGGTAGAGAAGCATACGATGAATAACAGCAGCCAGATTGTTGGTAGTTACGGCATTGATTGGGCTGTCAGCGGTCTGAAGAGACCCAGTGATTTAGGCAAGAAGAGGAGACACTGTGAACTACGACAGGCTCATGGGTAGTTCGAGAGGAAGTCCCGAATGTCAAATGTGACTTTCAGTGTGACTGTCTTATCCTGGGTCTGCTGGGTGTCCTGAGTCCTCCAGCAAGGATGGAGAATACCTTGTCAAGGGGGATGAAACTGGCACTGTCAGTTCTGTTTGACAGCCAGATCTCCATCAAGCCCAACCTAGTCATATAATAGAGCACTGTTAACTCTTCGTGTGTTCATGATAGCGTATGTTATGTCTTGCTTCTGAGCTGCTCTTGAAGCTTTCCCTTCTCATGGGTTCCAGAAACCAATGGTAGATCTTATGGATCCTGGTTAGATGGAGATTTGAGAATGTGAGTGGTGAGGATCAGTTTTAGACTTTCCCTTCTGCAATACACTCTGCGAGGGCCAATGCACACGTGCAATGCCATAGCCATCATGCATGCACAGTGTAGGTTAGCAGGAGAACGAAGCGATAGCACCAGGGGAAAGCAGCGACGAGCATCGAGGTTCTGCTCGCAACAGGCACCATGCCAGCCCTCTGCACCTCTGAGCGGGCTCACGTTGGGCTTGGTGCACAAGGAGGGTTTCAAAGGACTGTTGCGTGACCTGGCTGTGTGTGGCAGTGTGGGTTTGGGTGTGAAGCAGAGCACAGATTTCAAACCCAAAGGCTTCATCTAATCTGAGTGTATGTTATCCTTCTTCATACCAGATGCTCTCAGCTGACAAGTACAACCCCAAATATCTCTGCTCTCCCTCTCCCACTGCAGCCCCTGAATAATACTGATAATCCAGTCAATCTCTTCCAGAAATGAGTGTTTTATCAGCCAGATGAAGCTTTCACCCAGGCTGTCTGGCGGAGCGGCAGCCTGCTTCGGGAGCAGCGCAGCTCCTCCAGCACATGAGCTGCTGCGGGAGCCGTTCATCTGGATCCCGTTCATCTTCCCTGCAAATAAGGGAATCCGAGGAGTTTGTCTCTGATTTCTCCAGTGACACCAAGTTATGTAAACATGCTTGCTGCCGTTAACAGCTCGCCATTTTTACTGTTTGAAACATAATCAGTTTGTATAATGATATGGATGATTTGGGTATCCAGTCCAACACAGCCTGCCTGCTGGCTAAACATTTTATCGTCGTTCATTTATGGGGATTGTGCTGGCCTCTTCGAAGACCTTTCAGAATCGCAGCAGTTTATAATGATACCACAATGCAATTCAGCATTTCCAAGAAATGCTTTTGTTTTCTTTAGAATAGAAAGGACTTTTTAAAGCGTTTTTTTTTTCTGTTTCTGAACAAACAGAAATATTTCTATTTACATACTTTTAAAAAAAGCATTCCCAGATGCTTTTTTTTCCTTTTCTTTTCTTTTTTCCCCCCCTTTTTCTTTTTTTTTTCCTATTTGTTGGCCTGACCCTCTGACTTCAGCGGGAGCTGGGGAGGGGTGTGTTAGTACTTTGTTGAAAAGACTGTAAGCATCCTGCCCGGAGCTGCATGAGTCCCCAGCTGGGCTCTGCCACTGCGCTCCATGCACGCTTTGGAATCCGACCACAGACACTCGGGAGTGTGTGCCTTGGCAAACCTGAGCGCAGAGGAAACTACCAAACTTTCACAGCAATTGTTGACAATTTCCAGTCACCACTAATTGCTTGGGGCTTTCTTGGACCTCAGCCACATCTATACCTTTGTGTCCTTAATCACTAGGCACCCTTTGGATAATACGTCACACCTGGGACATGAGATAATTTATTGCCTGCAGATGGATTAGCATCGCAGCTCGCTTAGATAAATTTTACTTTAGCCTTGGTCCCAGAGGTCCTTCTTTTATAGCATAGTTTTATCCATTAAAATTATGACTTCCAAAATTCTGTTCTATTTTATGACTTCCATGAGATATTTATGACCCTTACTGTTTAACTGGACATTTCTAGAGATTTACTGCAGAAATAATTCAGGCAAATAACTCAGAAGAGGTATTGCCGATAGCTTACAGCTTAGGTTTGGTGTTGTTAAAAGATGCAGAAAGCAGTGTGTATATTTAAGTATGGATTCTTAATGCATAATACTGAAATGCCACTGAATGTATTAAAAACCCCTATCCTTATGTACTAGTTCTAGGCAAAATCCAAACACGGAGCTTTAATCTTCCAAGTTCCTGCTTTCCTCAAATCTGTTCATGTCCTTTGCATTTCTGCAGAGTGTGAGAAACAGAAGCAAAGGCCAATTAAAAAGAATTCATAGAGTTGGATAAATTAGAGTCAGAAGAGCCAAAATAGCATATGCAGGCCATCCCCTTGCTAATGCAACATTCCTCCGTAGCACAGTTTCAGTGTTTTTACTGCTCTTAGAATAAGATAACCCATGAAGTTAAATACATGCCCTTTAACTTGGGAAGCTGTCACACAGTTTATTAGAAATCCCTTTTTTGCTCGCTTTTTGCTTCTTTGTACCACACTTTCCTTCAGATATTTTGAAAATCTATATATACATCTTAGTGTGGCTGCATAGACATTTCACTGACATTTATTTTTTGCTAGGAATCCAGAATCTGTACATTAAGCCTTAGATGTAAAGCAGGGGGTGACTGCAAATGGCTGCAGTTCCCCAAGTCACTGATTATCAGAAAAGCTGAGAGAAAAGATTTTTTCTGTAAGTTCTCTTTCACCAGTGAGCTTTGAAGTCTGTCACAGATGCAATACTCATCTAGATGAAGCTAGAAGTGTTGCTGGGTTTTATGCAGTAATTAAATCAGTTGTACACTGATGGATTTAGGGAGCACAGAGAGAAGCCAGACAGAAGAATTCTTAAACGAATACATGACAGAATAGCTCTTAGCATAAACATAAAATCTAGTTTACATGTCTAAGAATAAAGCACCAGGTAAAATTCTAGTCACACCGAAGTCAGGCCCTCGTGATCAAATTTATGGTTATTGTGTGTTAATCTCAGCGGGCTCTTGAGATTCCAGGGGGACCCACAAGTTGTCTGGAAGAACTGCACTTCCACAGGCCCTGTGAGAGGGGAGATATGAGAGATGTTTCTCTTCCTGGATGCTTAGTTTCGTCCTAATTGGGCTAATGCTATGGGTGGCCGGGGCCCCGAAAGACAGAGCTCAGGTTGCAATTTGACAGAGCCACTGGGGCTTAACCTGCTGCAAGGGGAAAGTTGAGCTCTCTCTGTTTGGTGCTTTTAGGACTAGAACTGGTCATCTATTTTATACTGCAGAAAGTCTGAGGATGAGAAAAGTAGCCTCCATGGCTTACGGTGTGCCTCTGTGAGAAGTGACTGATGCTGTCGGGCAACTCTGTGACACTTTTCCCAGCTTTTTTCTCTTTGAGGTGAGTGTGAAGCCTTTTACAGCACTGCAGCACAGAATTAGAAAGCACTCTTTTGACCTGCCAGCTTCCACGCTTCCAGCCTGCACCTTTTTTATCCCTTGGTGAGGCTGCTGTGTTGGGCAGCTGAGGGGAACTTCACGGAAAGTCTCCGAGCGCCCCTCTGGTAACGGCACACCAGGTGATGCAGGTGCTGGGCTCAACGGGTCACAGAGCAGCACGAGGTATTTCACAAAGGGCCTCACTCCCACAGATTCCAAGTGAAAATCAAAAAAGCAGAATTATCCAGATATGTAGGCTTGCAACGCATACTTTGTATTAGGAATCAGAATCCTAAATTCTACTTGTAAAATTTGACACAGATTACTGTTCAGAATATGGAAGTCACTGCAAACTCAGTAACTTTTATTCATTAAGTTAATGTAATTCAAGACAAAAGACCAAACCCCTCCCTGCAGCTGGCTCATCAATAGACTTTACAGCATGGTAATAAGTCCCCAATGAATCAGCTCGTACGTGCACAAGGTGTGAATATGGCCCTCACAAATGCTTAAAGGAACTGACTCCAAGAGGATTTATCTGTTTGCAAGAAAAAAATCATAAGAGGTGATGAGAGGAAGACAGTCGAGTTTAACTGTTAGTTAAAGGCAGCCTGTCCTCATCTGTCTGGGAACGAGATAAATGTACCTGCGGGAAGATATCCTGACTTCATGCTGCACCACCTCCAGCTACTAAGTGGCTGATTTTGGTCCCAGCGTCTCTGGCTCTGTCAGGGAACTGCAGCCAATAGCAGAACTGTTGCAGAAAGAGGATTTAAATTAAAATAACATGATTTAAGACTGACATGGGTATTGGACTGACCATTACACATGGCAAATTTTATCCTTAGAGTTTCTTTCCTCCCCTCCTCGCCCCAAAATATGTTCCTTTTCCCTTCACTTCTCTCCCCGGCTGAACTCGCTCTATAGAGTTTTGTAGCAGAACTGAAAAAACAAGAAACAGACATGCTATTGTATGTTCAAGCTCATGCAGGACTCTAAAACTAATCTTTGTTCTGGCAAATCTCATGAAGCATTGACGGCTTTGCTGGCTACTTCATTCATCACGTGGAAAATGCATTTTACCGACTACCAATTACAAGAGCCAAACAGTGGCTTTGTCAGTATTACATGGTAACCATTACCTTTGTAATTGCATGGTGACTGATGTACAGTATGATGTAATGACATGTTAAATAAATGCATACTAATTTGTCCTGCTAAAAGAAAGGAATGCCAGCACGTTAACACAATTGCAAGTTTTTTATATGATTATACGTGAAGCAAAGGTATACATTTATCATGCAAGTCATGAGTAGCTGCTATGTTTCAACTTCTAAAAATTCTTTTGCACCTTTAAAATGTTTAGAGATGTATAATCTCTCTGCACCCTTGTTAATAGTGTTTGCAAAAAAAATATTTCAAAATGTGCTAGAAACGTTAAGAGTTCCCTTGTTATAGGAGTTGGAATGGGTTCTTTTTTCTTTTTTTTTTAAATGTTCCATTAGAAATTTTCATTTACTTGTTGAAGACTCAGTAACAAAATATATTTTGATAACTACTTAAAACAATGCAGACCTAAATTTCAGGTAGTATTCGTTGTCATGTGTTAAAGAGAAAATTAATAGAAAATTAGCATGAGGTCAGTTATTTAAAAAAACTCCTGATGTAGTTAAAGAAAAAGATTTCTGACAGGAGGTATTGATGTAAAAAATGTCAGTGAAACATAACTGGGAGTAGACAATTATTCTGAATAAAGACACATGTATGGAGAAATAGAAGTAAAATTAATGGCACAAAAAACAATCATAGTTGGGAGTAAAACTTGGAGGCTTTCGGTTCTGTGCAGAGATTAAACTCAGGAACCTAAATGAATAGCGTGAGAGTGCTGTTACCCTGAGGGAGAATGACCAAGCAGCCACAAAACAGATTTCCTCTGCATCCATATTTCAGTTTTGGTATTCAGGTTAGTTTTCCTCCCAGGTCATTGAAAGCCCAGATTTCCCAGTTCACAACCCATAACTAGGACTGCTTGTACTGCAGTGCCAAGATGGCAGGAAAGGACACGGTTACGGTTGTCTTCCTTTGGATTTGGCAGGTCCAGAGGAAAAAGAAGGAAACTGAGCAATTTGGAAACTTGTGTGCCAGGAAAACCCATGCCTAAAATCTTTTAGATCCTCTCCCCCACACAATCTCTTACCTCTTTCCCACATTTAAATTCACCTTCCCAAACCTCCTCTTCTCTCTAAAATTGATGTGTTTTTCCTCCTGTTCTCCAGATTACATCTCTCCTTAGTGCTTTACCATTCCTTCCTTGAAATAACTTGCTCTGGCTTTGCAATTCAGACCTTTCACGCTCCCAACAGGCTCCGGGGCAAGTGATAGGAGGAAAAAGATAATTTTTTCCCTACATGAGACAATTCACTAATCAACTAAAGTTGTAATTTAGTTTTCATGTGTTCAATATGTAAAGCTTCTGTGGAAATGTTCTTCCTTGCAAATGCAGAGATTTCTGAGAGGGTTTTCTCTGTTAGTGATAATAATTACAATAGCGATTTTGAAATACAGAGGAAAAGGAAAGGGAATGGCAACATGATTTTGAAACCTGTACGATAGCTTTGAAGGCAAGATTTTGACTAGGTACAGTTCCTATGTACATAGACAGAGAATGGCTCAGGCCTTGAGAACGCTTGGGAGTCTTTCCTCTCTGGTTGGAAGTCTGCAATGTCCCCACCTTGGTGGAAGAGGTGCCCAAACTGAGAAGTTACATGTTGTAACCTTATCTTCCCGTAAGTCATAGAGGTAGGCTTCATCATTTCAGGCTGGCTATGTAAAAGTGAGGAGGCTAAATGGGATTTTGTGCCAAATTAAGGAAGAGGAGTCATAGAAGAAGTGCAAAAGCCTTCTGGCTGTGTTTCTTGCCTGCATGGCAGGATGCCAAACACGATGAAGCTAAATGCTTTGGAAGGTGATGAAATGCTCCTGTTGCACAGAGAGGCTTGTACTATGGAGGCATCTAAGTAGATCCACAGGAGAAGCTGGTTGAAAGCAACACCCATCAGGCTGGTCTGTGAAGGGGAGCTTCAGTGGGGCCAGTCTTCTGGCATCACCTCTACTGCTACTGCCATCCAGAAAAACTGGCTTCACACGCAGGGGTATGAAGTAGCACTGACCATGATGGAAATGAAGCGAGAAGGAGTAAAAGAACAGACAGAATCCAGGAGCTGGAGGATCAAGCAGGAGAAGCTACTTAAGTAAGAGGTCCATATCATGTCATCATCCTGTGGTTTCTATTCCTAATTTTTTCTTTAAACTCAAAAATTAGAAAATTGCAGTGCCATGTCATGCTAGGCACAGTAATATTTTTTTGCATGTCTTTACGAAGATACGTGAACCTTGGGAATCTTGTCCATCATATCCACACTTTCAGCTATCTTGGACTAAAACACAACTGAAGCAGTGAAATTTTGTAATGACGTCTGGAGGATATAGCCTTTTTCCTGATTCAGAATACAACGCAAGGTTTTGCTCTTAAGTAGAAGGAACCAGTTAAGTTTTGTTCTTAAGTGGAAGGAAACTTCTTTCCAAACACACAGTAGATGTTAGCAGCTGTGAGAAACAGAGAATCTAGGTTTAAGTTGCAGGACAGCAGTATGATGTGAGCAATCTTCAAATTATCATGTCTGGTAAGTCTTCAGAACTGATTGCACAGTACCTTCCACACTGTGGCTGGATGTGGTAATTATTACTGTATCATTACAACATAAATACATGATCGGTCTGTTCTCCAAGCTGGGAGTTCAGTTTAGTGAAATTATACGGTTACTAGGGAGGAGCAATTGCCCTTATTGACACACGATCTTAGCAAATTCTAGTAACTGTGCAAAGTTGCATAATTGCATCCAGTTATTCAGCAATATTTTTTCTCTAATTTCTGCTTACTGCCATGTAATTATGATATAATTACATGGTTATTTCACCTTATAAAATAAACCACAAAGATTCAGAGCTTGCTTCACAGGCCCTGCTTAGCTTTAAGCAGAGGAATAACCCTGGACAAAGTCAAAGTGGCTTTCCCTGGGCTTGATGCTAAGCAGGGCTAGAGCACAACAACACGCAACATACCAGATTTCTAAACTGCCTTTCAGTCTAAGCAGGGAAAATCAACCTCATTTTTGAATTTTAGATTCTTACAGGTATTGATCTCCACAGACAGACGTGAGCACAATTTGGTCCATTTCCAATTAGGAACAACCAGGGGAAAAAATCTAAGAAAAAAAACCCAGTAGAAAGTACGTAGTTTAAAAAGCACCGTTGGCCAGGAAGCTCACCGTGCCTCCAGATGCTCAGAGATTGCATGTTTTCGTGGTGCTGCAAGGTGCTTATGATTTCAGTAATGAATATGCTGTGCTCAGGACCGCAGTTCTTTTGAAGCACTTTTATTTTGTCTGCAAGGAATTGTAACAAGTCTTTTTGTTACGTATGGGCTGAGTCGGGGCAGCAGTGGAATTTGGGGCCCCCTCTCTGTCTCTGGACTAGATAAGGCACAGGCAGCTGCATGCCAAGCTATCTCCCACTGTCTGCCAGTGATGGGACAGAGCTGGGAGGTAATTCAATCTCCACGCTGGATCAGGCCTGGGCCATGCCCGAGCAGAAGTGGAATGTTGTGTTAAATTACACTTGCAATTTTTTTGTTATACTGTATGAACTACTGTTTGGGGAGACTGGAGTGAGACCACCCGGCAGTCCTTGTTCTGACACATTGGGGCGGGCAGGGGATGGAGATGTTTTTGGCCAAAGAGCAGAGCATTTTCTCCTGGGTCTCACTCACTCTCCGTATCACCCCTCCTACATGCAAGGGCCACGTGAAACGGATAGCTGGAGGCCCAAACACCCTTCGAGCACAAGAACCTCTCCACATGCAATGGTAGCCCTGCTACTTCAGCCTCTTGTGTTGGAACAGCTAGGGTTGTTAAAGGTTATTTTTCCAATGCTGCAGATCCAGCTCTGAAAAATTCAGAGTACACCAAAACATTCCAGACCTGGTGCTGCAGCACTCCAGGCCACCAAATGCTTGTGACCTAAGTAAGGGTTAGTTGGAATAAATAAATACTGAATGGGGTACAAGAAGGCAAGGGCAGCCTGTCCCAGCTGTATGTGCGGCAAGATAGCACAAATACTTGAAAAGTATGAAATGCAATTGTATGTGACTCTTGAGGAAGGCTCACTTGGTTACTCAAGACAAATTACTTGAGAAAATTGAACGGGAATGAATACAAAGTGTTCTCTGTGAGAGACATCACCTGGGACAGTGCTTTCCAATAGTGATAATCTGATCACCTACTCTTCAAGGGCAGGACCTCACCTCAGCTTTTCCTCCACAATGCAAACTTTCAGGATTTGAAAAAGCCATAGATAATTGTCTCTAGGGTTCACAGTTTTATGGGAAGAGTGAACCCATAGATACTGATAGCTACTAAAATGCTGGACCTGGAGTATTCAGTGCTATATGACATATGATAGGAAACATCCACCAATATCTGTTCTTTTCCACAGCCAAAACATAAGTGCATTCTAATGAATAGCAGACATCAATCAATTAATTTACTCTTCAAAGCCAGTATCAAATAATAATAATAAAAAAGACCTGTTATCAAGTCTATGTGATGATGAGCAATGAGATCTTGTCTATACAGTAACTCTTCCAGTAGCACTCAGTTGCTCTATTTCAGCGAAGGTTGCTGTCTGTTTTAATTATCTTTAAATCACATATATTTTGAATTAATATAATTTGTAAAGGATTGAAAGTATAATTGCCATTATCAACCATTAAGGCAACTGAGCTGTCTTTCAAGCTCTGCATATCTCCAGGCAATCACATTTGAAAATGAATCCAGTGAATAGTACTTTTAAAAATGAATGTTTTTAGAATAAACATTTTGAAAAGTAGTTTTCTCAATTCACTGTTCTGTCATTTTAGAAGTGGTGAGCTTGCCAGTTGATCTTAACCCTCAGCCCTGCAGCTCTTCTTGGTAACCTTTCAAATAAATAGAAGGAGTCTTCTTTTGTCTTCAGGTATGTCTATGCAATGCCCCTTGATTACAGAGAAATTTGTATATGTATATTGGTGTTTTTTCACGTGAAATAAATTTTTTTGTACTAAATGCCTTTAGAAGACAAATTTCCCTCTTTTCTTTCCATGTTACAATTTTTTTGGCTTTGAAATATGCTAATGGTAAAAAGTATAGAAGCAGTGAGCACAATCTTATGTCAAAATAGGACCAACCTGGCAAATTTCTAGGTAATGCATCTTCGTTATTTAAAAATATTTGAACTAAATTCTCACTAGTAAGTTACATCTATGGAGGGCAGAGATAAAAATGGAAAAGTAGGCAAATGGCAAGTGTAAGAAGACCACAGTAGAAAGAAACTTGAAGGCCATACCAGAGAAGATATTGTCATGATGTCAAAAACAGATAAGCCTTGTCTTTGAAGGAAACAGGGCCTTTCTTAGCTGCACATAGTGCCCTCAGCTTTCAGCACTGCACAATGTCTGATAATCTTTCAAGCTACTTTGAGATGATAGTCAATTCTCTTTGCTTTCTTGCGTAGCCCATAGGTATAGACACTTCCTTTGTGATTCACAAGTATCAGAGTATCCTGGTTTCACTGGGATAGATTCATAGAAATATTTTTCTATTCAGGAAAGCTGCATTTTGAGAAGACTGCAGCACCTGATTCGTGGCAACAAAGTCAATAAGACAATTTAGTCTAGTTTGTGGCTGGCCATGGTGTGTGGATTTCCATAGTCATCAAGGCCTTTAGCAGTTTTGAGTAAGCAAGGTGCCAAAGCTGGGAGGAACGAAAGCCCGGGCAGCTGATCCAAGCTGGCCAACAGCAGTATGCCATGCCATCAACAGCACACTCACTATAAATTGGAAAGATTTCTGGGGACACCCTCCCACTTCTTCCTCCATGGTGGCCGTCCTTGGAGGGTCTCACCCGTCCTTCTGCTCCCGAGCCCTGCCCTCCCCTGTGCTGTGACCGCTGCACTGTCGCTGGAGCTGTGGTGTTCACTGGGTTAGGCATCTGGCACTCACTGCTGGGAGCACGCAGGTTGTGACCACTGCATGGGCTGAGTGTGACTTACTTTGTGTATTTTAAATTAACATTGGCGTTGATACTAGTTTGTTACTATTACTTTATGAAATCTGTTCCCATTTCAACGCAGAGGTCTCGTTTCCTTTTCCTGATTCCCCTTCCTGGGTGGAGAGGGGTCATTTTGTGACAGAATGGCTGGCAAAACGAAGACACAGAGTAAGTGGAAATATCAAACTGAGTTGAGGGAAATCTTTCCTGGTGTTTTAATATTTTCTTGTCACTAATATTATATTTCAAAGAGATTTGACTTTTCAAATCAGGAAATATGTAAAAGCTGAATGTATTAACTATGTCCAGCAGAACAACATTCAGATTTGAGGTGGCCAAGGCTCTTGTTAAAATGGGTTTTCTGCCTTCTAGGTTCACATGAGCCCATGAAAAATTATGTTAGGAACAAGAAACAAGATGGTAGTGTTGACTTTTCTTTGTTTTCTGAGCTCTGAAGTTTTAGAAATAAAATACTAGTTATGATAAAACATTGTTCTCAAAATAACTGTGGTTCACAGGAGGAATTTAAATTTACAGTCTGTACACTGCTGTCTTGCTACAGTCACCAGAGGCTGAATGTGCAGGCACACACAACTATAGCAAGTGACCTAAAGAAAATATCTCCCAGCTACTCTAGGGAAGCAACTTATGACAAGCCAGTAACTGCCAAAGACATTTTAAGCCATCACACTGTGTTTTATGCTTCTTGGTCATGACATTTCTGTGGCAGTGGGCCTACCTGGAAGATTTGAAACAATTAATAAGGGGTGCTCCTGTCCGGGAGACACAGATGACCATTCCTTGCTGCAGAATATTATGGGCAGTAACAGTTTACCTGGGGCTATGGAAGAGAAATTCCACAATGACTCGGTGTCATGAAAAACAAAACCACCACTTCTGTCTCAGGAAGCCCCTAAGCCACAAATTACTAAAGGCCATGAGAATACCCTGGGGAAGTATTTCTAGAGCCTTGGTGTATTATGTTGTACCATCACTCTTGGTGACAGTACGCTGGACGAACATTTGGCCTTGACTCAGTATGGCCATTTTTAGGTTCTTATGTCCCTGCATTCACCATCAGTACCTCCACAGAGTCCTTGGTAGGAGTAACAGAACAATTTTAAAGAAACTGTTAGTACAAAGCCACCTTGTACCTAGTTTAGACTTGAAAGGACTGGCCATATTCAGGGAAAATGGTGTAGTACCAGTTTGAATGGGATATGTAAGTGGGATTTCCTGACTCAGTTTTAAAATTGAATGTATACGGTGTTACGGCATTCCTTAAACATTGATTTTGTTTCACAAATTTCAGCAGATATGACTGTTTGAAACAGAAAAGCTGTTGGGAAAGCAAGCACTAAAACAGACCAGAAAGACCGGAAGTGGCTTGTGGCCTTTGATAAGTATAGCTCTTCTCTCCTGAGGAAACATGTCACTCTGGTCTTTCCTGCTTGAGCAAACCTCAAGCAGTATTTTACATGTTAAAAGGACATTTCAATGCAACCTATCTTTTCTTCTGACATTCTGAACTTTAAAATAAAGAGGAATTCATCTCTATTTTCCTAGCATCAACAGCAGATGTGAATACCGTAGTACTGCACCAAAGACTGCCACCAAAATTGAGACAACAGAAAGAGATCAATGTAATATACTGGTTTTACCTGACTGGTTTATTAGATGTCATCATGTTGCTGTGATCCTCACTTCAGTCTGAAATGAGTCAGTTCATTCCCAAAGTGATGGTGGCTCATTTTAATCATGCATGTAGTTGCATCAGGAAGTATGAAGTTCTTTGTATTTTCTTCCATATGTTAGAGAAATTCTTCCCCACTTTCTGTTTTTGTCTTTCATATATTACCCTTTTCTCAGATTTTGCTCAGAGCCATTGAAAGTGAATGGCTCCACCACCACCACACCTCTGCTCCTGCCTCCTGCTACATCAAATCGAAGTGCATAAAATGTATAGCGATTTGCTCCCAGGACTGTGACGTTCAGTGTTGCTCTGGAGTGTAAATGAGTTGAGTGTGATGGCTGGAAGGAGAAAGCATGAGGTAGGATAAAGTCAAATGCTGCATAGGAGCCCAAAAGGAGTTGTAAAAATGTGGTCACTTAAAAGTGCAAATCTGGTTTATTTTTCAAGTATTAAAAACAGACATTTTCTTTGGCAGCAGTTTGGAGAAATGTGTCTTAGCAAATTTCCTGACTGAACCAAAGAATTATTCAATGTTACTTAACAACTTGAAGCTATGGCCTATATAGTAATTAGCATACTTGTTATTTGCATTGATGCTCTTCCCTGCAGGAAGCAGACATAACAGAAGATACGAAACTGATAAAAAGTTTCGGTTTTCATCAGTTCTGAAAGTCATTTGGGGATATTGTTTTATTTTCGTTTTTACCATCGTGTCATTCACTGTTCAGAGCTCTACTAACATTACTCATCCAAATACAGAGACACAAAACTAGCCAGACATCTAGGAGTATTTTGGAGCAGTTGGCATGGCAGAAAGCCATTGAGATTAAATGGTGATCCATAAAGGATGCTCTCTAATCCCAAGGAGACGTGCATCGGTGGAAGCAATGAACCACGCTGACATTTTTACTGATGGTGATAGCTGGCATTCAGAACATTTAGCATTTGGCAGCAATGAGAGGCCAGCCGAAGCAGCAATGAAATTTGGAACCATCCAAAATCTCCTCCAAGCTAACAATTTACTTCTGTTCCTTTCTTACGAAGTTGACAATCTGGAATTCATGATTTGCCTGGTGATCAGCTGCCTTGAAGGAGGGAAATGGATCAGCCTTTTTCTATGATGCAGTGTTTTCTTACATTGTATATGGTCTGTCCTGTGGTACTTAGTTTCAGACAGTGCTTCAATCTGACATTCATCTTCTAAAATCCATACCACAACTCAGACAGATGTCTCAGGAACCTTATCCAGAAATGCTGAAGGAAAAGAAAACAAAGAAAGAAGAAAAAACTTGATTCGTGGAAGGAATCTTCTGATTCTTATAGTTCTCCACTTTGGAAGGTCTAAGATAAGAAAATCGTATATGATTTCAATTTAAAGAAGGAAAAATCTTCTTAAACATTCTCACAGCAAGGATTAAGGAATTAATGAAATTCATTAGGAAAAAAGATTAAAAGAATTAAATAGCATCCAGCTTTGCAAAAAGCAGTGAACAGAAAGGGCGGCTAGAGCATGATGGCCACTCCTTTGATGGTTTCTGAAGACATTTTTCTTACAGTGGAATGAAAACCAAATGTTCTGGAAACTGAACTATATAAAAGAATCTGCTTTCAGGACAAACAGATTTATTTATCTGTCTGTCTTTGATGTGTAAGATCAGACTCAAGACTTCCCAGTGCCCAATTCACTGTAGATTTTTCATGTGAAATCCATCTCAGCACAGGCAGGAAATGATACCTTTAATCCTGGTACGTAAAACACTGAAAAGCAAGTAGTGAGGGATAGAGAGATAGAGTGGGATTTACTTAATCTACTTTAGACACCTACAAGGTAAATGCCTTCTTATCAACTAGTGGCTCTCTTTACAATCAGAAATGGTTTTAGACAGAGAGTAATATGGGTGTTTCTGGGATGCAATGCACTTATCATAGTTAGGTCTCTATGTTAGGATGTTTGTCTTAGGATCCATAAACGCTCTATAGAAGTGAGCTGGTGCTAAGACTCCAGTGTTCATTTTCAATATGTGGTTACATATCTGAAACCTGGATTTATTTCAAGTTCTTTCTTATACTAGTTTGTGCACAAAAAGGACTAGATTCTAAAATCTTCCTCAGATAGGTAGATAGAAGTTCACAACTTTAATTTCATTGTGCCTTCCTCAGTCTGTGAAAGCATATAAATAATGCAGATGGAGACGTCTGCTAGGCAAACATCTAAATTTAAGTCAGGTATTTATATATATAAGATCCAAAACTTCTCCTTCAAGCCTCTGTAAGAAAAAACTATCTTCCATGAACATTTTATTGAAGCCAATAGTACTCCAAACAAGGCACCAATGAAAGAGCAAGATCTCGTCAAAGCTTCAGCTTCGTGAACATTTCCCAACTACATTGCTTCGAAAAGATGTAATTCTCTCAGTTGAAAAAATTCAGCTGTGTCCTTCCCCTCACACAAACAAAAATTGCTGTCAGTTGGAATACAGCATAAAGTAGTGTATTCTGTCACTGGGAGGAAGTATAACAAGATGAGGCAATGGTGGGAAAGCAGCTATGCTGTTCTCTTTGTACCATTTTACCTATCCTCGTTGAAAGATCTTTATGAGGGCTGCCTGGCTCCAGGGTTGGGAAAAGAGATCAGGACTGTGCAAAGACTGGTCGAAACAAATGTACCACACAGGCCTGCAGAAAGTGTCTGCTTGCTGCCACTTACCTTCTTCCTCTTCAGTCACGAAGAAAGTAAGAGACAGAACATATTACACCGGCTATTTTATTGCTTTTGCAAGTGATATTTTTCCTGTTTGGTAAAAATGTGTGTTATTGTTTATTTTTAAATTCCTCTGCCAGGCTGACATCATGCTTTGCACATTATGAGAAAAAATACTGCAGGGAGTTTTCTTTTTTTTTTCTTACTTGCCAGAGAATGTAGTGTTGCAACTACTGGCACGTTGCATACACAAGCAGCAAACAAATGCTACCACATTTAACCCCTCATTGGACCTTTTGCCTCCATGCAGGAGGATTTTTCTTTTTCTTTTTTGTTTTTTTTCTTAAAAGACACTGCTTCTGAAAGGTGTCTGGCAGCCACTAGTCTCATCACCACTCAAAATCTCAGCTCCTAAAGCTTTTCATGTGTATATTACCAAGCCCCCAGGATTCTCTGATTTAGCTTCAGGGAATGAATAATATTTGAAGTCTTTAGCTCATAACTTATTCTTCTACTCAGCTACTCCTTTCAGTTGTCCTGGCCTCCTCCCTCTGGTCCAGGTACTTCCTCCAACCCCTGGCTCCCCACAGTCCTATCTTGTTTTCTCTCTTGCCCTTCAGTGTGCCTGATCAGCTTTCCCTTCATTCCAAACCTTGACACCGAAGTTACTAAGTTGGAGGTTGCTTTCAATTTCAATGTGGACCCCAAAACAGTCTAAATTTTACTCTGACTAGCTTTTATTCATACCAAGGAATGTGGAGGAATGAGGAATGGAAGACTGGATATATTAATTTCTTTTCTCTGCAATTTGTTGTAATGTAGTCCCTGAGCACCACAAACTCTTCCTCAGGTTGGTCTTCATGGCTCGTTTAGGAAGGGAAGTGTTTTCCACCTTAGATGCTGGTATTCCCCCTCTTTGTTTACCTGGGCCAACCTGTAATCTGCTGGGATTGTTCCGAGATTATAATAAAGTCCTTAGGAGTCTGTGCTCTACCTTGTGCGAGCTCGGATCAAGAAGGTTTGATTCACGTGATATACCAAAATGTAAACAAAAGAGACAAATCCCTGAGGCACCTGAAAGGAAAAAACAATGGGGACAGGGTCAGCGACACAAACAACATCTCAGACTTGGTTTCATCATTCCCTGTTGTGATGTCTTCTATGTTGAGAAAACAGGCGGTAAAAAGCCTGAGGTTTCTATAGAAATTTGACAGTAACTGCTCTCCCCTGCCCACTCTGTCGTTTTTCAGAGAAGTGACTGTAATAGACACAGACCAAGGGAGAAAAAATGCTCCTCCCAGTTTCAATGTCTGTTTTTTATCACTTTGAGAAAGGCTTTAGAAAGAAACTTAATAGGTTGAGACAAGCAACCAGATCTTGCAATCAGCTCCACAGTCAGTGAGTCCCTGTGCAGGCCCAAGAGGCTGGGGAGGGAACCTCTAATGACCTGGCTGCAGACCAAGATCAAAAGACGTTTACCTTTTATTTCATGTGACATAAAGCTAATGCAATGTTTTAGAGATGGTGTTGAACCAAAACATTGGCTCTGTGCCCCATTTGAGCATACAAAGAATCAGAATCTAAACTCAGAATTCAGCTCTGAAATTTATGGCTGTTTTTTACTGATATGCTGGAGAGAACAAAAATCCCAGCTATAAACCACTGAGTGTTGGAGGAGAGTTATCTCCCAGATCAAGACCTTGACTCCGCATCTTGCATGGAGCTCAAAGTTTGCTTGCTCATTTCCCACGAGAGTCATCTTTGGCTCCAGCTGTATTGGTAAATTAAAGGTGCTTGGGATGGTTCTCTGGCACTGAGCCCAACGCACATGTGAGAGTCTATGTCCACATCATTAACTGTTCTTGCCCTCCGGAACAGGATGGCTGCATCCCAAACTATCCATTTGAAATGATCCTTGGCTCACTGTGGGGGCGCTTGCACAGCCCACCCTTGGAAAAGAGCCTGGATAACCCCACCTGCCAAGATAAGCATGTGGTTGTAAACAGCATGTGTGAATCGAATATGTAAAACTGCCCCAAAACTCATCATGTTAAAGAGGAAGATGACCATAAAACAGAGTAAAGAGTAACCAAGGAATTACAAAAAGGCTTTCGAAACAGAGGAAAAATCATCTTGAAAGGAAGTGTAAAAGAGGGATCTCAATTTGTAACAGGGGTGGAGATCTTGACATGAAAACAGCAGCAGTCAAAACCCGGTGTGCCACCTCTGGAGACACCCGGCAGCCCCCTGAGCTGGGGCAGGCCAGGCAGAGCTGGCTCCCCGTGGAGCGGCCAGCACCTGGCGAGTGGGCAGACAGCATGGGAGCCCACCCCAGCTGTGCGCCCCGACCTGCCGGGGCATCAGCGGGTTGCAGGGGGCAGCAGGGGTAGGTGGGCAGCAGAGACATCCCCCATGGGCAAGTATGTGTGAGGTTGTGTGTGCACATGAGCTTAAAGCTTCTTGGGATCAGGCTTAGAAAGGTGTTGAGAGGTGTGTAGGTGTTTATTAATGTTGTAGAAATGTCTAGCACTGTGATTTACCTGTTGTCATTCTGATATTGACCCTGAATGGGGTTCACTGATGGAGTGGTTACTTACTATCATAAACAACAAACCGCTGCAATCCTGATTTGACTTAAGCTCTGTGAACTCAGTGGCTTTCCCTTGCAACAGCTTGCGCTAACCCTTGAACTGCGTGTGGGTATTGTCTGCGGGAGTGCTGCACTGTCCCAGTAAAACAGGGCCAGGGCCTAGTCTAACACTTCTAACAGTGTGGACAATCAAATTGTGGTGCCCAGGAANCTGTGAACTCGGTGGCTTTCCCTTGCAACAGCTTGCGCTAACCCTTGAACTGCGTGTGGGTATTGTCTGCGGGAGTGCTGCACTGTCCCAGTAAAACAGGGCCAGGGCCTAGTCTAACACTTCTAACAGTGTGGACAATCAAATTGTGGTGCCCAGGAACTTTTACTGGCCTTACTTAATTTATCAGTATAGATGTAGCCTGCATTTTTCTCATGAGAGGGCTGGCATCCTATCTGCAACATGTACTTCACCTGCTCCTTTGGAGATGTTCTCCCACTAAATGCGAAGAAATAAGCAAGAGTAATGTGAGAACTTGTAAGTAATATAAGAAAACCTGGAGCACGTGTTTGTTTAAGTGAAATGTAGCAAATTTTGTGGAAATTATCACAGCATGGTGATCAGTTTGAGAGACTTACACTGGTCCTTCACTTTCTATCCTCACCACATCTTTAATGCTTCTTTGTTTATATATTTTTACATTAAAATCATAAGTGGCAGTTTGAACCCAGCATGAGTGTGATGGTGGCTAGAAGTTCACATCTATAACTCCACAAGATTTTGGTGTCAGTACCCGCACAGTCTGTGCATGGAAATCCAGTCTGACAGGGGTGACACAGAGCCCCTGTATCTCTGGTAAGAGCAATATTAATGCAAGTTGCTCAAGGGGAAAGCCAGCTCACCTTGCTTTGGCACCTAATTCAGTGTGTAGTGAGGTGATGGTAGAAAAAGAAATGGCTTGACTCTGCTAATGAGGGAGGAGGCAGCATCTTGGAGAGTCCCGGAAGATGACCAGGTACTCAGTTTGGGTGTTAGGGCAGGCAGACAGCGTCTTACCCTGGAGACCCTCAGAGAAGTTTTCCCTCCACTGGGCAGGCAGTGGTGCTTGAATAGTTGCCTGAAACCTCAGTATGAGTTTGTTGCAGGCAGACTGGATCTCAGCCGGTGATTCCTTTGGGCCTGGTCTAACACCTAGTAAAGAAATTGGAAATTATCCGACTTGTTCCACTGAGTTTCACAGGCTTTTTTTACATCTGCCCGTCTCCCTTTCTTCTCTCTTGTGGTTAATATAGAGCGCACAAAAGGAGGNCTTTGGGCCTGATCTAACACCTAGTAAAGAAATTGGAAATTATCCGACTTGTTCCACTGAGTTTCACAGGCTTTTTTTACATCTGCCCGTCTCCCTTTCTTCTCTCTTGTGGTTAATATAGAGCGCACAAAAGGAGGAAACATTTAAATACAAACATTCTCACATGAAGGCCAGTATTTTCCTTTTTGTGGAGGGGGGCAAAGACAGCAAAGTGCCTTTTCAGACTACTTCAGTGACAATTGCGTGCTCTTCAGCCCCGTCTATGGAGTACAGGGCTGTGCAGAAACCCCCAGGCTAGCTCTGACGGAAATATTTGAAATAATAACGGACTAATATTTGTGGCTGCTTTCATTGCATGTGATTTAGAGTAACAGTCATAAAGCATAAGACAGTATTTTAAATCTGGGTATTCTCAGCAGAGACTCAGTGCAGTCTAGGAAAAGCAGGTAGAATAAAAACCATACCTTGCATATACTTTATTACTCTGCTATGGAATGTAAGACTACAGTAAGATTCCTCTATTGTTCAGAAAAATAAAAAAAAAAAGTTCTCAAAATTCTGATATATTATCTAATGATAAAAATATTAGTGCCGACGTGAAATCACTTCACATGCTATCAATGATTGTATTGTTAATTCTGCTTTGGTCTGTAGCCGGACTTAGATTCTTTCCATTTTTATAAGTTTAAGGTCTGCTCTACAAGGGGATTTGGGCACGACATCACCACACCTAACTTGCTGTCTGCGTCCAGATCCTTGAAGTAGCTACTCAGATAATGGCCACTGAGGAGCACAGCTCCCATTTAAATTAATGAGAGTTAGACCCCTAAACAGCTTTCTAAAGCATGTGTTTAAGTGTCATTGATGAGACCGCTGTAACTTGCAGAGAAGGGGTGCAAGTCAGACAATATGCCACGACAATAAAGTCACAGCTAACTCTTGAAGTGATATCATCCTCAAAAAATAATAGTTAACAAATGTTTCGGGCTGTATCTGGAAAGGAGTTGGACACTTCCTCACCTGGCGAATGGCGGGAGTTGGTTTCAGCTGGGATTCACAACCAGCCACTGAGTGGGGACATGCCTACACCATTCATTTGGAAATGCTGACATCTCTCCTATTCAGGAGGCTAGGCACTCATCTTCAGCCTACGTGTGACTGAATTTAATAACCCAAGTCTTCTTTTTAAACCGAGGTATCAAAATCACCTCATTTAACAATAAGTGGTTGTGTCACTCTTCTTGTTTAAATTATGGCCAGTGGTGGTGGCACTCATGTTTCATGTTATGCATTAGTCCGCATAACAATTCATGCTCTCTGGACTATTCCTGTCTTTTAGCAAATGAGCATCTACTGAAAAATGCATTAGAAGTCCAGACCACATTGACCAGGATTGAGTTTGCCCCTCCAGCTGCCTGGTTTTAACACTATGCAACACTGCCAGACTTGTCTCTCTGGACCATGACTCCTACACTCTTACTTGTCACAGTAGCTCCTCTGTAGCAATAGTGGGGTACTGCCTTAAAAATCGGATATAAACTCCATGGCTTCAGTCTCAGAAAGCTCTGGAGAAACTAGAGCCCAGATTTGCCCTTTGTGAGTGGGTACACCAACTAGTAGACTCATAAGCAAAAGGTCTCCTCGCCTGTTCGTTTTAAGTGGAAGATGGGTAGTGAGTGGTGGCTCACTTTAGGGTAAAACAGAGGCATCCAGCACTGATGTAGACAGCAAGGCTTTGGAGAAGTGCAGGTGTCTGGACTTTAAGCAGCATTTAAACTTTCTGGATCTTTTTTTTCCCCAGACTTTACAACTTTTTATGAACTAGTTTGGAGTCTTATATGCATAAACTGGTATTACTGGGATCATATACCCATCTTCTAGGTATTTTGGTGTCCAAGTTTGGAACTTAACACATCTTGCCTTAAATTACACAGGAAGGTCTGTGGAAGAGCCTGGAGTTCAATACTGAGATCTGCAGGTCCTGCAGAGTTACCGAACTACTGACCCGTTCTGGCTTCTTCCTCAGCTGAAGCAGAAGAGAGCTTGTATATTTATTACAATTTAAAATTCTGTAGAGCATTTTCTTTCCTGGATTTCTGGGTCTGCGTGTTGGTAGCACAGTAACTATTTGCGAACACGTATTCATTCTACTTTCAGAATGAGAAATAGCTGACTGTAGATGTCTGGAAAGTTTTATCTGATTTGAGCTCAGAGATCCATCTCCTAGATATTTGGCTTGGCAAAGCTTAGCAAGCACTGTCATCTCCGTCTTAGAACCACAGTTCCCCTCAAAACCTTGGAAAGTTGTATGGTACAATCCCATCAAAACAGGACTTCTCCTCCCTCCTCCCCCAACTCGTGATTCTCCTTCTAGGAGTTCAGCTGCTTGTGATCCCAGGCTTAGTTTTGATACAGCCCAGCTGTGCAGCCTTAGCTCAAACTTTAGAGAAAATTTTAAGTTATGAGAAAGACCTGTAAGAAAGTACATAGACTAGAATCAGCCAAGTTAAAATGCAAAATTGGAGGCAGAGGTAAGATCATTCGGATAGGCAGAGGTAACAGCTGAGGGATTCAACGATACCACCATGGACAAGCAAAGTTATAAAATCTTATGGGAGAAGACAGTGAGCCAGAGAGATGGCAACTCAGTGACACCGAGGACCAGCCTGCTCCCAGGAGCTGCAGCAAAGGCTGATGCTTTCCACCTGACAGATGCCTACCTGGCCAGCAATGTCCTACTGGGTGTCTTACTGGGGACGGCGAGCACGCTAACGCCTGGCCTGGTATCTGACGCTAATGTTTAGCTGCTTACATTCTAGCTATCTATTGTGTGCACTAACCAATGCATAATTGTCTTGTGGGTTTCTTGTTGGGTATACCCTGTTTGCAGACTTCGTCTCTTCACACACGGTGAAAGTTGACTGAATAAAGAGAGCCAGGGGATGGAATAACAACCTGTAAAAACATGGCTCTGTACTGCTCTACCCTAACACAGAGCAATATAGTGTTACACAGGGTACAGTTAAACCATTAAGAGTATTTTTACATTGCATATTTCCTTCCCAGGAAATATTACACTTAAGATGTGCTAGTTATAATGGGTTAGAAACCTACAGCTGCCTAACTGGAGACACATGCCAGTCTAACTCTGTAACACAAAGAGTGGAAAGTATCCCAAAGGAGTTCAGTGTTTGAAAAGAAAAATATCAAGATGAACAGAGCTCTCTCACAGGCAAAACATACACAGAGTTAGCAAAGAAAAGAGGTTATTGAGACACATTCTCACTTTACTTTTGCTAGCACAGGTAGTGAAGAACAGAAGGCTAAGAAACAACACTGCTAGTGCAGTGTGTGACTGCAAATACCCCTAACACTGGCAACTGAAATCTCTCTTGCCATTTTTAAACATCAGCTTCCACAGTAGAAGAGTGATGGTACTTCAGGTCTGCATGAGGTGGCTCAGGACTTCTCAAGACTGGGCATAAACCTAGGAGGGGAAAATCGTCATATCTTGTTGACAGAAGAACGGCAAAGTTTTCAAATTTGGAGGTGCCTAAAATAAGGAATCAAAACTTTTGTCATTATTGTGAAATTTTATTTAATTTTGCTCCAGTGGGTAAGAAACAGCATAAACCAACATTAGTAGTCTGAATGTTAAAAAAAGGCAACTTGTGACTATCAGCATGTATAAAGTTGTCAAAATGTTCCCTCTCTTGATGTAGTGTCAGCAGCTTTTGGATCTTTGTAAATATTCTGCCTCCCTCAGCTGTTTATGCCTGTATTTATTTGATAGTACTTCCAGCCATCTAAAGTAGAAGATGGCAAAGTAGAATCCTCTGGAAACTGCATATTAATGTATCATGCCTTTTATTTATAAACTCCAGCCTTCTTCAGATTTTTCTTTTATTCCTGTATAAATGTGAACTTTTCAACTTGGATAATCATGCAAAGCATTAAAAAAAAAGTACAAAAATTGCCAGTGGAAACATATATCTTAAAGTCATTCATGTTCTGGCATATAAAGTTCTCAGTTATTTTATAATGGTTACTTTATATTGTTTTCTTAATATTGTTTTCTTTCTTTCTTTGTTTCTTTCTTTCTCTCTTTCTTTCTCTCTTTCTCTTCCTTTTTCTTTTTTTTCTTTCTACATTCAACTGATTATGTCCATGGAAACTAGCCCTAATTGTAGCTTTACAGGCAGGCAATGTTTTTCATCATTGGCACATACTGATGTAACTCACTGGGGAGTAGCACAGCACTGAGCTGCTGTTTTCTGTTATGCTGCAAATCAGGACAAGATTGGTATTTCTGATTTTTGCAAGTGGCCTACCAATTCCCTGCCAGATTATCATGTAATAAATAAAAACATCACCAAAGATACTAGGCTAAGCACTGGTCAAAAACCTCCCAAAAGGATAGTCTTTTAAGGAAGATGTTTGTAATTACTATGGTGGTCTTCATGACCAAAGTTCATTTTAGCCACAAAAAGCCTGAGTGTTCTTCCTGTAGGTGCAGAGACATAGATATGATCCCTTCTTTCACCCTTGGTGCAGGGCCATGATGCAGAGACTGTGACACGTCTAGGCAGGCTGCTATAGAGATGCATGGACCATATCGGTGGTACAAGGACGCCTCCAAACCCTGCTTTGCTAGATGGCTCCTTGACGGCTGTAATACTTGGGAAAGCTGGGACACTGCTAACCGAAGAGCGCGCCTGGGAAAGCCTTTTTTGCCAGTAAGGTACAATTGAGACCTTCAGAGGCGCGGGGGAATGCACCTAAAGAAACTCGGCAGAGAGGCAGCAGCAGGCAAGGGTGCTCACCAGCTCCCACTGACCACGGCTGGCCTGGGGAGCACTCCTCTTTGCACTGCGAGGATGGGACGGTGGGCAGCCTGCCCACACGGGTCCGTCACCCCAGCTCTGGCAGGGGAGAGAGGGCTCTGAGTGAGCTTCCCTCTCCTGGCCAGCCAGGCGGCTACCTACCACAGAGAGGGACGCTTCGGGCCGGGGAAGGTGAGCCAAGCTGCCTGCTCGGAAGCCAGCACTCGCTCCGCAGCTGCTGCAGTTCGGGAGGCTGCCGGCCCCTGCGCAGCCGCCTGCTGTGCTTGGTGGGAGGGCGAGGGAGATTTCGTCTGCAGGTGCTGCTGATCATTGGGCCTTTAGCATGCTGAGGCGTGGGCGAGCGGCTGGTAGCTGGCCTCGATGAGACCTTGAAAACACCACACAGACAACGACACCGGGTGGATGCCGAGGCCGGTCTCTAATGACTGCTCCTATTTCTTTGCACTTTAGCCCCTGTTTTGACTGTTGCTTGGGTTAATCCCTATTTGTTTCTTTAAAGCCAAAGGTCCTTGGCAGAAGACTATACATGTCTCTTAAAGGAAGGGGCCATCTCAGCCCTTGTTCATTGGTGTAAGAATTAAATCAACTGGAACACGAGGATTTCAGATAGCACGCCAACGAGTATGCTGTGCTCAGGCAGATAAGGCCAGACTTGTGTCAATATAGTTTTGATCTCTGGCCTTTTCCAACCCACTCTCTTCGGGAACAGGTTTTTGTAAGGGTAAACTGAAGTTTAAAGCTTCTGTTGCGAAACACTCTTTTGTACTTTTCTGCAGCCTTCATAGTATGAAAAAAGATACCATTTTTATTATTACTGTTACCTCTTTTGTGTTAATCCACCATGCACTTGTTCTTGGCAGAAGTTTTTGCTGACTTTAAGAAAAGCTCACTTTAAAACACCTGAAAGCTAAAAAAAATAAAATTTGTTTGCTTTCAGCCTCTGAATTTTGAGGGTCCTCTATGTATTCTATAGCAACCCATGAATTACAAGTATGGAAATGTACGAAGGTGTATTAATATGTGTTTGCATTTCTGATTTTTCTATTCTGCTATATCGAATGGTGTTAAACTGACAGCGAACTTGGAAATATAATGTCACAACACCAGGCACTGGCAGATAGCTTTTAGAAGCCGTCAGAGCTCAGGCACATGTGCTTTCCTAACGACACCACTCATTCAATCACGTTTTAGCAGCCTCCCAGCAGGAAGCACTGATTTGTTTAACTGTATTAAGCTTAGATAAGAAAGGAAATGATATGTCTACACAATATAAGACAACGACTCCAAAATAAGTTTGACATTGGCCAATAATCACTCTAACATTTTTGTGGCTTTAGCAGCTTTGGAGCCTGTTGAATGGCACAATGGGAGGAAAAAGGAAAGTGAGAGAACGAACGCCCGCTTATTGCTTTAGCCTATTCGAGATGAATTATTAGGAAGGACAGCCAACACTCAGGCTAAACGCTAACAGATGTGGTGCCGAGCGTGCCATTTAGATGCTGGTGTTTTTCTGTGGAGCAGTAGGAAGTGGCCGCAGTGGGTGGCAATGGGAGTCGGTGTCCGGGTGGTAAGTGGTTGGGGGGGTACAGCCCCAGCATCCCGGAGAAATCCCACCCAATGGTGGGGCTGGCACAATATCTAAGGACCTGGTTTAATCTTTTTACCCAATTTCTGCCAGGAAACATCTTGTTACCAGGCATGTCTTTGACAGTCACTCTGTCCATGAGGCAGGAGAAAGAGCTCAGGTCTTTTGAGAGGCACAGGCAGCTCTAAAATTGCTCTGTCGGGCAGGAGCTAGTACAGATCAGTCATCAAAGCTGCAGGGGCTGAAAAGAGAGGCCTCTCTCAGCCCATTGGATTCACTCAGGACGTGATGAAGCAATAACTTTGCCATTGACATGTTTAGGAAGGGTTTTTGCAAATCCACTTATGGGTTTTGGTGCAAGATGAGTCTGGTACCCATTAAGTGCGAGTCTGGGATGTGCTGGGCAGCCCTGTGGTGTGACAGAAACAGGCTGGCTGCTTCACCTTGCAGACATCTGCCAGTTGTTTTCCAACAGGACTGTTTTTCTGCTTCTTAACATGTGAATTACAGTGACATAACTGTGTGTTGAAATCCGACAAAGCCGTAGCAAACTGGTTGAATGCTTTGTGGTGTTCAGAGCTTCGGTGACAGGGACAAAAAGGTTTGCAACACAAAACCTAACATTGTGCAGTGATGTAGGAGGCTGGTCAAGGAGCACAAAAAGCAATAGCAAAGACCCACAATGGGAGATGCGATTACCTTGTGAGCAGATCCCAAGCCAATGTTTGCTCAGAAAAAGACATCATTAAACACATTTGATGAATGAAGCCATTCTCATCACAAGCTGGTTGCATAAAAGAGTGGAAGATGGCATGTTGGCCAAGATACTATGCATTCTCTCCCACGTGCCTGCCTTGAAAAGCCATTGGTGTGAATCCTGATTCATGGAGGGTAAGGAAAGGTATAAGCCAACAGCTGAAGTTTTTACCAGAACCATGCTCAGGGACTCATCTTCCTGTGCACAAAGAATGCAAATAGTTTCTACCATGGATTATCACTGGTTTTTTTGTTTTTTTAATGGACAACTCAGTCTGATACAGAAAAAAATTATCACCAAAGTAAAGACTGTCATGACTTCTTCCCAACTTCAACCCTGTTTGGGGGTTGGTTATATTCTGCCCTGTACTCTTCCTGGGATGAAGAGCCTCTTCATTAAAAGGTTCAATATTAAATGTCTGTTCTTCATCCATTTGGTCTTCTCACTTTCACTTTTGGGATCTGAAAAACCAGACCATTGCACCTTTCTTTCCTTTTTCCTGTTTTGACTGGTCAAACCCATGTTCCTAGAGCCAAACAGTTAATAACTGGAAGCTGGATTTCTCATGAATAACTCTGGTTTCTTGCCTGCCAGCTGAGAAAGGACAGCACTGTAATGAAAAGGCTCCTCAAGCCCAAGCAACTACATTTTTAAATGATTGCTTATAGTTTGATGAATTTCATAGCTCTTAGGAAAAAACTTTCCAGTGTGCTGGTGAGAGAAGCCCTGGAGTATCTTGCCTGGGGAAGCTGTGGACAGTTCACCAGCAGCAGTCTGTAGGGGCAAGTTAGATGGACATCTGTCAGGAATGACATAGGCAGTGTTACCTCGGGGTTTGGAGGTGGCGTGAAGACCTCCTGCAGTTCTCCCAGACATCTCTGTCTGCCCGATGGAGGATCAGGGTCTGCCTCATCTCACAGGGAAGAGGCTGCATGCCACTATGACCATATTTAATTACCCTGGTGCTCCTTATGCAGAGGTGAACTTACGAACTTCTATTTTATGGATTTCTTAACAGCACTGAACAGAAGGGTTTTGGCTTCTGCTTACAGTGTGACAGATTTTGCTGAAGAGACCTCAAGAATTGGATAGGTAGCCTCCATTCCAAGTCCAAGTTTAAACTGCTCTGAAAACATCTGTTTTAGCTTGACTCTTGCAGGTGGGAATGCCATTCCTAGTACTTCTGCGAAGCTGCTAACATCAAGTTCGAAATAATTTTAATGTTAGAAACACAAATAAAAACCTCATAGACTTTAATGCAATATAAGTCACTCCAATGCCTCCCATCTAGGTCAGTTTGTTAAGGACACAATTATCAGAGCCGTTCCCAGACTGAATTTAATCATGGGACAAAATACAACTGCAGACGTCATCTTTACAAGGACAAAGGTTTCAGATTCGGCACTGTGTACTGTAGCAATAATGACAACAGGATCCAAAAACTATTTTCCAAATGCTATTCCAGGCTTCCCTGCCCTTGGTATTGCTCTGTTCTCCAAGTCATCTGGATTTTAAGGGTGCTTGTGCTTTCTTATGGTCATAGTCTCCCATGACTTGGCCAGACTTGAATGTGTGTCTCGGCCACCTCTCGGTGACTAGAGAAAACAAAAAGTGATGCCTCTCTGTGTTCATCATTCAGGCATGGGTTTATCCATGCATGTGCAGGAGATCTGGCAGGGACAGGGAGAACCCTGAAACCTTCTTGCCTCAGCAGTGCTGCCTGGGAAGAAACCAGACATTGCGTGATATGACTGAGCTCAGCCTCTTGAACAGACTCTTCCGACAGGCCTGTGTGTTTCAAATACTGGCCTTAGTGGGTTTTGGATTTCTTATTTAAACCTTTTTCTTTCTCTAACCCAGTTTTTTTTAAGTGATCTAGAATATCTTCATTACTATATCACATGCATCATCTGTAGTTGCAAAATGCTAGTAAAACACTGCAGCAGGGACTGAAAAGGACACAGGAGAATGTTATTTAAAATTACAAATGAGTTTGACTGGGATGAGCTTCACATTTAACTGTTTTATCTCACTTTGCTCTCTCATGCTGTGAAGTTACCAGAGAAACAGAGTTGCAGAGCTGGCTCCAGACAATATCTCCAAAATTCAGCTAGCTGGAAGCAGGGCATTTGCCTCAGTTTTTGAACAACTAATACAAAGCAGTAGATATCGGCTGATTTCAAAACTTCTGCTATTGGTTTATGCCGGCTGAACTCTGGGCCACTTTGCATCTTGCCATCCCTCACCATAGTAGAAGGCGAGCTCACAAGACACATGCTTTTCTGTCATAGCTACCCTCAAAAATTACCCCAGTCCTTAAAGTACTCTTGTGAATTTAGGAAAAGGTTTTGGAATAAGAATTCATTTGGGAGTGGGAAACCATTAAAAAAAAAGAGTTGGTGCACAGATAAAACTTCTTTCCATTTGGCAACAAGGTCCTGATGAGCACGTCTCAGCCAGCAGCCAGGGCCACGACATTTATTCCATAAAAGCTACCTAAATATTTTTGACTTCTGCTCAGCATTGTTATGCTGAGCTTCTGCTCAGCTTATGAAAAATTAAGGACATCTTTTAATTCTTTTTTTTAAATGACGTGGAAAAGAGAATTACATTTTCTGACAATGGCAGAAAACTAAATAAATGAGATCCATTCTTTCCAAGTTAAGAGTATTAACTGCTACAGTTACTTACTCAGCAGGGATTCCCCGTTACTTGAAAATATGTTGTATGTATTCAGTTTTCTGCACTTCTGAACAGTCAATTAGTTAAACATCTTTTTCTTTTTTTCATTATCAGACATACTGACTTGTAACTTGCTCTGTTACCTCTGAGCAAAACAACTGGACTTTGGACACAACTTAAATGATTCCCTGCAAATTCTCTCATCCCATGGAAACTTCCACTTATTCCACATAATTACCTTAGATATTTTCAGTTACAAGGCATTATTTTAACTGTAAGAGATCATATAGGAAATTAGTCACAGAGCAGAATACTGAATGCATCTTTATTTCCTAAACTTGTTTAAGAAAGAGTTTGCTTGTCCTGTTAAATTATATGATACTGCAGGCTATTTTCCCACTCCAAATCAGAATGAAAAATCAAATATTTTTGTATATGAAGAGTACAGTGTATATTCTGACCAAAGCCTAATCATTACTTTTAGTATAAATTCACATTTCAGAATTAAAAGTTGTTGGGGTGCAGAAACTAAATGTTTACTTAGGAAAACATAAAAACAAAACTGTTGAACGAATTGGAATAATAAAAAAAAAATAATAATTTTGAGATTCACAAATGTCTATGTTTTCCTATTGCCAGCTTTGGTTTTAACTGTCAGGCGTTTACCAATTGGCTGAAAAGTTTACTACAAAACATGTACTTGATGCCTTGTCTTGCATCTGTGATCTTTACTCCTATTTCCACGATCCTTCATGTTTCAGTCACAAAACTAGTACAACTTTTTTTCCCAGTTCTTTAGCAATACAGNCACAAATATCTATGTTTTCCTATTGCCAGCTTTGGTTTTAATTGTCAGGCGTTTACCAATTGGCTGAAAAGTTTACTACAAAACATGTACTTGATGCCTTGTCTTGCATCTGTGATCTTTACTCCTATTTCCACGATCCTTCATGTTTCAGTCACAAAACTAGTACAACTTTTTTTCCCAGTTCTTTAGCAACACAGGCCCGCTTTCCAAAGTGATGAGTTGGATGCCCTAGCCATGTAACTCACACACTGATCTGGGCTGTTTGCACAAAGCATGACTGTGCAGGAACTTGTTCCTTGAATGCATATTAAAAGCATTTGTCATGAAGATGAAGGATTTGTAGTTCATTCATGGGGCAGCTGCTTTCAATCTTTATTTCATTCACTTGTATTCATGTTAAAAACTCATCTCTTCCGTTGGACTTCCTGTATTTGTTTAATTATTTTTTACATATCCTATGCATATATATGTTCATCTTCGATTTTCCCTGACACAAGCCCAGTGCTAAAAGGTATCGTAGTTTTTGTTTAAGCTCATAATAATTTTACTTAATGGTTATATTAACCTATATAAACAGAGAGAATAATAAACTTATCCTCCCAGAATTTAGTGAAAAGACCTAACTAAATAAAATATTTTCTGCAAAAATTATATCTAACCCACACACCTAGCTGCAGATGTCTAGTTTCATAAGTCATCTCTTCTACTAGTAATTTAAGAATTCAACATGGAGGGTGTTTCTCCCTTAGATGAATACTCTGAGGTAAACATGATATGAAAAGCAAAAAAATAGTGGATTAAATTTTTACAGAGCTGTAGCCCTGGAAATGTTGGTCTCTCTTAGAGGAAACTCAATAGTGCTACGAAAGAAAGTTACAGTCCTTCACGGGGCTAGCTACACTTGCTTCAACAGATCTACCCCAGGGATCTGCTTAACCCACAAGTTATGCTTTCCATGCAGATAGCATGAATGCTACAGTTATTTTTGTCACCAATTCAGATCATACTGGCACAACATTTCAGCCTCATGGGAGAAAGGGAAATGTTGCTGCTGAGCTGGAGACCTGTTCCAAGAAGTTACTGATATGGTGGAAGAATCCATTGCTTTCAGGCAAGATGGTGCTCCCCCAGGAAACAGCAAGGGTCTGGGCCAAAAAATGCATGTTTTTTATCTCAAAACGAAATTATTCACGGATCTCATCTCATTAAAATCAAGTCTGATGGAGGCTTTCACCTTAGAGTTCAAATTTTACCTTTGCCTCCTGCAGAAGACGTGTAGCCAAACCCAGTCAGTCCATCAGGAAGCCTCAGTGTTTGTCTCTGTTTCATCCATGCAGGGGGAGTCACTTCAGGGACTGACTGATAATTACTTGTTTTAGGATTATTTAGATTTTCAGAATCAAATTATTTTTAGTTGATTTATTGCCTACTTGAGTCAACAGCTTCACTTACTGCCCTTTGCTAGAAAGATCTAAGTACCTAAACAGTGTCACACTAGCCCATCTGCTGGAGTAGGAGTGGAGGATAGCCAAAGCAGCCAATAAAGAAATGTCAAGGAGACATATATACTCAGTCCCTAGCCAAGATACAGTCAAGGATGAGAAAAACATGGATATTTTCAAGCGGGCTCCAAAGCATAGCTTCTTTCCTGGGGTCAGGTATCTAGAGCAGGTAAGTCCTTTCTTGCTAAAATTGAAGGCGGGAAATATCATCCGTATTTGCAGTAGCCAAGTACTTTGGAGTGCTCACCTGAGAAGTGAGATATACAGATCAAAATTCCCCCTTTTGGTTGACTTTGAAGGTAAAGCAGGTATTCAGCCTCCCAGGTCTCCCACCCTGCTAATTTAGTCAACAAACAATAAAGTATTCTGAGGTGGAGTTTTCTCTGTATCTCTTGGATTGACGCTGTTGTCCTTTGTACGAGTAATTGGATATTGTCTAGCCCAGGCACCCAAGCCTCACTCAACTCTTCCATGTAAGCGACTTCATATAGCCTGTAATGCAAGTAAAAAGCTTGCAAAAAAAGAAGACTTGTTTATATTATGGTATAACGAAGTATTTTACTATGGATTAAGAGGCACAAGGTATTCAAGCTGCAAATATGTTCCTATGGAGTCAAAATCATGAAGTAGGTGACAGAAAGCCACACTAGTATCATGTTGGGAACACCACTGTTTTGCACACTGTGGGCTGGTGAAGCTGATGGCCTTTAGTAATGAGTGGCTTTTTTGGCCAAGGAGAGAGGAGTGCTGTATTTCCACCACGAGAAGATTAAAGTGATAAATACCTCTACTTCAAATGAAGAAACCAGGTCAATTGCCAGGAGATGGTTATAATTCGAACCACTGCAAAAAAGTAATGTCTCAGCCTAGAACAAGGAAATAGCAAGTTAGAGAGTTCTTAAATTTGGTATTTCAGGTAGCCTTAGTGAACTTCATCCTAGAATACTTAAAGAATTGACTGCAGCAATCTCAGAAGCATTAGCAGTTACATTTAAGAAATAGTGGAGGACAGAGAAAGTACTGGAAGGCTAGAAAATGTCATACTTATTTTTAAAAAAAGAAGAGAAACAATAGATTATTCAGTTTAGCTGAAGTATCCGGGAAATACCGTAAATAATGAGCAGACATGTTTTTGCCGGATAAGCTGAGTAATGAAGAGTACAGACTCATCAGGAGCAGAACAATCTAATTTTCCTCCACAGAACAGTAATAAACTTTCTGGACTCTGTAGTAACAGTAGATACAGAAACATGTATCTTGAAGGTAATAAGACTTTTGACACTGTGCTACACACCAAGCAAGTTGGCTAGGAAAGCATAGCCTTGAGAATATGTGGAAGCTGTTGAGATAAGTCTTCTGAGAGACTCAGAATCTTTCACTTTCTGTCAACATTGGACAGTTAAGATTCAGCTGGATAGGGTGCTGGGCCATCTTGTCTAGACCGTGCTTTTGCCAAGAAAGATTGGACCAGATGTTCCTTGAGGTCCCTTCCAACCTGGTATTCTATGATTCTGTCATATGCTGGAGAAAGAAGTGAAATTTGGAATGATATACTGGCAAAATGGTCTAAAATGGGATACTGCTATGTGAAGACATTAAGGGCAAGTACCAGTTTCTACACTTAGGTGGAAATGCAGGTCTACAGTGGGGAACAATTGACTAGATGGCAGATCTTCAGGAAAAAAACAAAAGGAGTTATGATGAATTGGAAGCTGAACTAGCTTGCTGAAAAAATGTGAATGTCACACTGGGGAGTGTAAACTTAAGTGTAGCATAAAAGTAATGTGATACGATCCTTCAATTCCATTCAGGTTTGAAAGGCCTTTGCTGGAGTCCACTCTGCAGTTTTGCTTCAAGGAGGATGTGAAACTATGTGAGAGGGTTCAGAAAGCAGCAGCTTGTGTGACCTCAAGGGAATGCATCTTTTTTTACTTCATGAATGGAAAAGGGTGCTTCCAAGACAAATATCCATGGCAAAGATGTAAGTGTGGGAAGGCTCTGGAGCATCTATAACTTAAAGTCTTCAGACAGTATCTGCTAGGAATTATATAGTTTGTATAGATTGTATCTGACAAGGAGTAGAAGAGTAAAATGATCTATTGAGGTCTCTTGAAGACGACCTTGAGATTTTACCATGATCTTATGACTAACTTTACTTTACATAACACCAAGGTCTATGTAACAGAGAGGCCATTGGGACTGCATCCTGGCTTGACCACATTGTTGAATGTTATGTTTAATTATTAATGCCAAATAAAAAAAGATTAGGAGCTCTGAATTCTCCTGGTACTTTGATTGATTTTAGTGAAGAAGCCAGCAGAATTACAAGCAGCTACACATCTGTGCTTCCCCAGTGGAGTTGATGCAGGTACACAGATGACTAGTCAATTAACTCATCAGGCCCCATAGACCAAACAAAGGTGGTTCTACTGCATATTGTTCAAACTTACAGGAATGACAGCAAACTAAAATATCAACTGATTTTAATAACACAGCTCAGTGATTTGAAGAATGTATCCTAACTGGTAGAGGTGGATATCAATTTCAGCCATATGCAATCTGCAAAGTTCATCATGAATTTATAGAAGTTCATCATGAACTTATAGAAGTTCATCACTTCCAGAAAAAATCAGCAAGGGTAGATGCATATGGAAAGCCATTTATGAAGATTACACAAATCCATCAGACAGAACGTGGCGTTTGAAAGTATTTGTTCCCTCTTCAGCATAAGTGAAGAGATGTGGGCTGTGTATAACTGGAGGGAGGCACTGAGAGGAATGCACACAGGAGGAGGGGTTTTTCACAGTCACCAATTTAACAACATCAGGCAGGAACATTAGAAGAAATAGGCTATCTTTCCATGTATTATAATTGTGTGTGGTGCTGTTTTTAACCTGTTAACCACATATAAAATCCAATAACATGCTTGACTGAAAAAATAGTCTTTATTTGAAAGTATTAAGAGATGGAAAATCCACCACTTCTTTTGTAATTTTCCCTAATGGTTTAACATTCTCAAGTCTGGGGAGGGGAAAAACCCAACCCAATCCAAACCAAAACAACCAATAAACACCTCCCTTCCCCCCAGTCTGCATTATTTCCAGTCTGAATTCTTGCGGATTTAATTTTCAGCTCTTTATTTTCTCAGTAGATTAAAGAGCCCTTGAGTGACCAACTTTTTTCTTTTCTTTTTTTCCAAAGTGTTGATAAATTCTTCTGTTTCTCTCTTTGATAAGTAAACAGACTAATTCTTAGCGGCAAAGCCTAATCTCAGTCTTTCTGCTGCCTGTTTTTTTGTATTCTCTCCAAGTTCTTAACACTCTCTTAAAACTACAGTTACCAGAAGTGGATATGATGCCATAGTATCTTTTTCCCAGTGCTGAACACAAAAGTTAATCTACCTCTCAACTCCTATTCACGGATTGCCTATTTATTCAGCCATGAACTGCAGAGAGATGAAGTGACCTCTTGCATCATGAGTCTGGTTCCCTGCTGTTTGAATTGCCTAACCATTTGTAAGAACTAGAACTGCTGCACTGGGTCCAGCCAAAAGTCTATGAAGGCCATTACCGTATCTCTGACAGTAGCTAGTCACAGACACTTAAGGAAAACCAGAACAAGCTTACAATTATCTTTTCCCCAGTATATTTCACAGTTTTCAGCAGTTTGCAATTTAAAGACCTCTTAAATAAAAAGCTGCGCTATTGTGTTAATAATTCTTGATAGATTTTTTTCCCCATGAATTTACCTAATCTCATACTTGCTAGTCCTTGAACTGTGAAAAACAGTGAATAATCATTCACCGTTCATCTTCTCCACACTGTTCATGACATTTTATTTCTCTATCATATATCCCTTTATGTTTCTCTTTGCCAGGGTGGATACTCCTAGTCTGTCTCACTCCATGGAAGTAATTGCCTAATTTTGCACATCCCTGTCATTTCTGACATATTTTCCTCTTTCTACTCTTTTATTTTGGAAATGGGGAAAAAGAACTGCACATAGGATTCAAGATGCAAGTTCTGTTTTCAATTTGTTTGACCTGGTAAGAAAGCTCTGCAAAAGGACTCAGCACCAAGACTCAGCTACCTAAATTAGGTATTTAAATTGACTGGCCAGATTTCCAGGACTGTTGAGTACCAACTGCCTTCCACTGAGGTAGTGGAAACTGTGGTTTGCTCCTCTGAATATCTGAACCCTGCTGTGGACATTGAGCACTTTGGAACTAACCTTTATAATATAAATATACCCTGGAAACAGCATGTTTGCCTGAGCAGTAACAGAATGAAAAAATTCCTCTAACTCTCTCACATTTTTTAATGTTGAGGTTAAATATGCAATCATGGGTAGGCAGGAAGAGGGTGTGCAGCTCTCTGCAACTGTATCATTTCATCATTTTTATGAGCAGTGGGGATTATTTTTTTGCAAAGAACACTATGCATTATAAAAACATCTGATTTCTTAAAACACATTTCCTGGCATCTTAGACTTCAGCAATATTTCTTCTTTTCTTCTTGTGTTTTAGATGTTTTTTGAGGGTTTTTTTTTTCCCAAAAAAATTCTTGGGGAAATCATGACTAATTATATCTAACTTAGGCTACATTTATATTGCTCTATGGAAAAAATGTTTACCTTTTACAACAACAGCGGGAATGCTGAACTGCTTTGCTAATGCTGATGTATTCCCTTGTAACAGATAGGGGCATAGTTTTAATTCTTTTTAAACAGAAGGCTTTTTATTGCTACAACCCTTACTCTTTGCCACGGATCATAACTTCACTGAAAGGCCCAAATGAAAAAGAAGGAACAAATAACGAAGCAAAATTCATGAATTCAAGTACACCTGCTTCCTGTTCTAGAAAAGTCTCACAGAAAAGTAATAGTATTGTTCTCCTCTATCATCAACCCATCCCTTTTCATAAGCACTGTATTTTTCCTCAACATAATTAAAAAAGGAGAGTTAGTATCCTGGGAATTTATATGCTTCATTTATTAGCACCTGGTGTACCTCTTTCTCTCTCTAGTTTTTTCTCCCAGCACACATGTATAGTAGATGATATAACACAGAAAAGGCAGGAAAGTCCACATGACTGCTTCTTTCTAGAGAAACATGGCAATGTGGTTTTATTGCACTAAGAAATGCAGTGCTCCTTTGTCCATCATGGGAGTCTTTCAAATATGAAATAAAAATTTGGTGATTGAAGTAAATGGCAATGTCGACTTTTTTGGCCTACAGATGGTAACCAGGGACCTGCACTGCAGGGATTACAGATCCTGAAGCAGTAGAGGAAGGCAGAAGTTGCTGACAATGTTCAGACTAATAAATACCAAGTGTCTTTGGTGAGCTCTACTACAGCTTTCTCATGGCAAGAAAACTCTTCACCCTAAGGATGAAAAATTAAAGATTGTCACTATTCCCAGGACTGTGTAGAGCAGGTTCTGCATTCCTTGGTTTCTGTAGTAGAAACCATTGCTGCCAACTTTAGTACTGCCTCAATATTTTGCTGCTTAAATTATGCCTACACAAGGACTTGTTATCAGAAGCAGGGCATTGCATAGTGTTAGCTGAAGACATGTTTCTTGTCTAATTGCAGTTTAAAGCCTACAGCACAGACCAGTGAAGATAAAGCCTGCATTATGCGGTGGACATCTTAAAATTACACTTTGTCCGTCCTACAATGAAATATCTGGCTGAATGAAGGTCCTACTAAATTATAAAATCATGTGAGAGCTGTGATTTGAATTTGAATTTCCCTTCATAAGCAATAATGTTCAAATAAAAGAGTATTTTCCTGTCCTATGACACAGTGTCATAGGTGCTGCCCAGAAAAATGAGTGTCGTCTTGGGAAGGGAGAGTCAGGAGTAATGGCCTCAGCCGTGCTTTTGGTTTGATCACAAAACCTGGGGAAGTGATTACAATGCCTTATTTTTTAAAAATAAGCAAAATTGCTGATCTCTAGAGCTGTAAATCCAGACCCATCTTAATGTCTGCCTTCTCGCTTTTAATGGCTGCAGATGTTCCTCTGTGCTCACACTTTTTGTGCTGGCCTATCGTTCCTCTCCTTGAGCAGCAATGATGCCAGAGGAGATGCTTGTGGCCTCAGATGTGGCAGCCTTTGCCTGGCATCACCTCAGAGCATGCTGATGCCATGCATCCTTCTGCTTCACATCTGCTGTGGATTTACTTGCACCCTTGGTCAGCTACCTTAAAATCTAACAAAGTACAAAACTCTTGCAAAGTACTGTAGAAGAGGTAGGACAATGTTATCATTATGGTTGGCAGCACCTTTAGTAAAGAAGATACCTGAACATTAGTTCTCAGAGCAAAATTCAAAGTTATTTTTGGGTAAAGCCTGTATGCGAGAGCTAGAAGCTGCTCCCTCTGAAGCCACTGGCACACCTCCTGGTAGCCCAGCTGACCTGTGGTGGCCAGAAATCTGCTGGGAGCTGGCTACATCAGGAGAGGGATCCTCGGGTTTGGATCAGTCCCAGGTAAAGACATCACTGGCTTTAATTTTGTCGAGCCTGAAGAAAAGTGAAAGCTGGAACTGAGAAGGTGTTGGGAAAAGCAGACAAGCTTCACACATCCTCAAATACACTGAACAAGAGCAGTAATATAAGGCTGTGACTGCAACCCTTTAGCTGATGTCTTTTGTTAGGGTGGGGAAGAAAAGTTGGTGAAAATTGTCTACCCATGGATTTGCCATACAAAATCTCAGTTACCTTCTCACCTTAGGTACTGTTCAGTGGGATGATGTGGGGTGGGATGGGAAGGAAATGAAGCAGAAAAACACAGTATTCTACTTACATGAAGTTAAATATTCTGTGTTAATTAAGAAGAAATTATTGGATTCACAGTTTTAATTTACCTGAGTCCCAGGAAGGAAGTTTTGTGTTATATCTCACTTACTGTTCCTTTCCCAAAGGAAGATTGAAATCTCCCTGCACCCTCTCAGTGAAGCTGAACTGAGGAAATCTCAGAAGATGCAGAGTGAAATGTAGACCCAAATCATTCAGCAAAATCGGAAGATAAGATGTTTTTCATGCTGTGCTGGTGCTGTGTAACTTGCCTCTTGATGTGAAATTTTCACTGCTATAGCAAAATCATAACGTATTTTTCCCAATATGATTTAGCTGTGCTATCGATTGAAAAAAAAAAACAACGCACAAGCAAACAAAAAAAACCCCAAACACCGAACCCCCCAAACAACCCCAAAACAAAAAACAAAACCTGAACAAAACACCGAAAAAACATCTAACTGATTTTCCTAAATGCTTTGTTCAGCTGTGGTTGTGACCAGAAAGGGTTATTGGCAATTGCAGCATATTTTATTAAACTAATTGTTCTCATGTCCTGTACAAAAGAGCAGTGTGCCAGAGTTTGTGGTTTTTTGACAAAGTTGCTTTTTCTTTTCATCGAACCTTTGGTTTGTTTTCATGCCATGCCTGTTTTCAGATGCTTCAGATACTGAGGCAGGTAGGGCAAAGAAACAGGAGCCGGGTGGAGGTCTTTCTTAGTGTTACTACCTAGCATCCAACACAGGTTCTGCTGTACGAGGAGCTTGTGGAGACCCAAACAACCTGTGAGGAGGGCAGACGGGCGGTTGGTGAGAATAAGTAAACCATGGTGGTTAACATTTCCCAGAGTGACAAGTGGTACCTGTGGAACCCTTTTCTGGGTGGGGGTTGACTGTTCACTTCTCTGTTTGCTGAGGTAAAAATCTTTTTATTTCTTAATCAGAAGAAATTACATTAAAAGAGGAGAAATTATTGAAGCTGTCGAGAGGCTGTTAGAAGAGCTGTTTACATCTACAAGAGTGCCTCCTCACTCCTTCGGAACTGTATTTCTGATTTTAATTTTAGAGGCTTAGGGACAAATATCATACCTTACTGAAGTCAAAGCAAATTTTGCCCTGGGCTTCACCGATGCTGCAATTTCACCCTGATCCTTCTGTAGACCAGGGAAACACACCCTGGGCACACAGTGAAGCAGTTACACTGCTATGACCCTACAACAACAGCGCGGTAGTGCGCTGGCCCTCAGCAAGGGCTGATGTCTGAGCAAGCACCACATTGCTGTCGTTCAGGGAGTCGCTGCACCATGGAAGCTACGTTAGTGTCACCGTAGAGGCGCAGAAGTACATCGTATATAAAAACCTCCTGTTCTTTTCGAGGCCACTGGGGTGAATCTGCCACCCTCCTCACAGCTTGGGCCAAATCCAGAGCCCTCCCCACAATGGCTTATCCCAGCACCAGGTATTTATTTCTCACAGCAAACAGCTCAACAGGTTCTGGTTGTGATCAGAATGGTCCCTTGTCCTCCTGAACAGAATTAGTCCTATCGTTTCATGCAACATAAATGTCACTTTTTGTATTGCTTCAGAGCATCTAACTTTGCATCATGCGTACAACTAAATCAGCAACAGCACCTTATCTGATGCTAATGCAGTGCACTTTGCATTCAGTGTTGCAAAACGGCCTGGCTGGGCTGTGACCATTTGCTTTTGTCAGACCTCCCGACTCAAGAAGAAATGGAAACAAGCTCACAGATTACTTAGTAATGAATAATACTCCAGATGTTGTTAACCCCATCTTCTGCTGAACATCAACAGAGGCAGTTGATGGGTGCAGCTATAATATATCTTTACTCTCAGAGGAAAAAACCCAACTGGCTGTTGTTCAAAAAGGGAAGAAAAAGGAACATGAGTGATTTGTTTTACTAAAAGAGGCTCATGAAATGTTCCCCTTTCAAATTAATCTTACTGAAATCTTAAAAATCAGAGGGGTGCCACAGGGTGTTAGGTTAGCAAGCCAGAAGCATTTGCTGTGAACTTCAACTCCTCTCACCACAACCCAAGCCAAAAAACATCCCCAAGCAAGCAGATTCGTATTCTTAAGAGATTTGTAACATGGGTGAAACAGCTATGTGTCACCTTTTTCTATGGAAAAAAAAGGAAAGAAAGAAGGAAGGAAGGAAGGAAGGAAGGAAGGAAAGAAAGAAAGAAAGAAAGAAAGAAAGAAAGAAAGAAAGAAAGAAAGAAAGAAAGAAAGAAAGAAAGAAAGAAAAGATTGCAGCTGCAATCAATCCAGAGACACTGAAGGAACAAAACGGAGTGAGAACTGCAGGAGTGAGGAGTTCTGCCAGAGCCCGAACATGCTGCCGGAAAATGCCCAGTGAAGGTACTCAGATTCCTCTGCAGAGAAAGAAAGAATGCCGGTTAAGACTGGCAACCCACACCAGCCAAGTTACTGGACGTATTTTAAATGGCTATTATTTATTCATTAAATAAACCAAATAAATATCTCGCCTCACCAAGTAGCCATAAGAAACATTTACTTTATCATACAGCATGATAGTACAACAATACAAACTGTGGTCCAGATGATCAATCAGCCAACACGGACACACTCTCCAAGGAGGAGAAGTGGACAAAGAAATATCTCCACCTACCTGCTGTCTTCTCCCCATATGCCTGGAAATTTGGTAGACCTTATCAGCATTCCAGGTTATGAATTCCAAACAAACACAAAAATCAGATCTTCACATCAAAAATGTCCAATCAGTAGTTCCTTCGTTTTTCTCTTCCTGAAAGTCTGGGGGAGAGGCTGAAAAAAGATGCAAGAATCTTCATGACAATTATTAAATTGGAAAAGAAAATTATTACACTGAAGGAAAAAAGCCAACAACCAACCCCAATTATAGTGGAAATAAGGTGCAGGAAAAATCTCAAACTTGTTGGACCACCCAGTAAGTACCAAACTCAATACTTTCCTTCAAATGCTTCCTGGCTTCTCTCCTGGATAGACGTGCCACAGGCAGCGGACTGAGACTCTTAACAAACCCTCTCCACCCTGCCTTCACCTTCAGCAGCTGATAACCAGCCAGACCCGATCTGACTTACATTGCAGCAGAGGCAATCTGCAGGGTAACATTAAAGAGATGCTTCACCTAGAAGAGCACAGCTATTTGAATGCACAGAACCTTTTTTACCCCTGCAGTGCAGCCACAGGGAAGCGTCTCTCATCCTACAGAGCAGGAGTTTCCAGCAGAAAGGAAAGAAAGTCTTTAACACCAGGAGACAAATGTATGGTTTTATTCCATCATACCCAGAAGCAGAACTTCAGATATAACAGTTCCTCTCTTTGCTTTCTTCTGTGCTCTCAGCAGCTGCCAGGTGCCTATCCCATGCCTAGCTTTGAGACAGCTGTTCTGACCCTCTGCACCTGAGCAAATGTCATCTCAAGACTGGATTTTTCCAGAGCACTGAGTCCTGGCTTGCTTCTGCTCTCACTGCTGTCATGGGCATCATTGTCCTCCATCTGAGGAAGGATGGACAAAATTATAGAAGCACTGAAAATCCCATTTAGAATCAACCTCTTGCCTGTATTTAGAGATCGCTGTAAACATTTTCAATCCATATCTGTTGTTGAGATAAGTATGTTTTTCTTCTCTTTCGCACATTCTCTTCACTTTCCTATCAGCTATTGCCTGCATTTGATGTAAAAAAGGACAAATATTTTTGAAATATTCATTCCCCTCCCCCTCTTTCATTGATTTGAACTCTTGGAAACAGGGTTATGAATTTTATTGAAAGCATGGAGACCAATATCATGGCTCCTTATATTATATATATCTAAAATAGAGTTTTATACTAGCATATAGTACAATACGTGCTATGATGTAGTGCGTTACCACATTGCAGTTTACATGGTATGTGATATATACTATAACACATTGTGTGTATATATATAGCATACGTAGAATATATATGCATTATGTGTAAACATGCGCATACGTATATATAGAGAGTATATTTATATATATAGAATACAAGAGTGCCTATTGTGTATACAATATATAATAGAGTATGTATGATTCAAATGTGGTATTTATGTGCCGCAGTATTAATGTGCAAGTTATTCATGCACAAATTGCTCTATGATGAACAATTAATGAGGTCATATGGATTTATGCAGTGTGTCTTTCTGTGTACTTTCACCACAGCAACCTGAGATTACTTATGACTTTATACTTATGCAATATATGCAGTTTTCTTCCATGCCACCCCTTTTCCCATGCTTCTCTGTCTGCTGGATTTTGGTTAGAGAAGCTGAAGTAGGAGCTGTATCAGTTGAGGTGCTGACTGGCAGGTCGATATATGTGTCCCAACTGCCCAGCTGGCAGACCAAACCAATCAGATAATTATTACTCTCACACTGCAGCATTTTGTTTAGACCTTAAACTGGGCTAACCTCCAGTACCAAGCCACTGACTCCACAAAGTTTGTAGAAATGTAGTTTTGTTTGAATCTTCTGTCCCTTTGTCAAATTTCGTTGGAGCTAACCAATAGCTGCCAGGAGGAATGACAGACACATATACAAACAAGCGGAGAGAGGAACTGAATGCATACGACCCACTTTCCTAGGAAACAATGAAGGGATTAATATTCTTTGGTACTTCAGAATTATGTGTTTAGTCTAAATTACTTGTCTTGGTCACTTCCATGCTCAATGAAGAAGACGGGAGTATCCAGCAGGAATTTGACTCAGTTTAGGATATGTAGAGGAGCATTTCTTGGATGAAATATTTGTAGTACTATATAGCATATGGGCAGCTATTGATTCAGGAAGGCTATCTGTTTGTTTATCACACCTATTAGTTGAAGCAGAAGCTGTGCTCTTCAGTGACCCTAGCAACCAACCCCTGGGAAGCAGTACACTCCTGAAGAGGAACCAAAGCCAGACCAATCTGTCCTTCGGCTGTTACACCCAGACCTGTGTTTCTACAGACGCATCCTCTTCTTACAGTCTGAATTTTATTCAAAAAGAAAATAATGACAATACTGAACAAGTTTTTCATCCCTAGCAAAATTACCAGTGACCAGGCAGTGCTGCTGGGTGTGCAAAAGACCCAGACAAGTGGGATTTCTGCATATAGGGAAAACTTGCAACAGGTCCAGTGCAGGCTGGATGTGTCCGGCTTATTGCTCGGGCATGGATGAACGGCCTGGGCAACACTGCTCACCTGTCCGTGACAGACTATCTACAGTTACATGTAGAGGGCCAGCATAACTGGCCTGACACAGCCTGAGCACTACAGGCTGTCTGTGTGTGCATCACGTGTTTCTCTGTCTGACGAATCGCAGGGGAAATCCTTGTCACAGTTAGAAGTGTTATTGGAAAATGTTAACAAGAGTATTTTTCAAATAGTAATTTTAAAATGTGCAAAGTCTCGCGGGAATGAAGTAACACAGCACAGAGAATGGCATGAGTGTGCAGCATGAAAGAATTACTGGGTTTGCAAATATGTAACTAAGCAAAGACTTATTAGGAGAGCACTGTAAGCTTCAGGAGGAAAGGGCGGAGATTACAGGCACACATAAGACTTGCCATTTTTAATACCAAAATCACTACCAGTCACAGCTACTCTCCGTGAATGTAAAGAGAAGTTCTGAAAGCAGTAGTTCTGATGTAATTTGCTTCTACATCTCGAAATACTGTATTTATGTTCCTTAACGTGGAGTGGTGCTAAATTTGGAAGTGTTCTAGAGCACTTATGAAGGTGAAGCAAAATCTCCACATCCTCAATAAAGAGAAATTTAATCTATTCATTGAGAAGCAAACAAGGTGTAATCTCTAAAGATAAAATTAATGTAGCTGTAGTTCCAGGAAGCCTCCTTCTCAAGTGAAGAGAGACAGAGAATTGCCTTCAGACTGTGATTCATACTTTTATGCTTGCTTTCGGTTGCCATCTAGAGAAACTCTTTGTGGACTGATGACCTGATGAACTATTCCCATCCCTTGGGACTATTTCAGCCACGAAATTCCTGGAGTTGTACTTTAGTACAAGTAAAGCTTTACTTGTACTTTAGTACAAGTACAAGCATGCCCACTCTCTTCATCACTGCTAGACTCTCTACAAAACAACAGTGTACTCCAACTCCCTCAAAACCCCACCTTTGTGGTGGTACGTGAAGTCTGCATCACAAGTGGACTACAGACACCTGCATTTATTATACTGACCACAATAATTTTCCTGATTCTTATAAACTTCCCAGATGTGTAAATCATTCATCTGCTGCTGCTGCCTGCAGTCTATGAGGTCCTTATGGCAGGAGAAGCCTTTCTTGTTCCTTAGTTGTATGTCCTGTAGTTAGCATGATGATTGTATCGTGCTACAATCTTTTGCTGTAGCTACAAGGAAATGCCTCCAGGCGCAGGTCTAGCTCTAGGCAGAAGCTCAGTTTGCCTAGGGACTCTCAGGAAAGATAAACAGGCTGTAACCAATCCTACTTCACCCACGACAAAGCCTTAACACCAGGTTAGTAGCTGCTGCTGAAAGAGGGGCAGCTGTCTGTGTGGTGGCAGACTCTCCCAACAGCCACATTCTCTGCTCCCATCAGCTGTGGTCTCCCTATGTACCAGAAGCAGCAAGCTCAGCTCTTGAGGAATCTTTCCTGGTTCTTCACCACATTGGTCTTTTCTCCATACCTCACTTTATTTTCCCTGGCAGAAGTTTCCTTGGCCTTGGCAAAGAGAAACGGTGTTCCTGCTATTCTGCCTGAACAGCCTTGAACTGGCACCATCTTTACACATAGAAACATCTACAAGAAAATTACCAATCTTGAGGCTTGTGCAGTTCTTGCTCAGTCATCATGCATTTAACTTCAATGTATTTTAGTTCATCTTAGGTGGGAGATGAGTATTTGGCAAAGGTGGTGGCTAAATGCTGGTCTTTCCCAATTCCCTCCAAAGCACACATGGAATAAAATTGGAGTAAAAAACATATATAATGCTGTATTTGTTAGATGTGGAAAAATAGAAGGGTATCCATGCAACCATGCCTAATACTTTGGTCAAGCTGTATTCATTCTATACACAATTATTTTTCTACGCGTTAATCAAAACAGAGGGTTTTTTCCTTGTTATCAATGAAGGACAATGTCTTATTTATGCAGGTGTGAAGCGCTCCGTGTGTGTGTACCCTGGCCTAGGTGAATGCAGACTCCTACTTGGAAGCCATTTGAAAAACCCCACTGATTTGTTTTGATTTTTTTGCCAGCAAGGATTGGTCACAGGGTCAACATATGGGACTGATTTAGGGCATTATTCAAATGAGCACCCTCTGCCACTGCTTTCTTGCTCTCTCCCAAACCAGCAGCAAAATATTTTAGCAGTCAAAGCACCAGTCATTTTCGTAGAAGATACATCCTAATCTGCAGTCTGTGAATTACGCCTTGATGATTTATCCAGACTAGCTGCTTCTCTATTCCCCGAAATCTTCCCCATGCCCATGTTGTTATTTAAAAAGTATGAAAATACATATAGCATACAAAAATGTGAGCATGCATTTGTCTGCTTGCATTTGTGTTTTTGTGCTTGTGGTGGGAAGTTTAGTATTATAGATGATCTCATGTTGCAAAATTCATCTCTGCTTATATGTTTTGCTAATGCTCTGGAGTGTTCAGATTAGTGTTCTGGCAAGGTCAGTGGCTGGGATTAAAATGTTCTGAATTGTTAAAATGGATGTGATTTAAAAATACCTCCTCCCTTCTAGCAGTTTGTAAAATATTCCCCAAATGCTGGAGAAAAGGCAGAAGCAGCAATGTAAATTTTCAGCGATTATATAGCCTGTTGCTCACTAGAGCCACTCCTCCTGAGTAGTGAGCCCTTCAGCAGAAATGCCATCTGGAAGGAATCTGCCCTTTCTCGAGATCGCACGTTGCTTTGCTCTTACAGCAGAGGAAAAAATGATTTGACAAATTGCAGGTCATAGCAAAATCAATGGAAGAGTGTAGTAAAGATTTAATTCAGGTACCTCCCACAAAAAGCCTGTAGTTATATAGTAACAACATCTTTTTTGGAAAGCAACGAGAAACCCAAGGAGAAATTGAAGAGAAATCTGCTACTGTCCACCTGTGGGGTGAAACTTGGCCAAACTTTAGAACAAAACTAGAGCAGCTGGACTTGGTTAGGGCCACAGCAGTCAGGTCAGATATCTGTGTGTTGGAGTTTCCTCGTGTGTGTACAGAGACACGCACAAACATGTACAGAAACATGCACACTACGTGCATACTTATGTGTACCGTGAACAAGAAAGTCAACTAGAGAAGTTAATAATCTAGACAACGAATGTAGCTGCAGTACCTCGCTTTCAGATATCTCAGGTTAGAAGAGATGAATCCCACTCAAAATTCTTTTGTTTTTATCAATACTCTTCCCTTATCGATTCTACTGGTGCTTATCATTTATAAGCTATGTTCTGTGCTTATGCAGGTGATCCGTTTCTGTATTTTCTATGTTCTTGACTATAAGAAGAATCTTCTTTAAACGGTAGCCTTTAGAAATATGTTTGCAGAGAGAACATAAAAGGTTGGACAAAGAGTACCAGAATTTACAAGGACCAGAATTCACTGTATTGCCAAGGAAGGCAGCAAACTGGGAACCTCACTGTGTCAGTTGTTCCACCACTGCCTGACCTTGCAAAGAGGGTAATGAGAGTCCAGTATTTTAATTTTGGGTGCCAGGCACTTGATTTTGGGTATCACTACAAGCCTGGCAGTCACTACACTGGGCATTTATACAGCCAAAAATACTGCTTCAAAGAACAGCCTCAGCTTCCCTTTGGGAGTATGGCGGCAGGTGTTAGGGAAAGTACTGACATGAGGACATGCCCAAGACCTCTTGGACATAACCTATTTCCTATAATGCCATTCTCATCTCCTTCAGTCCCTGTTCAGCTCCGCAGCACACAAAGTCGACGATCTCTGAGAATTGCCTGGACTGAATTGCCTGATCCAGCTCACAGGCGTCCTGTCAAGCCATGTACTTGCAAGTAGATGAACTGTTTCCACAGCTTTACAGATGCTCAAAAAGAGATATTCAAATCTTAGAGGAAAGTGAAAAGCTGCATGTTTTGTTGCTCAGCTTCTCCCACAGAAAAAGAATAATGTGCGCAGAAAAAACCCAACACATTGCTTAGTGTACAATCTCTCACCATGGGATGGAGCAGCTATGGGCACGCACTTAACTTATGTTCTCGACCACAATGACTGAACACACAGGGGGCAGGAAACTCAGCACTGGTTGATGTAAAAGCTTACATCATGTAAAACAACCCACTAAAAACTCTTCTTCCCTCTATCAGCTAATGTGAGGCTCTCTCGAAAGTGCAAGAGAGTAATCAACTTCTTAATAACTTTATTTGAGCCATGGGACGAGGAGATAGATGATTATTATCTACCGTGTTTCATTTATATGGTACCCAATAGAGTGCTCCATCGTTTCCCTAAAAATCACTGGGATTACTGTTAGATAGCTTTTTCTCATATAGGTGATCTTTGCTCATTAGTCCTTCTTTCGCTTTCTTTTCTCTCTCCTGCTATCAACTCTGCCAATAAATCTGTCCTACTCTTTCTCACTTTCTGTTTGATGCTTTATCATTACCTTATTATATTCAGGCTAGTTTGCAGAGATACTGGACATGTATGTGGAAGAAAAGAAGGTGGAAAGGCATGTTGGCAACCCATGAAGGCAAGGTTTCAGGACTTCTCTGCTGGTTCCTGAATGAGACAGCAGCAAAGAAGCCTTTGCTCACACAGAGATCTGTCCAAGACTTCTTGGATATCATCTGTTTTCAGTAATGCCTTGCCAGGTGATTTCTCACAGGGAGTTTCATTTCCTGCTTGGAGAGGTGCTTGAAGAGGACGATTTTCTTCAAGCTAAAACAATGGTCCCAACGAAACCTGTCCTGGAAAACAGCATAATGATTCCACAAAAGAAAAAGTTGGTGGGCATCTTGAGGATGGATTTCTTTCACAGTACTCAGGATTTGTGCATTAACAGGTTGTTAAAGGTTAACTACGCTCCAGGGCTGGTCTTTCCTCAACAGCCCTCCGGGTTTCTACCATAATTAACTCGGATGTCAGGAGTTTAAGAGAACAGCCTAAATTTCCAAACACTTCTTACAAAAATAACTTGGGCAGACCAAGGCTGTCCAATAACTGAGACTTCTATTAATATTAAAAAACAAGTAAGGGCCTCCCATTGAACAGTGGTGTCAAATAAATGGGAGGGCAAGGCTTGTAGTTTGGCTGTGTGTGTACTGTGGGACCCGGGAGTGCGTGCCAGGTCCAAATTTGGAGCATCTTCATGGGACCATGGATATGTCCGTCCTCTCCTCTCTCTCTCTCTCTCCTGCCAAACTGGCATTCAGACTGCCACAAAGCCCCATTCTCTAGATGCAGCCTCGAAAGGCATTAAAGGATGGCAATTGTGAGGGGTGTGGGGCATGTTCCCTCCTCTTCTAGGAGCACGGCTCTAATTATAAAGCTAGATTTTTTTGTTTTATTTACACAGGTATTTCATTAAGATCAATTCATTTAGCACTGTTAGAGGACCTCCAAGTAAAATGTGTAACTGAGAGCAGAATTTAGGATCAGGATTTAATATACAGAAACAGCACCTCTGTAACTTACTATATTTATGGATGTAATTCTCTGAGACCACATTTGTTCCTGTATAACTCCATTCAAATCCATAGAATTACACTGGAGATTAATTCACTCTTTAAATTTAACCAAGTTGAAAATAATTATAATGTCCTACGACTATAATATTTTCATTTTCCAGGGGGAAAAATTTGCCAATATGTAACATGGTCTCACGTACCTGATTGCACATTACCTACAGATCTGTGAGAGCCTGCAAGAATGGCAAAGCTGAAGAGGTCATGCTGTTTAGGTTGGAAAAGGGCCAGCTGCATCATTGGCTGAACATCTAGGCTGCCTTCGAAATGGATGCACAAAACCGATGTTGAAATGGTATGACATATGTCGATTACTAAATCTCAAAACTTCTTTGTTGTTGTTTCAGCAAAATTCTTTGTGTGTAGAAAAGGGGGCCCAGTCCTGAGAGGGCCACAGCAGCTGCAATTCCTGCTGACCTCACTAGGAGCTGGAAGTGCAGCTCTGGAAGCTAAAGGTTTTGTTCTGATCACATTGGTCTGGTACGTGCTTGGAGAAGTTTCTTTAGAACCAGTACAATCATAGACATAAAACTCGCACAAGCTTGGTCCTAACAGAGATCTTTAAGAACGCGTGCTGTATTTGTTTTCTGAATTCATGGTCTCTGTATTACCTGGGATGATTAGTAATTCTCTGAAAGATAAAAGTAGAAAATACTGAGCTCCTGAGGAAAGGGCAGACCTATATCCCTTTATTTCCATCAGCCAGAACTTCAAAACAAAGTATTTTTACTGAAATATAACAGGACACACAAATATTTTAAAGAAGTGGAAAAAAATTCCGGTCCCTTTTAGTTTGGTTTGTAACAACAACTAGACGCTCATAATTTCTTACTTCAAAATACATTTCTGGAAACAGGTTTTTCAGTCAGAATTTTTGTTTTGCAGATTTTGATATCCTACCCTCCTCTAATGCTATCTTTAAAAATTTGGGGCATTAAAGCCAGATTGTTTCAATTATATGAGGGAAATACAAGATAGTACAAAGGAAAGAAATAGAAACAAAAGATTCTCATGAATTTGCTTTTCCTTCCAAAAATAACTTTTTTATTTTAAAAATTACAATTTTAAAATCAATTTTGCAAGAAGTCAGCGGGACTGTCCAGGAAATAATCAGCATTGATAAGCAGCGATTCTGTTGAAACAGGTGATTTTAACCTGGGTTTCAAAGAATTACAGGTACTTTTAATGCCTCATATGCAGTGCTAAAAATCTTGTCTCCTGAATTGTTATACCAGCTCTTGAGATCTGCCAAAACATCTTTTCTGTCTTTCTTGTATACTGTTTAGATGATACATCTTTACCTCACAGATTTTCTCTCCTGCCAGGTGCCACCACCAGTTTAAGAAAGGTTTGACTTCTTGGTACAAATAGCTCTTGGAGCATGTAGATCTAAATGTCATCACATTGCAGTACTTTAGCACAGGGTGATGATATTCTGTTTTGACACAGTGTCATCACGCTGCATCCCAGTAAGAAGATGTTTTGACACAAAGTGCTGACAAAACATCAAAACGTTAACAATTGCTCTTTAATATTCATGTGTTCTGTCATGCCTGGAGCATACTAGCTGATAATAGCGAGACAGAGGACCAGTAAAGATTGCTGTTAAAGATATTTATTTAATTTTTATACAAACAAGTTCCTACTGAATATCCCTACCCAGGTGAAGGTGAATACATGTCCTCCATAAGGACTACTAAACAGAGTGCTACTAACCCAGCATCTTAATCTACAGAAAAGGAAAAAAAAAAAAAACAAACAAGCCCACAAAAAAACCTTCTTTCTAACTTCTTTTTTCTGTTTTCACAATGCACAAAGGAAAACAAACTAATGGTCAGAAATAGCAGCATAGAAGAAGCATGATCTTAATATGAGAGACTGGAAGTAATTGATAGAAACTATTATAACTGCCTACATGTGACAGAACAGGCCTGTATAAGAAGAGCATTGAATTTTCTAAGAAGTATCTCAAGATTTTTGGATGTGAGGCACAGTCAGGGGAGGAAAGATTTCAAGCTGAACAGACTCAGCAAGGAGCCAGACTGCTTGGGGTCCCAGTTAGCCTGTCTGCCCAGAATCCCACAGGTCAGCATCCTGGATGCGCAAACAGCCAAGCGAGCAAGAAAACTGCAAGGGGTTTGCACCCTAGAGCTGGAAGCAGCAGCTCTACCAATTAGCTCACCTAAGGCAGAAGCCAGCACACGAGTTTCTTAATATGCTTCACCCTTCATCAGAAGGGATGCAGGCAATGGTTTTACTGAACGCTGTTTTTATTGAACCCGAACCGGGGCTTAACCTGAATCATAGCCTTGTGGAATGCGCCAGGCAAGAGCAGCTGAGGCAGAAAAGCGGCGGATCGAGGCTGTCCACCAGCCAGGCTGAGAGGAGCAGCAGCGTGATGCTGGGTTGAAGGCAGGATTGGTACCGTCACATGTTGTTCCCGCTATCCAGACTGTTTCCACACAGCACAAGCACAGAAAGCTGCACAACAGCCACATTATTCATAAAATTTCATTATGATAATTTCATTTTGATTAATCAGCCGAAGTGTGTCAATTTTTTTATAGCCACTGCACACTATTTATTATAAGGCAATGCTAATAAACCAGTAAAATAGTTATTCTACCGTATGGAATGATTAGTACACAGCATGACACTTCTCTGGCAATTTTAAGATAAACCACTCTGGAACAATCGACAGTTTTGACAATAGTGTTGACCCTTCTCTTTATGACTCGATTTTTGAGATTACAGCGTTTACCAGAAAGGTGACATATTGAGAAATGACAAATAACTCTGGAGAAATTTTCAGGTATGCCTAAGTACTACAGATTAATTATCCCTCATGGTCTGCATAATATCATGCATGCAAATCTGTTCTGCTTTGTAAATAGAGCTATCGATTTCTTTGGATCTATCAAATGATTAAAAGGTACTTACTTGCACAAAACCCGTGTCTGGACGTGTTACTCTTTCCTAATGAATTTTCACTAGCTGCAACAGTACAGCCTTTCTATTGTTATAGCATTGAATTACTTGCGCTAATGTTCGTGAAACTTAAATTTCATCTCTTTCTTCAGAAGGTGAGAGCCAAGAAGAAGTTCTCATGTTCGCATGGTCTGAAACAAACAATATGTTATTCTAAAGGATTATCGCTAATGTAAAGATTTGGTCCTGAGCCCATTTCTCCAAGGATTAGTCTCTCCAAAGTTTCTGGCACATGTTTAAGTTACATTTGAATATAATGAACGACTGTCATGAAGAATGGCCATAACCTGCAGCCTGTGCTGAGTGTCTGCACTGCTGTAGGCTGAATCCTGTAATAGTTCGGCACCTTCATTTCTTATTGACTTCACTAGAAGCCAAGGTGCTTAGAAAAAAACCTGACTGGATGATGACAATTCCATTTTATGCAACTTTCAAGGTTTACCATTTGTTTTGGTTTCATGTTGAACCGTCTATTATTGTACTGAAACCTGAACTGTTCAGCTAGGATCCCAAGCTGAATTTCTTGGTTTGCTTCCACATCACCTTAAATCTGGTAAAAAAGTGAAATTAGCTTTCCCAAATGAATGCAGTAGAATGCAAGACAGTCTCAATTTTTTCCTGAAAAAATCCCTCCAAGCCCCTTGCAGCTCAAAACTTCAAAGGAGAAAAATGAACCTGAGGGCTTTTATCCAAGTAACTCACAGGTGCTAACCTCAGCGCTTCCTTGGCTCCGGGTCCCTGGGTTCTGCACAGTCTTTGTGTCACTGCTGCCCAACACAAAGGCCCTTGGGCAATGCCCACTTATACCCATATAGCCAAAGAGCGTGACCGGTGTGTGTGTGCATCAGCCTTGGGTTTCCACTCCAGGCAGTGTGAGCAGGAGCATGCACCACCACCTTGCCCACGTGGGCACTCTAATCCACTCCACTGTGACAGCATACATGCACTCTTAATACAATTTCAAGTTGTTTCTAGAGGAAATCTGTAGTTAACAGCTGACTGGGTTTTTATAAAAATGTACATAAGTGGTAAACACATGCTCTAGGGCTGGGTTCCTCAACAGGCGGATGTAATTACAGTGCACACCATTAATTTACAGAGATGTGTAGGAGACTTTCAGCCTCACACTCTTTCTCCGCTCCTTCATGCTTCCGGATGAAGCCAAGCATCCAGGCCTGCCTGTGCATGCCAAGCAGAGTTATCTGCATATGCCCAGCAAGCCTGATGCGCATATCACACATGTGCTGGCCATCTGTACCGTGCGTGTGCAGGATGTTCAGCGAGCTGCCGCATTTCTGCCTGTGATTTCCTGGACAAAGGAATGGGAGCGCTATCCACACGTGCTCACACCACACTGACAGTGTGTGACCACACACTTGGCCAGCATGCCGGGGCTGAGTCCAGCCTCCAGAGCACGGCTGACTTCAGCTGTGGGTTTGCCTGTTCTGGGGTTTTCTCCTTTCATTTCTAGTCATTCTGTCAGTGCCGGCATTGATCTCCATTTGAGTTACCTTTCAGAGCCCAGACAGACTGGGGAAGTGATTGCCCTCTGCAACTGCAACCATGTGAAAGGTCTCCGAGCAAATCCTCTCACTTACTCAGTTATCCCTTCAGTGAAGTGATTTGCACCACCGTGGCCGGGGAGATCTGAACTCCCAGTGCACCACACTCATTTATCAGGTGAAATGAGGCAAAGAAAGCAAGGTCAGTGAGTGTCCATGCTGCTTACAAGCTGCAGAGCCCTCAAGCCTGTCATTGCCAGGATTACTTTAAAACTCATTCCCTTCCCAGCATACTATCCCCTTTATCAGCAGCTGCTCTCCACTCACTGGCAAGAAGAGGCTTGTTAGCTTTTGTCGCCATGTCTAAGAGAGCGAAGGGCACTACAGACAAAAGCCACACGAGAGCAGGTAGCACCTGTGCTAGTGCGTAGTACCCATGCTTTCTTCAGTCTTGGAGCGTCGGCTGAGAAGCTCCGCATCCCCCTGATGTATTTTGATGGAAATCTGTCTTGGCAAGAAGACAAACGAAGAACAGGCAGGTGGAAAATTATTGCTTAAAGTTTGTTTGGCTTTTTGGTTCTTGGACAACTAATGGCAATAAAACTACATTGCTCAGCAAGTTTCAGTGAAACATTTCAGTCTGGTTTCTTGTGGAAGGGAACCTCTTATGGCCATACCATCTGTTTTCCTCTCTTGTTCCTAATAATTTCCATTTCTACCAAGATTCAGAGAAAAGAAGGGATCTTTAAGAGAAAGATTTAATTCCTGGAAATTTCGTGAGTATACGTGTCCCTACAGAGAAAAGAAACCCTGTAAGAGTCCCAGATAAATCTGGCCTAGATCTGAAGGACAGCAAACTTCATCACTTCTGATGCCATACCAATGACTTCTCCCTCTACCAGTCAGTTTTAATGAACAAACTGGGTCTAGCTCAATTTCAGCGGGCAACATTTGCGTAGCCTTTGAAGCCAGTAATATAATGAGCATAAATGTTCAATAAGAAAATTTGGTGAAGAAATTTTACTATCTGAATATGTATTTTTAAAGCCTAAACCTGATCTTTGAGCATTACTCTAATTCTAATTAGCCCTAGCATTAATATGATTTGCTCAGATGCATTTTCACGCCTAGAGGAGATACTTGCATCACCACATCTAACAGAGAAGATGGTTCTGGGATCATGGGCTTTCACAGTTCTCCTTCATGATCAAAGAAGAGTGCTGTTTGTAGGACTTTGGAGGAAAACATATCATGTTAAATCAGTTACAATGAGGTACAGATAAGTATAGATCTATGCACAGACACACACACACTCTGCAGCCATTTCAGACTGCAGCATCCTCCCAGCGGTTCCTGCCTCTGGTTTACAACAGGGTTTTACAGACAGTCCATCTGGGAGCCCTAGCATCACACCAAGTGTTCACTGGTGCTCACACAAAGTATGCGATCAGGGTATCTGCGTAATCACCAGTTCTGATTACAAGGGTGCATTTTGTAACAAAAAGGTGCATTTTGTCTTCTACGCCAGGGTAAATCAGGGGAGAGCTCTAGTGCTACTGAGACATTATTGCTGAGTCTGGGATTTACTGGAGACCTGTAACGTTGTGTTGCAAGTCAGTAGGAGGTTGGCTTGCTCTGTACCAGTAGCATTTCTATTACTACGAAAGGGCAGGTTGCCTGGTTCTTATGTCTACTTGTTCTGTGATCTATACAGTACAAAAAACAAGTTAGAAATTTACTACACTGTTTTAAACATCATTCTTCATAATTTGGAGTCTGATGGCAGCACATGTGGTGAGATCCTAAGATTTTTTCTCTGATGGGCAGCTCCAAACACAGCTGTTTTGGGGAAAAATCACTCAGCCAGGTTGTAAGCCATTTTGAGTGAGCCTTGCTGCTGAGGAGGCCAGGTCAGCTTTGAGAACTTATGTTTAAAACATCACCACAGTGCTATGACACAACTTTCAAGGAGTGAGAAACCTAGGGCTTGTATAGGCTGTGAGGACTCGTCAGCCAGCTAGATGCCTGCTTGTGGTCAAAATCTTGTGGGGGACTAATGATGAAGAGAATACACATGCCTTCAGCCAGTCTGAGAAGACTGGACGCCTCTCCTGGAGGTAAGCTTGTCAGTTACTTGACAGATTATTGATATTTGCCTACTGAATGGTAGTTCTCAAATTATCTGACTCACTACTTGTGTATAGATTTGGCACTTGAGGCTGTTGTGCAGAGAGTTTTAATCAGCTTTCAGGATCATAAAAAACTTGATTATTTGTCTATTCCTCTTTTCCTGTACTTTAAAGGGACGCCAGTAGGTCTGCCTGTCCTGATGTCAAACCTACTAGATTTCTTTTGATTTAAACACAAATGCTATTTTCTGCCTCTTATCCATCCCTACGAACAGTCAGGATACTCTGGCCTTGATTCTACTGCTCTTGTTCACATCTACTGCAAGGAGGGCAAGGTACAAGACTAACTGAATACGTATACGCTGTTTTCACAGAAAATCTTGGGCCAGTGGTGAGCATGTTCCCCAGCACAGAAGATGAGCAAGATACGAGGGATGAGGGAATCCTGTCGCTACAGTGGGAAATATGTCTGCACAGCAGCTGTTTCAGAAGTGATATAGCTTTTTGCTTTTTTTTTTTTAATATAAACCAGACATTTACTTAACAGAAATTTTGAGGTTTCATCCATATGATAAGATTCCTTTAACAGGATGCTTTGTATTTTACTACCTTTTGTTTTCTTATCTCTGAACTAGACTTTCCAGTGCAGGGCTGACACAAAAGCAGTAACTATACTTACGTGGGCTTTTTTATGGAGAGCTGGTCAAGCAACTTGCATTGCAGAAGGCACCCCTGAAAACATCTTTTGAAAAGGCTCTTGGAGCCACCTCCCCACTCGTCCTCATGGAGCAATGAAAACGTTGCTAATTACCCTCCATTTCTTCAATTTCTTGCATGCATGAAGTGTGTGAAGCCCACGGCTTAAAGCTCGAGTGTTATTTGCGTAGCATTCCTGGGGCCAGATTTTGACTCTGCGCCACCAGCTGCATTATGGGTTGGCAAAGAAAAGGTCTGACCTCTGCTGATGGTCCCCAGAGCCATGGTGAGTTCGGCTGCAGCTCTGAAGAGGCACATGTCTCCTCTGCACTTTACAGATCTCTATGCCGGCTGGTAAGGAAAAAGGCAGTATCACAAGGCTTGAAGTTTTCATTTTGAATGCTGCTGCTTGTCACAGACAGTATCAGATGAGAGAAAATGAAATGTGAGCTGTAGGATGGTTCACTTCAGGACAGCACCCTAAGGCAGCTGAAATCAATGGGAATCTTACTTCTTCCTGGTGAGCTCTTTCAGATCAGATTTGCTCCTGTTGGAATAGTCGTGTGCAACCGCAGTGTAAGAAGGAACAGGATAAAAAAGCAGGGGAAATGTATTCAGTGCCTTGCTCCATGACCCTGAGTCAGTCACCTTTTATCTGTGTCCCATCCTTTTTCTCTTTTATTTAATGTCAAGTACCTCACAGCTGGGATTACCTCCTACTATGTGCACAGTGAGACTCTGATCTCAGAAAATGTTTAATGGCACAGGTAAAATAATCCAGAGCAAAAATTTCCATTTCCTTCTGAAACTGTATATTTTGGTGATGATGAAAATATGCTAAAGGCTAGGGTTGTACACAGAGCCACACTGAAACCAAAGCAAATATTCGGAGACCAAACATATAACTTCCTTCCCCTTGCTGCAGAGCTGTTGGATTCTCTTCTCATACACAAAGAGTTTTTAGAGGGGTTTCACTGCTGTTGAGCTTTTTTCTCGTTTACTATAGACTGGATCTACTTCTCTCTCCATTCAAGTACAATTCCGAAGTCTGTTAGTAGGGATGAAACAAGACCCCAAACTAAAAAAAAAAAAACAGTTATCAGCTACATTTTCTGAGCTCTGAAAAGCTCTGAAAATGCTCTGAAAAGCAATGTGGTTTTTATGCATGAGGCAAATACAAGATCTTGCTTTAAGAAGGGCTAGGATTTTGATAGAAATCTTAGAGTCGGAGAGCACTCGCCCTGTCAAGTGCGAAATATCTTTGATGAATATGGAGTGCAATGTGGTACACAGATGACAGAGCAGGCGCTTAGAAAGTACAAAACAAAACAAAAATTCCTAACCCTTGGACAGTGAGATTAAGCAGATAGGATGATACTACACAGAACTCTGAAGACACTACATGTGCGGACATGCACTAAATCACAGCCTTTTATAAAGTCATGCAGGCTGCCATTTCAGATCTATCATCAGCTCCGGTGAACAAGATGGACTGTGTGGTGAGTGGGTGCAGTGCCATGCTAACAGATGGGTATGAATGTAAACAGGCAAGAGACTGTACAGGGCCTTCAGGATGGCCCCACTCAGGTCACAGGTGAGACAAGAATGGGAAAACTTTCATGTTGTTTCTATGGTTTCCACTTCTTGGCATCAGCACATGTGATTTGCACGCCTCTCTGGGGCTGGGTTGCTACTAAAGAGTTATAAAACAGCTCTTGTGCGTGCAGAAAGTGGGATCTTTAAAATCCAACTACTGTCAGAGCTTCAGGAAAGAAAGTGGAATGAGTGGAGAGACAAAAGCGTGCACGGAATCTCGTCTCTTGTTTCATCAGTGCAAATCCCCTCTGGAGAGAGCAGAGGTCTGGATGCCTTCAGTCAGCCCAGTGCTGTCTGCGCTGAGCAGGTACGGAGGATGCTTCTTCCTCAGAGACTTTGTCTTGCAGGCAAAACCCGCTGATGAACAGGGCCTTCTGTGTGGTCACAGTGTGACCAAGTGATTTTCTTTTAGTGGGTAGAGATTATTCTAGTGGCTTTGGCTTCTCAAATTGAAAGCAACTTTCTTGAGCAGCAATCTGTTTATTTAATCATTTGCCACACATTATGCATAGCTGTCAGATGACGAAAATTCATCTTACTTTGTCAGCCAAAACTGATTTTTTGAAAATAATTATTTTTTAATCTTGCTTCATCTTCGAGGAATTAAGTCCTTCTTGATATAAGTTCTTTTTCTCTCTCAAGGTTCTTCAGATGAAATATGCTGCAGCTTTACAGGCAAGTTTGTGCTTGTCTATAATTTATATTATTTTTGTTTCAAGGCACCAGGTCAAACTCTGTCCTCACTTACTCTCGTGCAACCGCAGAGACTTCACTGTGGCTGCAATCGAGGATGGAATCTTACCCATTGTGTTTGTTTTTGATCAGAATATGCATGACTTAATGTTGCCTTCTCCTTTATTTTAATCTCCCAAGGCAGTCTGAAGAATCAGATGTTGAATCTCAAGAGATTTCTCCCCAGTGAAATATTCTAAATATGTCAGGAAAAATGTTTTGTCAATTCCAGCTTGTTGATTCACCCCAGCCAGCTGGCTGGGCAGGCTCAACCACTACATGCTGCCATACAAACTGGGAGGTCGGAGCTGGGTGCATGCAGGCAGGATGGTGGGGCCATGTGCTACGGAAGATTGGATGGATTCCAGGTATTGTAGTAGATGATGTGTTTGGTCTTCTGAGGAAAGGGGAGGTTGCATGCCAGGACTTCATTTAACTGACTGAAGTAGAGAGAAGTTGAATCAAGGCTTATCCCCATGTTTTCATCATCCTTGACTAGATTCTGCCCTGCCATTTCTACCAAAGGCATCAGAGTTGTGGTGCACCTCTGAAGATGGAGGAGCTGGAGGCTCTGCCTTGTCAGCCTCCAGATCTACTAATACTCCCTGACGGGTTCCACATAGACAAAAAGCACACTCCATCAAAATGAGCACTTCAGAAATTGCCTTTCATGAAGATCTGACATATTTTTTAGCATTGAAAATAAAAAGGATGATTAATCTTTTACATGGCTAATCATTAAAATTAAGGATAAATTGGCCTTTTCCTTTCCTTTCCAAAACTGATCCAGATAATCTGCAAATAATCTAGAAAGTTGTCATTTATCTCTAATGCACCAAGAAATTTCCCCCCAAATGTTCTGGATTTTCATTTTGTAGATTATGCATATCACAATAACAAATGAAAGACGGTAATGGTGGTCACTATTGTGGCGAAGTTAAGAACATCCCCTTGGTTGGGGATGGATTGGATAGGCACACATTTTGAGAAAATACGTTTTATGTTTACATGTGGCTATGTGGAAGAGGAGCATCATGCTACTGGTGCCATGGGAGGGCACTCAGGTGTTTAACAAATCAAAAGGAAAGTGTGTGCTAAACTAACAAAAACAATCGTCTTCTGGAGATGCAAGTTCTTCCTGTTGAAACCATGAATTTGTGAGCAGAAGCCCTCTGTGTTGATGAGATTTTTAATACTAGAGGTTGTTGTACGAAAGTAAGGTATGACTGTTTCACTGAGGCTTATATTTTCATAGCACTTCAAGTGCTTAGATCTGCATATTGCCCTTGCCTTGGATCATAGCCCTAAAGACCAAAACAATATTATAGGAGCCTTAGTGCAAAATGAGCAGGCGAAACAAGCAAAGTAAAGGAGCAGACACAGGAAGCAATACACAAAGAGACAAACGATACAAAGCAGAACCAGACTTAGACATCAAAGGTCAACCCACAAAATATTGTGAGGGATGAACATGTAAAAAAGAAAATTATTCCAAGGAAAGTAGTCACAAAATGGTTTCTGAGAAAGCTGCAGGGCTCCCTCATATGGGCTCCTCATGCAATATGTACCCCTTGCTCTCCTGCATTTGGCTTTGGCACACACACACGACACATAATAAGAAAGCAGTTATGAACCTTTCTTATTGTTGGGCTATATCTATCTATAGAAATTTTAATTCAACTCTAATTTTAATGAAGGCTTGTTGTAGAAATGGAGAGGGTTCATTACAACTGACAATAGATGTAGCAAAAAACAAGAGCACAATTTTGTTTTGACCTTACTTTGCTGACTGTTTCCTCCCTTAACAAGAGATACACCAAAATGTCTTACAGAATTAGAATCTACAAGACTAACACATGGTCAGAATAACAGAAAAAGAGAGAGAGGGATATACTGAACCGTGGATGTAGTAAGAAGCGAAACGTGTTTCTTATTGCTAACCTATCCCATTTGCCACAATGTTCTATACCCAGGAAAATAAATTTCATTCAATCAAATATTTTGATGTTGCCTCCTAAAATGCAGTCCCTGCCTTGTAGATCATTAATGAAAAGAAGATTTAACAGCACCTGTTCTAGGTGATTGGAATAAATGTAATATTTTGCACATGCTTCTAAAAATTATAATGCAGTATTAGTCCAATTAATTTCAGTGGCTCAAAACCCACCTAATTTCTCACTGGATAACTGCTGCAGATTTTCAACTGTCCTCAAGTGGCCCCTGCTATCTTATGCTGAGGGCCATCACTGTCAGTGCGAACACTGTCAAAGATCCAGGAAGAAGAAATGCTTCAATTTCCCATAGTGAAACAACAGTCAGCAAACCGGGTGCTTAAGTTAGGCATATTGATAAGTGTGATGTGATATTCAGAAGTAAGCACCCACCAGAAGGATCCTTATTTCTGCAAGCAAAGAAGTTAAATGACTCATCCTTGGTATAAACGAGAGGCCTCTTCTAGCGCTTTCCTTTTACACCTGTACAACGATTTTTATGACTCTAGATATTTCCAGTTTCTCCTAATCTAACCTAAGCTTGCTATCTCTTAAGTCTGTATTTTTAGTACGAGACCTGTACGAGGTGCATCCAAAGCTTACCTCCCAAAGTATTCGTCAAAGCTAGACATGGACTGTCAGAAGGACTCTGAAAGGCGAGCCCCCTCTGGGTGCCCAGGTCTTGGATCACATCCCAAAGGCCGACTCTGCCCCTGGTCACTTCTTGCTGGTTGGCCTCTGTTCAGGAAAGCTTCAGTCCTCATGACTGAAGCAAAACATCCTTGAGGAACTTATGAATAAGTCCATTTGCTTCCTGCCTCAAACACTTCTAAAACATTAACCTGAAGGGTAAACGTTTCTGCCTTTCATTTCCTTGGGGATGACAGGAGAGAGAGACTGAGACTGATTGCAAAAGCTGTAGTGCTTGTCTGAAGTTTTTAGCCTGACTCTGGTCAGGCCCCAGGTGACCAGCTAATGAAAATAATTCAAACTTTACCAAAACAAGAGCCATTTATAATGTGGAAATTCTAGACAGACAGGTCCGCAAAACCCTGGGAACAAACACGGAGGTAAATTTTTGCAAGAAAAAACACCCCTACCTCACTACTCACAAGGTCAATTCTAAATAGCGTTGTAGGGCACAGCCCCCACATGTGGCAGAAAATTAGTTAGTATTAGCTCTTTTTTTTAAATACATCCGTACCTGTGTCCTTGTTCCCCTGGTGTCGTGAGGTATGAGGAAACACTTGGCTTCAGGAATATTAGAAAAGCTTTTGAAACCCATGCCTTTTAAATAGATGGACTTTGGGATCATTCTTAAGAGCACTTTCTATAAGTACAAATTAAGGGGGCAGAAATGAACCATGGAAAATGGGTATAAAAAAAGCCCTGATTTCAAATAAACACAACACAGCCATGAAACAAGACACAGAAAGATGCGAGGAACATGTGTGAAGGACCAAACCAACTGGGGCTCTCCAGTAACAAAACTGGAAGCTTTCAGATGTCAAAAACCTCCCAGAAACAGGAAAAGAAGGATGGCTTGCATGCCATAGGCTGTGCAAGCTTGGAGCAAGCCGGCACCAATGAAGCACAGCTGGAGGTAACGAGTGACAGGGAGCCACAGCGTCCCAGGAAAGCATGTGTTGGGTTTCCTGGGCTTGACGGTGGTCAGCAGCCTGCTCCTGCACTCCAAACAGCTCAGTCCAGCCCTGCTGTGCTCCAAGGGCTGTGCATCCCGTGCCCTGTCCACCTGTGCCAAGAGCAGCTCCTCAGCGGCAGAGCCAGGCCATGGGACAGGCTTGGGTTTGGCAGGGACTTCCCAGCCAAAAAGCCTGAAGTTATAAGGAAAGTGCACATTAACTCTTTCAGGCTCAGGATCACCCCCAGGACATGCCTGAAGACCACGCAATGGGGAACAATTTGGAATCGGTTCCCAAGCTGTTCTGTGAGGCCGTCCCAGATACTGCATAAAATGATGTGAGGCCTCTTCTCTCCAGTTAAGTCTACTTAAAAGCCTTATCTAAGCTTTTATAATTTAGGGCTTTCAACTACATTAGAATGAAATGCTTTTATTGAGAGTTTTGTAAATAAAAAGTCTCTAGAAATACACAATATGGACCTAATAATTCTTTCCTCATATTGACTTCATACATATAAAAAACTGCATAAAACATTTCTCTGTGTGTATACATACTTTTCCTCTTGCCATTTATTCTTTATTTTTTAATAGTGATCTTCTGAGAGTTTGCCAAGAAGTCTGCAGACACCCAAATTGCATTTTTGCTTCCTGTGGAAAAACAATAATTGCAAAATTGGCTTTTTAGCAATTACTGCCTTCTGAGGCATTTTAGATGTGTCCCAATAAAAAAGGTTGTAAAACTTATTAAATGAGTTACATCGAATCATATCCTGATCCCACATACTAAACTAAATAATTTTGTCTCAGCTTTTAGTCCCAATGAAAAATAATATTTCCCATGCTTGCTGCTTTATCAGGTTAGAGTTGAGCAGAAGTCCTCTCTTACTATGTATCTGTTATCTAGCTGAACAACATGTGCACAGGACACTGTATTAAGGTTATGGAGAGGAGCATTTTAAAGGTATTTATTATGTCCAAAATAATTGAAAGATAATAATATCATATAGACTCTCAAAATGTCTCCGTATAAAAGAAAATCCTCAGGATATGGATGCTTCCTTCAAGTTCTCACTGCAAGATGAAAATTATTTCTGAAAGTGATGGAGAATTCTCAGTGTGGTTAAAATTCCTAAATGCTGACTGCTACATCACTTTGTGTGGTGATGTATAAAAGTAGCATGGTGCATTACAACCTACACCTGAAAACAGTTTTCAAAACATTTATGAAATCACTGATGGAAGTCAGACCTGTGCTTTTGTTTCCAGGTGTCCAACATTATTTTGATGGGACTCATTTCAGTATATTATTGAAACTGTCATGAATAAGTAAAATGAGACTAAAATAGAAATAAAACCTTTGAGAGTGTCTAATAGTGTAATTTTCCTACTTTCTAGCTTCCCTGAGCACAGCTGTCAAGAAGACACCACAAGTGTAGGAATTCAGGAAAATCACTCAAAGGCTTTTGCTGTTTGTGCTAGAGGGAAGAAATGTGTTAAACTAAAAAAAAATTGTTAAACTGGCAAAAAGACTTTGGAGGAATTTTTGTCAGTCTGTCGCTTTTTCGGTACAAAGGGTCTCATTTCTCAGTTGTAAAATAACACACTATAGTTTTTTTGTTTACTTAGTACCAATCATCTTGGGCCATAGCATTCTTGTGATGAAAATTCATATGAAATACAAAAAATGAAAAAATTATCCATGAAGATTTATAGTTGAATATGTACTACTAGGCCCCAAATTGGAAAATAATGGGAGAATCAGCATCATAAATTGCAGCGCTCATAGCAGAGCCTACTAACAGATCTTCAGGTTTCAAGTGTAAATTCCCATGACCCCAACTTTGTACACCCAACTTTGTGCAACTGCCATCATTGCCAGGAGTTTCCTGCAGACAAGAGTGCTGGTGTTGCCATGATAATGGGTGGGTTACATCCTTCTCTTTCTCTCCAGGACGCCGGAGGTTAGAGATGCTGATGTCCACCAGCTCCAGACGTGTCTGGGAGGCTGGCGAGAGCTGTTGCCTCTCCAAAGGAAGGCCTTGCCCTGGGGTGACCATGTCCTGTCCCGCACAGCTACAACTGCCACCCATGGCTAAGTGGGTGACCACATAGCTTCCCTGAAAAAATGTGTAGATAATCTTCATGGTCTGAGTGGGGCAAAGTGAAGGGAAACGCTCTTTAACTGCTAGTCTACAAGCACTTCAGTGTTATCCAAAACACATCTCCAGGGAAGATTGGGAGAGGTGAGTAGCTTCAGCACTTCCTCCCCCATCCCTGATAGTCACTCCAGATGCCTCCAGGGTATCCCGTTACAAGCTTATCAGGTCCTTTTGATGCCTAGATTGCCAGCTTTGCAATGATGGGCTGAAGTTATCTGAAAACATTATGCTGTGTTCATCTTATTTTCTGAACAACTGTGCTACAGAAGTAAATCAATAGAGGCTAAAGTGAGTCTTCCAGTAACTCAGCAGTCTGATAACTAGCTCAACAATTGTACAAAGAATTCATGCTCCCTGAAAGAGTGTCTCCATGCCCTTGAGACCCAATAGTCTGGTAACCCAACTACGAGAACATAAAATAGCAAGTAAAGGAAAAACTTGTGTCTATTTATCTACCTTATTTATATCTTTTTCCTAATAAATCTTTTGATGAAGAAGAAACATTTGCAGGGAAATTTTAATGGACAAGCTAAAGGATAACAATTATTTTTTAAATGACTTGTGAATAATTCCCAGAAAACTAGCCTTTTCACAGAAAAGTTGTTGAAAGAAGAAAGGGGCTGGAGTATTCAATTCATCATGACTGAGTCAGTTGCAGTCTGAAGTGAAAATCAAGGTACAGAAAGGTATATTCAAATAACATTTAATGTTTGGCTTCATTTCAGATAAACAAGCATACTGCAGTTGAGTCAAGTTGAAAGTTTTCCGTGTTCACATGCACTCTACGTTTTCAAGAATGAGTGCCTTGGCATTTTGTATAGGTCAAGCTAACTGGTATCGTAGGTTAAGTTCTGGCATTCAATCTAAATGCCCTCATGTTTGTGCTTTACAGCCTGGTTTTGAACATTACTTGAAAAATTGTCTACATGTGAACAAAGAGTGATCAATGTGCAGGCCCCCTCCAAGAGCTTTCCTTTCTCTCTTCTCTGTTTTCCTGCATCAGAGAAATGCCATTTCAAAGCAGCAAGAAAACCATTAGGCACTCTCCGCACTTGGGAGGGATGTTGATATTTTAAGAAGTTTAGGCTGAAATATTGCATGTCATGAAACATTTTGATTATAAAAATTATTTACTGATACAGAAGCTAGTGTGGCATATGCAGAGTGACTGAGAAATAGTCCTCACTGTTCCTTGTAAAATCTAACTAAGGTTTTTTCTTTAACTGTTATAGCAAAGGCTCATCATTCTTATCAACAGTGTGTGACCCAGAGTTTGCATTAACCAGCTCCTAGGAAAGCAACTGCTCTCAGCCACGTGGGTTGTGTGTCTCAGCATTCCGTGCTCAGTGTGCTAGGGTAGTCTCCAGCGTTGTTTGTGTTTGCCACAGCATGATCACTTAGCAGATCTCCAACAGCGATATTGTTCAGACCCAGGCGTTCCAATGTCATCGGCTGGGCATTTATATACAGTGACTTGATTTTGAAATTTATCACAGGCTTTAATTGAATAAGGCTAAGAGAAACTCTTCAAGAGAAAGTTAAGAAGTGGAAAGCATAAACTGAAGCAAGTCAGATCTTGTGATCATCACTAGATATATTGGGTGTGCTCAAAACCTTTCTTCTGTCTTAACAGATTTCAAAGAATTTCAAGATAACCACTATTCTTACAAGGAGCAATTCTGCTACTTGCCGATAGTGTGTGTCTCCCCACACCCAGCACCTTACTTGAGCAAACAAAAGACTCCCCTAGCTGAGCCACGCTACAAGATCTGGCGTTAACAGTTTTAATCCCTTACTTGCTTTTCAGCTGGGANAGGAGCAATTCTGCTACCTGCCGATAGTGTGTGTCTCCCCACTCCCAGCACCTTACTTGAGCAAACAAAAGACTCCCCTAGCTGAGCCACGCTACAAGATCTGGCGTTAACAGTTTTAATCCCTTACTTGCTTTTCAGCTGGGATGGGGAATCTGCCCTAATCAGTGCCGTCAGCAGATGTATCTCACATACCACAGAGCATGGGGCTGAATCCTGTTTGTGCCACTTGGATAAAACACATTAGAGCTCTGAGGGGGACAAGGGGCATACGGGTACACATACTCTGTTGGTACCTCTTTCTCTCCCACTTCATCTCTCTGGAGGGGTGGGTGACTACTTTTTATTGTTCCCTGGCGGTTAGCAGGGATAAAAAGAATCTCTGGCCAAACCAAAAGTGAAAACTTTTCATGTGTCCCGTAAAACAAAGGAATTCAATTTCTAAACAAGCCGATGATATTTGAATTAGATTTCAGGCTCGCTTAGGGAAAAGGAAAGGGAATTTAGAAACAAGAGGTTAGAAGACCTAAGCACTGCTCGTTATGAGAAAAGCGTGTTCCCCTAATAATCTAAGCCCTCGGGTTAGACCACTCCTCTGTGATACTGGAAAAACATGTTCCTCCCACCACTTGCCTGGAACAAGGGATGTAAACCTCTGGCATAAGCATCGTCACTACCAGGCTGTAGCGCTCCTGTCACTTTGTAGCTATGGCCAAAGAATAGTTTTTCTCCCTTTGGAAGCTGTTTAAATATATGAAAGCTAAAGCCACTCTATTTCTAAATGACCGTTACCACAGACAGACTATGTTTTGAGTTCATCCATTTTCTAAATTCGCCTTCATCTTCCAGGCCATCCTTAGGCAGACAAGCCATTAAAACCATATTTAAGAACGTTCTTCTTTTTCCCTTTTTAATCAGCTGGTATAGAAACCTATTACTCCCTCATATTTCTAAAATATCTGAAAAATTAGAACATTGTACTTCAATCACAACTGCATCGCACATGCCTTGGCAATATTTTGCATCATCTACTTCAACCTCTGCCTTTTTGACCTTTGCATCTCATCACGCTTGCCTCTAGTGTATGCATAATGGTGCTAAATCAAATTTACTCTCATACAAATCAAGCCCTTGTCACTTCTCTTTTTCAAACACCTCTAGCAGATTCTGGTAAATTCCTACGTCACGTCAGCTTCTTTTCAAAAACTTCTTCACATTTTCTGATTCTCAGGCCAATGCAATACCCAACTCATCCATACCTAAACATCCCTTTTGTTTTCTTTTCTGGCTTTACTGTTTTTCCTATAAAATCCTTGTCTTTTTGCTTTTCCTTTCAGGTCAAATGACTACATTTTCTTCATTCCAGCCCTTCCTTCCACAGAGATTCTCACAGTAAGCCCTTCACTAGTGTTCAGCCAAAGATTTCACTCTCTGATAGACTATATTATCTATGTTTTATTGACAAACACCAAATACATTGTAAGCACCAGTAAAGAGAGAGACAAGTCAGTCCAAGCTACACCTTGGACATTTATGATGACAAAGACAGAAATAAAATTTTCACCTCAACCACAGGAACTGCATCAGAGATGAAAAGAGAGAGGGACCGTGTATACGTCTTTCTGGGTCGAAGTTTGATCCTTCTCCATTTCAGTCAATGAAAGCTTCACCATTAGCCTCAGTGTGCCTGTAATGGGGCTACAGCAAACACAAATTGAGCTCTCAGATCCTGAAGTCCAGCAATGCAAAATACAAAGCAGGATTCAGGTACATAAGTTCAAATAAAGAGCTCAAGTATGCAAGGAGCTTTCTCTAGCAAATTGCAAAACACCTAATTCCTAAAGCAGAAATCATCGTTCCTGAGTTGAACAAGTTAAAACAATACTGTATCTGTAGCAGTACGGATTCCTCTGGAAATTCACAAATAATAGTTTGAATGCATTTGTTTGGATAAAATTATGTGCTATCGATTCCTAAAAAAATCCCACTAATTATAGATTATGAACAGGCTTTCTTAGCTTCTAAATCCGTTAGTTTTTACTTAATTTAGATCAGCTTAGCTGTCTTCCTTGCAGCCTCACCTGTTCGTTCAGGACTCATTGAAATGAATGAGTTTCTGCTATTTGCAACAGAGCAGAGAGAGCTAATGTACGTAATTGTGGATCCTACTTCAGTATGTGTCAGTGCCAAATCAGTTCCCAAGGTAGTTTGAGCTATGAAGGAGTCTTGAACCATGCCTGCAACTGCCTTCTGGAGAAGGCTGCTAGAGTAAGGCTGGCTGCAGCCACTGTAAATGTTGTCCTGCACAACCAAGGTTTGGAGAGGTGAAGGCAGCTCAGAGATTGTCCCTTGGCAAATCCCCAGTGTCTGTAAAGGATAGCATGGCTGTTTACACGCACAAGAGAGCATAAAGGAACTGTAATAATGCACAGGAAAGACAGGAGGTCATAAAAACACAGGAGGAGACATGACAGGGCGTGGAGAAGAAGTACATTGTTTTATCACAGGAGGTGCAAGATGAACTAATGTGGTGGAACAGTTGAGATGAGATAGGACTGACACTAGGACTCAGATTTTCAGAAGAGCATCTATATACTCTCACTTCTAATACCTAGTTGCAGATACGATGGCGCTGCACAATGCCGTTGCACATACAGTCCTGGGGAAGACTGGTTCAGGTCAAACGTGCAACTGAGAACATTTTGAAATGGGTATGAATATTTCTATATAGGTTTTATACTTTATTGATGATGGTTTCTTGAATATTTTTCTAAGAGTTCTTGTGATGTTGAGAGTGGATCTTTGAGTGTTTTCATATCTGCTTTGAGTGCATTTGATGGAAAAACTCAGGTATATAGAGACCTCATTTAAACATAACCCATTCCTTGGAGAGAGGAAGATGTGGCCTGCAATGAGGTTAATGAACCGTCTGGCAGAGAAATCTGTAAGACCAAGATTTAACCCGTTTATTTTAGTGAAGATTATGCCCCTGAAGGCTGACTATGGAGAAATCCCCACATCTCTCATTAAAATGTTCCCACCTACTGCTTTTCAAGAGAAAGAATGCCAGAAAGGCCTTTTAGGCCAAGAAATTCAGTCATGTTATTTCTACCATCCCAACTAAAAATGTCTCCTTGCAATATTGCAGCTAGAAATATTGCCACATTATTTGTTGTTGAGCTTCTTCCAGTAGAAATACCACAAAAATGCTTTTTCTTTGGGGTATTTAGACTATGAAATTCTTACAAATTGTATATATCAACATAGCTCAAATTGGTACCAAGTATTTTTCTTTTTTGTGTTTTGTGGCATGTCTTCCCTTTCCATTTTGAGAACACATCATCAGATTAGAGTTCCTGCTGGGAAGAAACTGTCACCAGAATTCTTACTTGGTAAAAGATGAAGAAAATATAAATTAGCAAAAAATGTATAAAACCTCACCTTTGCTTTAAAAGTAAGTCAAAATCCTCTTCCCTAGAGAACGAAATAGGCTGCTGTATTTAAGCAGGATAGACAGTCAAACAAATATTTTTCTGGATGATTTTTTTTAATACATACTTATATAGATCTTGCAAATTCTGTTACCACAGTGGGCACTGCTAGGAAAATAGCTTCCACTTTTAAGGGTTTCATTTGGGATGTCTTCTAATTCAGAAATATTTGGTTATATGAATGAACAAATGTGTTCTTCATGTGTCCTTTTCAGTTTGCTACTTTGAAAGATTCAAAGACTGGCTTGAAATGTCAAAGCAGGGAATGAAAACCTCTAAAATTCTGCTTCTTTGGTGACACAGCTATTGGAGAGCAATTGAATCAAAAGGGAAGTGTTCTCTTTACATCCATCATCGCTTTCAAAATGTTCTCTGCAAAAACACTACCTTGAAGGCTTCAAAATTTGGAGGAGAGCTAGCTAAGGCAAGAAAGCTTATGAATAAACACACAGAGAGTCACTCTGTAAGAATCCAAGCCCACAGCAATTTTGGTGGGCAAGATGTGTTTCCAGGTTTTGTCAGGTCATGCGTATTGTTGGTGTGCACTCTTAGAGGCTCACTAGGAGGTAAGGCTTGCAAAAAGCTGGTTGGAGGAGCAGTATTGATAGTTAGTGATGGAGCTGGATGCTGGATTCTCTCCAGTTTGGGAAAGTTTGGGTTCACTCAGGAAACGTCTTCCTTACACTGCTTACCGTAGGGGACCAAACTGGGCCACCAGACCGAACTAGCTCCCTACCTTCCCAGCATTGTGTTCAAATCTAAATCCTGAATGAATATTATGGCTTGAAGCCTCCTCTAGGTAGCAAAGGTAATAACTATCATTGCTTTGACTTCTAGGGGTGAAAGAATTGACCCATAAAGATGAAGAAAAAATTTCTATGGTTTATTAAATACATTTCCATTTTGTATCCAACACTGCAAAATCTAATCTTAGCACTAGCCCCACTTTCAGTTTCTTTTCAGTTCCCTTGAGTTGCTCACTCAAATAACGCAGTTCTCAGCATCTGGGGCAGCAGCCCAGGAAGGCAGAGGCTCACGAAGGAACTGTCAGACCTGATAACTGCACCACAGGTTTCCAGAGAAGGAAGCGTCAACAGACTTCAGAGGAACAGCAATGACTGCTACCAAACAGCCTCAGCGTTTGAACACAGCTCCCAAGCCAAGCACCAGAATGGGCTCTGGGTTGGCACCGTGAGATATGGACGTCACACAGAGCCTCTCTCTCCTCTGACTCACACTGCTTTTAGAGCGACGTGGCCCCGCTGAGCAGCCGGCACCTCATCGTGAACGTAGAGGACGTCGGAAATGAGCCCGCAGAGCAACCACAGAAGCAAGCAACGTGTAGGTAGGCCCCTTTGCTCCAGCCGAAAACGTTGTGGGTTTTTTTTTTTCTTTTTTCCAAAACTATTTGGCACTCCCCTGAGCTGTTGAGTAACTGGGTTAGAATTTTTTGTTTGTTTGCTTTAAACAAAATGGGATTGTTATTGTGCAATAGCATTGTTCTGGGATGCAGACAGCTTTTGCAGGCTGTCTGCAGCTTTGTATTTCTAAAGTATCTGTGTTTTTAAAACAAAGGTCAGTGATCATGCTATCAGGTCATTACTGTATCTGTGTCACTGTGGGATCAGAGCCTGCTGATAATTGGGCCACCAACTCCCCCACGCTCCCACAAGCAGCTTCGGCGCAGCCATCTGCAGGGCTGCAGGGTTACTGCAGGTGAGCCTGCCTCCTCCCACCCTGCCCCAGCCACCCTGCAGATCAAGGTCTTTCCCAGGTGTTCCCTGTCCGGACAGGCAGCGGAGCTTGATTTAGTGCCTCTAGTAATCAGCACCTTGAGATGAATTAAAAGCAGGACTGTAAATCTTGACATGCTCTTTCATCCGTGACTTTTTGGTTCTGAACATCAAAATAGATTGACATTCCTCTACCACATGGCAGGGTTGGGTCTTGTCTTACTGAGAAATTGAAGACTGCAGCCGCAGCACTCACGCTGTAACGATATAGCGTGTGGGAAGCGGCTGAGTGACGTGTTGAATAGAGTACTGGCTTTGTTCCTCTGGGATCCAGGCTTTCAGGCGAATCTCAAGTCCTGAATTAAATGAATAGTCTCTGCTCCGCTCTGCTCCTGGGGGAGCAGCAGTCTGCATTAGAAAACCGCGGTGCATAATTTAGCAGACTTAGTAGCTGAAAGCCAGGAACCAGACTCTCAGAGAAAGTTTAATGTCTTCCTCCTGGATAGAGGATGCCTTCTGCTCCTCTGTCAGAAGCCGCCTGACGGGCATCTCGCCTATGGTGAAGCCAAGGCCTTCTGCCAGAGCTAGCCTCAACCACAAATGTGGAGACAAGCCTCTGACTGGTGCTGTCTTGTAGCAGTAATGTAATTCTCCAGCCTGAATCTGCTAACGCTCCTTCCAGACAGCACTAATATGAGTCACAAATGAAATGAGGAACCCTCTGGTCCAAAGCAGCCTTTATGCTGTCCCCTTAAATGCTCTTGGACATGCAAGTCCTGGAGTGGCTTGTACTCTTGAGTTCAGTTCAAAGAATCCCAAACACATGCCCTGCAGTGCCCTGTGAATTTCAAACAGAACTTGCTCTTATGAAGGGAAATTATCCTGCAACAGATATCAGAATCTGGTGATTGATATGTCTACTTATTTTAATAGGACAGAATTCCGTAAAAAAGACTTTGGAGCCACACATCTGCTCAGGACCCTGACATCAATATGAGCTTTATGATGAGACTACAAACGATCGAGGGACCTAGATGAAAAGATAGAGGAGTCTCAAGACTGGATGCCGGAGCCAAGCTCCTGGGAAGAGCAATGATCTTCAGCAGAGTGTGTTGGGTGGAGGCTACCTCAGCCCAGAGTACCAATCATTCCAGATAGAAGCACAATGGAAATTATGGAACAGAATTATAAGCACAAGGAGAAATGATAAGACAAAAGGTTTCACTAACAGGTGAGATGAATACTGTAAAGGCTGTTTGGATCATATAAGCTGCATCACATGCTCACTCACTGACACTGATACATCATGGATGTATTGTAATACATGGAACATGGAAGAATCTTCATTGTTTTAAGAACTCCTAAGGAATGGTCCACAGTCTGATCTTGCTGTTTAACTATGAAGTGTTGCACCAATGTCAATAGAATTATTCAGTCTTTATGAAATTCTGAATCTAGCCCAACGCTGTATGAATGCTGACATTTCAGCACATTATTCTTAACAGAAAGCCAGATCACACAACACATGGTGTCTGCTGATCAGTGAGAAGCCAGGGTGTACCATTTGCTCTTCTGGGAAAAGGCTGTAAGAAACAAGAGGCACACAATTCAAGGACAGTAGGAATGCAGATGTTCATGTGCATGCTACAAGGCAGTGCTATGCTGAGATCTGGAAACAGGGTGGACAAAGAGCAGCAAGACTATACTGCCTAAGGGTGGCAATTGTGTTCTGACATAGGAACACATCTTCCAGGCCCAAGTCAGTATCTCTGCGCTGCCCTACATAGATATGCCAGTTTGCCTGGAGGCTTGCACAAATTGAACAGGAATCCTTACACAGCGCTGGGCTGCCTCGTGCAGACATACCCGAGGAGGCTCTGTTTCTGTGAGGGGAACATAAATGAAAGGGGTGCTTTCATTGAAACAGCTGTGAGTATGTCTGGGTGACTTGATAAGAGCAGCATGGAGTCAAATGTGTGCAAGAGTTGTATGAAAATCTGTGGTGTACCAGAAGGTAAGAGTCTCCTCTTCCCTTGCAATCAAAGAGACATTAGTCTATATTTCACATGGCATCTCTGGCACCAACATATCCACTCTCTCCTTCTCTCCTTCAGCTTCTCCTTTTCCATTTCTCAATCTGCCTTGAAGAGTCACTACAGTCCTCCAGGTCTCACCACTCAGCAGCACCCGCACCTCAGTCACCTGAAATGACTGTGCTCAAAACCGTAATTCATTATTATTCCTCACTGTATACATTAGAGAGAACTGTCCCAATTAATAACGCTTCAGATTAAAACTTATCTGGGCTTTCAGCCACTTAAGAGTTGTCAAGCGTTGTACTTACAGTCAAAGTAAGTCATAAGTAAGGCCAAGCTGGAGTGTGAACAATTGCTTTTTTTTTCCTCCAGAACACTCATTCGTTATTAATCTCTCAGCTAAAACTGTGATGACTGGAGTGTTACTTCAGGGGGACTGATAAGAGTGCTATGTCTTGGGGTAGGGAGGTCAGTATCTTAGAGCTATTTGTTTTAGATAAGCAATTAGGCCAACGTTATCAAGCTTGTATGGAAAAAAAAAGGCGTTTAAGTCAGATCCTTACTTAGGCACTTCAGTGGATCAGCAGGAACATGAAGGCTAATTTAGTTGTAGGCTCCTATGCGTACGTGACCAGGTTTGGAAATGTTTGACTTCATTTTCCATGAGAGAAATCAAACTGAAAAGTATCTAATACTAAATATAAAGGAAAGAAGAAAAACTGTTTTGGAAACAGGGTGATATAGCAAATGTACGTAGTTATCAGCTGCTCCTGAGGAAGGCGCACACCTGCAGCATCCTGGAAATCATATCAGCGGTGCTTGAACAAAAGGCCAGAGAGTTCTGTGTTTAAGATAATAATTACAGGGAAAAGTGGATGGGCAGCATGCTGTGGTCCTAATTGCATCTAAATACAAAGCTGAATGTTTTAAAGCCAGTCTTTAAATCAAAGCATATTCCCCTTTCATTACTGGACCTTCAAGGCAGAGTGAATTCATAGCAAATTCTAAGGCTTTAAAGTCCTTTCCCATACATTAAATCATCAAAGACTTTTCTGCATGTATTTTGGACTGGCTTATGACCAATCAGGGGAGACTTGACGATTTTCACACTATCTACTCAGTGTTCCCACAGCAGAAACTGCCAGAACACCCAGCCCTCACAAAAAAAAATCATTCCTTAAATAACTACCTCTCTCCCCCAAAGGAAAACACGTCTGAAGTTTGCCTTGCATTTCCACAGATCTGCTAGCATGGGAAAAGAGGTGGGAATTCCACAGCTGACAACCTGCTCATGGAGATGCTTCACCATGAAGGTGCCTCGCTCTGATGGCCCCGTGGCAGACATTGCAGCTGCTGTGGCAACAGCATCTTTCCTCAAGCAGGGGGACTCAAGCCGCTGTCTATCAGATGTGAAAGAACGAAGCCAGCATCCTTCAGATTCCTGCAGGCAGACACGGAGGAGGAGGAAGCCCTCATATCTTATACTGAAAAGTGGGGTTCTCCTTTTTCTGCGTATGATGCATTCATTACATAGGTGCTACTCTGCCGAGCTGTCCTTGACATGCCTCTCCTCTGGCACTACATGCCATTCACAAAACCAGGTGGATGGTCTTTAACCGAATGGAAAAATCCGCGAGGCAGAAAAAGAACAAACCCTGCAAAGAAAACATAAAGAAGCTGCCTACAAGGCAAATACAAAAGTTTAGCAAGTGGTACAGGTTTCGTATCAGTTGCGCTTCTATATAAATTTCAAATGTAGACCTTATTTAACGCTCACAGTAGTAGGAAACTGGGTTGTGCCTGGCTTATTGTATAAAATTCTGTAGCCGCAAGCTGTTTTCCACCTGCCTCAACATAAGAGAAGGACAATTATTTCTATCAGCAGTAGCTGGGATAGGAAAAGATAAATCCATCTGGTTTCTGAAGCAAAACCAGGGTAACTAATGGCAGACACTCCAGCTTAGGGAGAAAATGTTTTTTTACCCCCTTCCATATCCTTAGTATTGGTGGTCCGATCGCCACTACACTCTGATTCAGTTGCAATGAGTAAAGGGACGACAGAAAACTGGCATGTATTACGTACAGAAAATACTGCAGTCCATGACTCTAGGACTCGGATCGCAGCAAGATGACATTGCAAGCACAGTGTTAAACACCTGCTGCAAATTGTCCTGCCCTCCTAATTACTGAACTAAAATGGGGCACTAAGGAATCCAAAGGTTTTGACTGCAAGGGACTGATAGCAGGTGGGATTTTTTTGTTTACCTCTGCATCTAGCCAAAGCCATCCTTTAGCACTGGAGAGAAAACAATCTATCTTACAAAAATGTTCCAGGATGTTTGGGGTTTTGTTGGAGTCAAAATGAATGGGGAACTTTGTGATAGCTGAAAAATGAGGTAAAGGATACTCTTTGGATTTAACAAGTTCCCCCCAAAACTAAGGCACAGGTAGAGGATCTCAGATGTTATTCCTTTGCATTAGGCAGATAAGCCTTACACAGCTCTGCCCCATCCTCCTGAATCTCCTAGCCACCAGCCCGCAGAGACAGTTTCTCTTTATTCCTCATGTTAAAAGATTTTTGCCCAGACTGTGCCACTCAGCCGTAGGCTGAGTTCTGCAGTTCAAGCTTCTGACAAAGATAATTCACAGAGAGCTAACAGCAGAGATATCCAAGGTGTCTCAGAAGGAGGCACGATAGGATAGATTCATTAATGGATTTTTTCCTTATCTTTTTAGCAGCTCTGCGCTTAGGATACAATAGGGCCTTATTGCACTCAGTGGCAAAACTTGCACTACTTTTAGTCACTTGAACCCAGTCTTTGTGTTCACAGCTGAAGAAAAGAGACCGTACCCAGCTGCTCAGCAAGGGGATAGCATGCGTGGAAGAGAAGGAAAAGCAAAAGGGAAAGCACCATGTGCCTGTTGGCCGTCCCCTCCTCCCACCTCGCCTCTCATGCATCCCCCAAGGTCAGGCACAATCTGTCCCTTTGTATCCAGGAAAGAAATAGGACGCAAAGTGTTAGGAATTTCCTAAAACTGTCTCGAATCATGTGCTGTTTAAATAACTGTCATTTCACTGCCTGGTTCATTGACACTTGGGTCTTAAATGGTGCTTGTGGAGGAGTAATATTTTCAGCTCTGAAGGGGTAAAGAAAACAGTCTTACAAAACTGAAGCCTTTGAACAGCCATACGCTGAGGAGGAATATGGTGATATGCTTATTTCATGTAAAGCCTGCATTCTCTTTGCATGAAATCAACAAGACATTAAAATAAGTATTTCAGCAAAGTGTAGCATGTAGAAGAAGTCTATTTTCGTAGAAAGAAAAAAAAAGTTAGAGCAGATGGTTGAAAGAAAAATTAGTTTAAAGACATCAGAAACAGCTGAATAAACTTTCTGTAGTCCAAGAGAAAAAGAGACTCAATCTTCTAGTTTATTCTTATTTTCCTATTTACATTCTTTAAATACACTGGAAATGGCATTCAACTTTTCTAGTACCTCGGCCTTTTTAAATTATTAAAGTTTTTGGGTATGGATCATAATGTTTAAGGTCATGGAGAAGAACACAGTTAAAACAGCGCTAGATCTGGTGTTACTCTTTATGTTAATTTTTAAGTTGTAAACTAACAAACAGGCACACAAGACTTCAGACCTCATGAACACACCATAACAGAATTGGGATTAAAAATCAGGCTCATACATTAAAAAAAAAAAACCTCACTCATGACTTTCCTTTGACAGGTTCTGCTGTATGTCGTAGCATGCAAATGTATGGCTGTGTGCAAGCTCATTCCCAGCTTCACTCAATGTGTTCAGTGCCAGTGGAAGAAACTTTGCTCAGGGTGATGAACTGCCTGATGGGTCAGACACTGGTCAGAATTTCTTTTAGTTTTCAGTAATGAAGAAGGAGGGTGCTGAAAACAACCTTTTACATGTTAAATGGCAATTTCTACTTAGAGGTTTGCCGGAGACTTTAGACAAGTAGCCTTTTTCAATGATACTAGGTCTATCTGTATCAGTCTTGATCTGGATTAAGAACTAAAGAGGAGTGTTGGAAGAAGTCATAGTCTAAAATGTTGTTAGAAATCAGGCAGACCTGACATTAGATATTGTTATTAATTTTTTTCTGTGGGGACACTTTTTAAAATCTCAATTTGCATGTGAATCCATAATAATTATACCTATCTGTATTTCTTTTCTGAGACATACAGTTAATTATCTGATTTGGGGACAGGAAGGTGAAGAACATACATTTTTTATAGATAATGTATATATTAAATTCGATTGAATGTGAGGCAGTGGTTTGGTAATTCTAAAGTAATTTTACGATTGGAGAGGTCTGAGTCCCAGAGATATTGAGACTGCTTGCAGCAACAGCAATGCAACAGAATTCTCATTATTATAACAAAATTATTATTATTTTCAAACAAAACTAACCTTATGATAAAATATATGTAAAATGTATCAAGAACCAAGTCTTGGTTGTCTCGTGTCAAATAGCAGCATAATAGTCAACAGAAACAGCGGTCTGGAAGAGCTAAGATTGTTGGCATATGCACGTAGTTTGACTCTTGCTGCCACTCAGGGACACCAACAAGTTACAAACAAAACAACATTCTTTTTATCCTTAGATTTAAAGTGAGAAAATGTAAGGTAATATTTTCATTTCTCATACAAGTTCACAGGTTTTCATGGTAGCAGAGCAATACAGCTCCAGGATAAAAACTGTAATAAGGTGGAATTTAATGACTGAGGCCAGAAACTTCTTCTTCTTACCTTTTCATGAGAATTTGTCTTTTCTGCCTAAATGAAGATTTCTAGAAAAAAATCTTATTTTTTTAATTAATATATACACTATTTTATAGATAACTAAAAATCAAAGCAAAGCCAAAGAAAAATCAATAACCTACAGTAACCTCTGAGCAAAGAGTAAAATGTGGTTTAATTTTTCTTTGGTCTTTCACCAGGATGTCAAATTATCTCCAACTGAAATTTGACAAAAACAATTTCTTCAGCATTTCCTATGAAAGCTAGTTATGTCTTGTGTCATATCTAATTTTGATCTTCCATGAAAAATTGTGAACATTTGAGCAGCTTTATTTTTAGCCTATAACGTAAGAATATTTTATCTACTTCCCTTCATATCCCTGAGAAAGCACACTTGACTGCATTTTTAGTCTACTAATTTTTAGACCAGTATGAGACTTTTTTTCTGTTCAATAACAGAATGGAGACAAAGCTGTGTTTATAACCTGTGTTTAATAAGAGAGATAAGTAATTTCATAATAAACTTGGTTTATGATTAATCTAATCTTATTCCAGTGGCTGACTAAGATTCATGGTCATATCCTTCCAGGGCAGCTTCCAGGACAGGACCCTCCGTGAAGATAAATTTAGTTTACTGGTAGAGAAGCACAAGGAGAGTTGAAAGACCAGAGAGGAAACTAACTGGTAGCAGAACATGATCTGAAGGGTTCCATTTGCAGAAGACTTTGAAAATATGATTCTTATTAGAAAGATCTGAACTTTCGTGGATGAAGTTAACTCATTTATTGGTGTACACACATGAAAAAGCATAATCCAGCTCCTCCTGAACTTTTTTTGTACAATTTGAATGAGCCTCAAATGAAGTCATTGGACCTGTACTTCCCCATGCTGTGCTTCAGTTTACCATTATGTCATGCATGTTGTTTGAGCTCTCTGAACTAGGCCTATATCTTACATGAAACATTCAAACCACTTGAGTATTGCTACTATAAAGGAGCAATAAAACATTGAGTATGCCACGTCTATGTCTTTATCATATTGAATTTTAAAGGCATAGTTTATTGCCTTCTTCTTAATGACTTTCTAAAGAAATTCCCAACTTTCAAGTACACAGAACAGTCAAATAAGGCATTAGATGATATTCAGTTTTCCTTTTATTTGTCACAGGTAATTTTTCATCGTGGTTCTTGATGGTTTTGACAGTTTCTGAGCAAACTGCTTTGTGAAAACTCTCTTTCTCTTTTATTGCACACGTGTGATATCAAAAAAAGTGCTTTCTGCATCTGCTGTTTAAATAAAACTTCTTCTACCAGCAGCATAAAACTGGATCTTAAGCCATTAGCCACAACTAGGAGGCAGCTTAGGTGAACACGCATTCACTGTCCAGTTAAGTTAATACCTGCTTTGAAGTCACAGAGAGATCATCCACAATTTCAGTTAATATTGTAGTAAACTTCTAACATCTGGTTTAACAAAACTTTAAATGTGTCTCTCTTTGAACTCCAGATTTAGTTGTGCTTCCCTGCTGACTGGCTACATTCCATATTGTGTGAAGAGTCTACCTCTAAACTCAATGACGTACAGAAACCTCTGGAAGAGCTTATGGCAAATCAAGGCACTGCAGCTCAGATCTCTGTCTTGTCCTCATTCCTGAGATCTGGGACCACCATCCAACAAACAGTTTTGGAGCTCGGTACTGACTTCTTGCAGACACTCACAGCTAACACACATCCTCTCCCAGAAGCCAAGCCCATCCTTCCCTGTTTAACCCATAGACGTGGTGTATATAATATACTCACCTTCAGGCTTTACACAGTTTGTAAACACAATATAGCTTTTCAAAAGCAAACTAAAAGAGAGATTAAAAGCCAGCAAGCAAACACACTGAATACAAATCCTTTTCTCCACCATTCAGTGGGGGCCCATCTGTGTAGGACATCAGTGTCAGGAAAGCAGCTGTCCCCCAGGGAGCTCCTACCCTGGAACTGCTCATCCTGAGCAAGGAACTGCTCTCTATTTTGTCATTAGTCTTGAATCAGCCCCTGGTTGTGGCCAGCGACAACTCTCAGGTGTATCTGTGACAGGTAATCTTCTTTCCAACGAACCCTTTCACTTGGGTGAAATACCTTCTTTTTGAAGCAAATTTATTATGAGGGCAAAGCATGCAAATAAGCAAATCTTGTTAGATTTGTTATTCTGCGACACCATTGTGGGAATTTTACCACAGACACAGATGACGAAAGTGATAAAGAGTAGTTCCTGCTTCACATTCACGTATGCAGCAAGCTCATAATTTCCAACAGGATTCATGAACTGTTATAAATGGATTCTTCATGTCAACACAAGCAATTGCAAATATATTGCTGAACTGGGGTTCATGGGAGATTGGTGAGTAGCAGGGACTGATTCTTCCATAAATTTTAATGCTGACCATGAAACTAAATTTTGTTTCTGAAAGGAAAAGTCATCTGTACTTTGATACTGTGCTGTGAGACCCTGCTACAAAAATGAAGTGGTCAAAGGCAGGAACAGAATTGCCAACACTTGTGATTTTATTAGGAGAGAGATCGCTTTTTCTTAAAATACTAGTTCCTGAAGTCAAATGATTAAAGGGAACTGCTGCTTTTCATTCTTTCAGGAGAAATAGTTGCTACTTTTTGTGGTTGTGAAGAAAAGTTGAAAATGTAAATCCAATAGATGGGGCCACCAGATGACAAAAAGACACTAGCTTTAGTGGTATTGTAAGGAATGTGATGGTTTATGAAGTCCTGAAGTTGGAAACACTGAAATAATGTTATTCAAGCAAAGAAGGCAGTGAATAATGATGTGAAAGTAAAATCTAAAGAGTCAGCGTGCTTTCCCTATCATACTAAAGAGAGGAAATAGCATGTATAGTGAAAATCCCCAGCTTCAAAGCTCACCCACATTTTTATCCTAGAGTAGTTGTTTAAAAAAAATATCTTTATTCTTGCAGAATGGAGCACGTACTGTGTCAGATGAGAACTGCTAATACACTAATGGAAAGATAAAGCAATGCTTTAGGTCTACATGTTGGAACTTTACTTTTCCTGTTTCTCCAGATAAAAACGAGAGAGATATGTTAAAAAATATGAAGCCAAGCTATTGCAGAATTTGCAGAAACTGCTTCCTGTGAAGAATTAAGGTTTAATTAGCTAAAAAGGAAGTATACAGAGGGATGATAACTGAGAGTTGGTCACCCTGTCTCTCTGATGAGATTATCCTCTGTACCTCTGAACTTTATTATCCAAACAACAAGTCCATGGCGTGATTTGGTGCCTCCAATAATCTTGTACTAATTTTTACTCATGCTGTCTGTCAGGAGGCCGAGTTATTTGCAGAACAGCTCTAGATATGAAGAACAATTGACTGCGTTAACTGTGTGTGCAGGAACATTATTATCGACATCAAAAAGTAGTCACTGGGTCTTGATCCAAAATTCACTGAAATCAACAAATAACTTCCAGTATTTTGAATTAAGATCTTTGATCACTTTTGCTTAGTATATTTGTGTACGTTTTTTAAAAACGCTCGTTTACCTGGTCATCCCAGGAAGTGCAGTACTAGGTCCCCTAAAATGGATGGGAGTGTGAAAACAGGATTGAATCTAACTGACCGCGGAAGCACCACGTGCAAACGGCAGCAACGTACTCCTTCAAATACATGCATCCCTGGGATACAGGCAGAGCCAAGGACAGGCAACAGGTCACTAGTCTGAGTCCATTTCTAGAATCTTCGTTTGCTTCCTCCTGGCCAGAAAGTACATGACGTTCTGTCTGCGACCTGACCTTGCTCTCTGTCTAAGGAAGATGTCACCTTTCAGCTGATACAACTTTCTGCAGGGGTTCAGACCCTGACTTGTAACTACCCACGTGCCAACAGATCGGCTCTGCTGCCAGTTACAAGTTATGACACTGGTTGTGTCCTGCCTACTGCTTGGTGAAACCCTGGTTCCTATGCAAAATGGAGCGGTAGATGCCACTGTTAAGGCCTCAGGGTGCTCCACAACCATGCAGTGCTCACTACTGCAAACAGAAAGTGTTCCTGCGTGGAGCAAAGCTGCAGTCTCAGGCCCGTGTAAAAAGCTGGCTCTATAGAAAAGTTTAAAAAGCCAAACCTCTTCACTGCCTCAGTCTTGATATAGGCAGGTACTTGTTTGTGCTCCCAATACAGAGACACCGCATTTTTCAGGGAAGCTACTTAGTGTGAATATGTGTCAACATTAGTTCAGGTATTCTGAGGGGTTCAGAGCCATGGGGAAGGAAAGCATATAAAAACCTCCACAAACTGATGTGGACAAAAGGAAAGAACAAAATGAGTCGATAAAGAGATTAAAGGATGATACGGGATGGGGTGTAAGAGTCATTGAGAGATGTGGATCAAAAGCAGCTGTAGGGATCTTACTCTCATTTGTACTTTAGCAACAGTCTAAGAACATCGCTGACTGAGTGACCCCACTGTGCTAAAAGTATTGCACAAACTCATTGTAATTTTTACAGGCATGCTCTGCCCTGAACCGTTTCTAATCTCAGTTGGTGAGCAAGGGCACAAAGTCACAGAGAAAGGAAGCAGCTTTGTCAAAGTGGGTTAGTAGCAGAAATAAAGATAGGATCCAGATCTCCTGCAGCCAACTGGATGCATCCCATGGAGAAAAGTGTAATCTGCCTCCCAAGACCATGGGGAAGCTTACAAGCAGAAAAATCTGTTCCAATAAAAAAGCAAGGAAAAGGAGAAAGTGTGGACTTGAGGGTCCTAATTGGCATAGGCAGGAACATGCCGGCCGTCTGTAACTTTCTCCCAGTGGAAAGCTCCAAGGGAATAAACAAGTACAGATGATTTAAACAAAAACCAAGAATCAGTAGCTGCAGCACTCGGAGCCTCTGCTAACGCTGCAGCCCATTCTCTCTTCAGAGAAAGAAAAATCATGGCAAAGACAGCACAGACCTCTCACAAGTGTAGTATGCAGTGAGGACAAAGAGAGAATAAGTATGTTATTCTAAGCTTCAGTGGTTTGGGGAAAATTCTGAACTAGAACATTTCTCTTTAGTTAAAAAAGCACAGATTCGTTTCTCGCTGTTTTACTTCAGCTTCTGTTCCAAGCTGTTTCTAATCCTCATCGTTTAGCTGTTTAGAGATTTGAGAGACTGAGAAATGGCTCCTGTCCATTGAAATTTCAACATGGCTGTGAAAAACCATGGTTTTAAAAAAGTGGCCTAACTATTATCAAGTCAAGGTGCAATACAAACAAGCAAATTACATACTTCCTTTGTGCTGCATGCTGCCATTAAGGCGAGCACGGCAATTTCCTTTGAACGCCACAAAAAGTTGTTAGCATAATGTAAGCATGGCATGTAATAAAAACTTTCAAAAAGAAAGCAGGATTGTCAGTGTACCTGAGGTTTTGTGTCGATGTCAAAGGTTTCAAAGCCAAGGAATGGAATTAAGAAGGAAAATCTAAGACAACGGGGAAACATTAAGCAGTGTAAACTTAGTACTATATTTTAATGCAATCATCTATTTCTTGTATAGGGAGAACATTACTTTTTTTCCTCCAGAAATCTGAAAGCATTCTGCTTAAAAGAGACAGACCACTTCTATGAATGAAGTATGATAGCATTCTTGTATCAGCCCTAAAGGAAAGTAGGCTGAATTACAGATGCTAAAGATTAGGCCCTACTACCTGCATCTCTGATCTGAGTCAAAGGAAATAATCATATTCACCATCTTTGGAAACTAAATTCTGAATAAAGACGCTCAAAAATGAATGTAAAAAACATAATTTTGAAATCATGTGGTTACTTCTTAAAATTTGGTCTTCCTGTGGCACGTGATGCAGTAGTGTCAGACAAGGTCACAACCCAGCCATGTAGGCTGCTTGCTTCCCATGCTAGCCACTCGGGTAGGACATTTTGCCTGCAGGCAAGCACTGCTTGTTTTTTCTTGGATTAATTCAATTTCTTATTCTTTTTGCACACAGATGTTCATCACATGCGCACTTCTCTAGCAGCTCACATATAGACACTTTCTTTACTTCATATTTAAATATGTTGGATTTTGGATATTTTATGGTACTTGCTGTCTCCCATAATGAGAAAAACATTGACAAAACTCTAAAATCATGAATGACATATGTTACACTGTCAAACCAATTAAGGCACGGACGTTGCATACGCTTTGGTTTCCAGGACTGGTTAGGATCATCTTCAAACTGATGTTGTGTTCCCAGTGCAGGTTAGCTCATTATCAGCAGAGCTCTGGTAGGTAACTTCTAATGATGAATTCTTTAGCCCCCAAGTTGCTCTGGAAGTTTATCTGTAGGAGATCTTTTTCAGACACATGTGAAGGGGAGCATTAGCCTGGTCATTAAATCACAGGACAGAATCTGACAACACAGATTCTAGTCTCAACTCTGCTACTGGATAGCTTTGCTGAATGCAAGCTAGTCTCAATTTTTCCAAATGTCTGCTCAGATTAGGAGATTAGCCTCTATTTCAAAACCAGCTGAGGGGAAACTCGCAAAGGGAGTTGGATCAGGCAAGAAAGCAAAAATGAGATGGTGGGTGTCCACAAACACCGAGCGTGCGCTCTGCTGTGCCTGGCACAGGAGGCACCGACTGCTGCCCGTGCACACACACACTATGTTGACGTAAGCCACCACAGCTGTGCAAAGAGCTCGCCTATCCCCAACGTACCACCCCTGTGTTTCTGTCTTCCCTGTGTTGATCTGAGCCTCAGTACAGCTCTGAGGTAGACAGCTTCAATACTCAATTAAAGTTCACAAGGCAGTGAAAAAGTGTGGTGAATTGCTTAAGGAGATGACCACTGCTAAAATGAAACTTTTTTCTTTTCTGGCAATCATAGTTTTAATGCAGATCGATCAGCTGACCCGGATCATCATACAACATCACAGATGCTTGCTCTGGTGCTGGGAAGTGATGGGACAGAGGTGTGAACAAGATGCTAGAGGTGGATGACGGTGGTAGCAGTGCTGATTTATGCTGATCTAAAGTATATGTGAAACTAACAAACAAACAGCTTTATTTTTTTTTCCTTTCTGCTTATGGAAATGTTCAGAAGAACAGCATTCTGTACAGTCTACCCCAAGGAAAGATGACTGGATGATGATGGTGATTATTACTATTGTCATTTTTAAAATGGCTTCATTTCCCTTCACTTTGCAACACAAACTTTCTCTCTAGGGATATAATGCTCAAGTGTTTAAGCACCAAATCCTGTTGATGAGACCTATGCTTGAAAATTCACATGCAAAAGCATTACCCTTTGTATTGCTGAACCCATTTATCTGTTATAAAACATGACTAACATTTATCTACATGGAATTTATCTCTACTCTTGCTGCCCAGTTGTCTGGAAAAAGTAAAGTGAAGGCTGCTGATAACACATCACATATTTTTTACTTTTGGACCTATGCCTCTGGGACAGGCTTTCTGGAGTTCACAGCTCAGGCTCACTCTGAGGCTGACCTGAACGTGTTCTGCTGGATCAGCCCCCGAAAATGCTGGCTGAGTATGAATGGAACAAACATTTTAATGGACGCAAGATCAGACTTTCTTTAATGAAGTTCAAGGATCAATTCATTCAGGGGGCATCCCTGCCTCTGTTTTTGATTATTCCCACAGGCCTCACAATGGCCTATAATTAACAGCAAAAAAATATGTGAAAGCAAAGAAGGACAGAGGTGTTGTGAGGGGTGGGTATCGCTTCCCTAGCAAGGTCTGGAACTGAGACTGAGTTTCCTATAGCTTCAGCCTCCGACACTGATTACTCTCACCATGCGTTTTGGAACGGGTAAGTTGCAGGGATGTTTGCTGGAAGGACACCACTCCATTGCTAGATGCCCTGTGGGGTGCACAGCTCTATGGGGAGCCAGACACAGTGCACAAGGGAAGAGAGGCTGGTGCTTGTGGCTTGCCAGGAGCTGCTGCCAGTGGCTCTCTGCAATGCACACCTTCCCTCTGAAAGGGTGCAGTAGTTACAGCGTCTTGAATACCTCCTTAGCTCCAGAGTTTCTGGGCCAAAAATCCCTATTCATTTCAGTGGCGTAAACATAGTGAAGCCACTTAAAACAAGCCTGCAGATCTTGCCCTCCCCTCCGTCCTCAGCAAGCTCCCAAAGGATGGGCCTGAAAATTCCCCACACAGAAGTGTTCTGTTACTGCCAACCTTCACACTGAGGGGCACAGTAAGCAAGGATCTGTCTCTGTGTCAGATCGTGAGTTATGCCAGAGAAGCTAGTCTCCCACCACCCAGTGCAGGTACTTGCTCCTGCAGCACAGTTTCTGCCAACACAGTTGCAACTCAACCCAACAGACGCATCAGAAAAAGTCCCCTCAGCATACTCTCCCTTTAATTGCCTTTAATTGCCTCTCTTAGTGGAGCATATCCCCACCGTGTCTCAGGAGGCAGTTGGGTCACCACAAGATCCCTCCCATTCTCCTGCTTCCCTCCTGCTGCAGCTATATCCAGTCCTTGTGGGCCCACCTACAGGGGAATTTGGGAAAGAACCTTATTTCTCTTCCCCTCAGGTATGCTTTTCTTCCTTTTTTAGTTGGAGTGAGGCTAATCCAGAACCTAGCAACTCAAGAGCTCAGTCATATAGTTAAACTCTTACAGAAGTATTCACACCATCTTTGCTGGGCTGTTCTAGGACTTAACACAGGTGACACTCAAGGGACAAAGCTGGAGGTCTCAAGTAACCTAAGGTGTGAATTAAACTTACAGGATGGGGTTTGTGAATATGGTAGAAGCTGTATTAACTTTTTAGATTTAAGTCCACGGTGGCTGGTCTCAACTAGTATGAAACAGCCTTAGCTGTACTGGGAAAACTTCTGAGGATCTCACCCCTCAACATTTCTTATGCAACAGGCAATATCTTTTATATCCAACAGTAAGGTTAAATATTACCTGTGGGTAAAGGATACTAAATCAGCATCCCTTAGTGCCTTCTGGACTGGAAGTGGTAGCAGAAAGTGCTCTGGACTCCTCACAAGCACCTTTCCTAAGAGAGCATGCTGAGTACTGAAGCACAGGGGAGATGGAGAATCTGTAGCAAAGCGATGCTCATGAGCATGTGGCTCACGTCTCACTGTGAGTGCATAGTGCGGCTATACATGAGCTGTCTATGAATCTCAAAGGACAGGAATGCTCACAGTACCAAAGCCACAGAACATAAGCCGTGTTTGAAGCTGCTGCTGCTTCCTCAGTGACATAAGTTGCCCAGTATCTCAAACTTCTTGGCATGCAAAATAGACATAAGATGCTCACAACAGGGCTGTTTTGCACATCTTCGGTGCTGGGAGCAGTGTGCCCTTGGCTAGAGACGAGGCTGCAGCAAAATCAGTTCATTACCAGACTGCACTGTACTCACAGGAGGCACGAGGATTGACAAGTGACAAGTGTCACATGATGATGTGCACCAAGTGCCAGGTCTGGGCCGCCATCCAAAGTGGCTTTTCTCAAGGAGACGTACAGCACATCCAGTATCACCTCGCTGTCTACGTGCACTCCCTTCTCCTCCTCACAATATTTCAGAGATCTTCAGGGCCGCAGCTGCGGAGAAGTCTTGCCTTTTTGGCAAGTGTGCAGGATGGCCAAGCATATCAAATGAGCTTTCTAAGCTTAATTGATAATGACAACAAGTCTAAGGCAATCACATATAAAATTCTGCCTTCTCTCAGATGTTGCTGGACGAGTGCTGGCACAGCCACCTTCCCTCACAAACATTTCAGATACTGTTTCTTACTTTTTGGCTAGAGCTTTCAGTGAGACTTGGAAAAAGACCAAGATTTATCATGGGCCTGGGTTACTTTTTTCTACTTTTTTTTTACCCTTATTCTCCTCAGACAAAACACTGCTTGATTCACTTAAAAAAATAATCCTCTAACCCCGTTCTCACTTTCAGTTCTCACTGAGGGTTTCGGGTGAGGTCAGGAATGCTCTGAAGCGGCACCTTTGCAGACAGCATGTTAATGATACAGAGGTCAGATTCATTTCACTTACACCTTGGTTAATGGACTTTTTACAGAGTACATACACATACACACACAGCTTTCTATGTCTTCATAAATAAAATGTCCTCCGAGCACAAGATTGTACCTTTATGGGACTTTTATGAAGTGGCATTGTTCAGTGAACTTCACATAAGTACATGTCAACATTATGTCTCGGTCGGTGTGCTACAGCTAGGAGCTGGAAATGAAGCCTTCCAAACGTCAGGAGTGTTCGGCAGTGGAGCTTTGAGGCAAGCCTTCTGCAGACAGTGGAAGAGTGTGTGGTGGGGGGTTGGGAGGGAGTTGGAATATGGTCTTGACCCAAACCCAAATACTTTTAAGTCTGAATGGGTGTTTGGATCCAAAGTTTTGGTTTAGCGCATTACTGAAATGTGAAATTTATCCATGGAAAAGAGATCTGACACTGAACTTCTCTCACATGTGTGGAGTGCCCTGAACTGTGGCTTTGTTCAGGTTCACGCCCAGGTGAAACATCTCTGCTTCACAGTGACCTGCACTTTGTGGTTCAAAGACATTTCCCCTCCAGCCTCTTCCTAGTGTGGTTTTGAACTGCTGCAATCTCTGTTTCTTCTCTCCCAGCCATACTGATCTACGTAAGAATATCATCAAACATGATGCTTGTGTCTCCTCTGAGTCCCAAGAGGAAATTTTTGTATGAAGGCTTATGCAGGCAGTGACGATACAGCTACCAAACACGAACACTTTGCAACAAGGAGATGCCCCCACTAGATGCAGCCCAGCTACCCCATCTGTCACTGGTGAGGAACCTGTGGCTCTGCAGGCGTCAGCCTGTGTTGTGCAATAACCAGGACCCTCAGGAGGTGTTGGGCTGTTAAAAGCCATGTCACTGTAGCTTCGCTCACGAAGCATACATGTCTCAGTAATGCAGAGGAAAAGATGGGAAACAAGAGATTTTGAAAGGTGGTCGGAGAGAAGACTCATGGTCACATTTCCAGCTATTTACCCTTCACAGAGTAATGGGCATACTTACCACACAAAGGGAAAAAACAGAAATGGGATTCAGGTTGTTCATTTGCAAAGAAATTGGAAACCTAATCTCAGCCCTCTCTCTCATGTGCTTTCCCAAATATGACCATTTTATCTGCAAGAGGGGTTTGTTGAAACCCCCCATGTATCATCCATGCCTGTGTCTCTTCTATTCAGAGATAAATAAGAAAAAAAATTGTCGATGACCCTCTCTTCTCCTCAGTTCCCTGGTTTCCCTGCCTGTACAAACAAGGGCTGAGATGCCATCCCAAAGCCATCAACTGTTCAGCTCAGCTGAAACTGCCCATAGCTTTCCACTGCAACATATCACTCATTGCCCAAGTCGCTAAAACTAGTTTGTATTTTTTTACTCCACTGAAACCTCTACAAAAGAGGCAAAGCCTTAACAAATCTGCAGCAGAAGAGCTATGGCTTTTTATGACCATGACCTTAAGTGACCATGTTAATCGACTCTTCTTCCTGGCTCCATGCCAAATCCCAGTTGCGTGATCCACACAATGAGTCCAAGTTGTTCAAAGCGGACAAGAGGGATTTCAGTTTGCTGCTGTGTAATTAAGGTTGGTAAAAGACAGCACTCTTTAGTAGTAAACCTAGAGCTGTTGGGGTTCAAACAGGAGTGAGGAGTTGTGGGAAGAGAAAAAAAAGAAGAGGAAAGCAGAAAAGACACACAGAAAGTGCCTCCATACGTGCAGAACTTTTCTTCCCCAGATCGAGAGCAACAAGAAAAGCAGGGACATCTGGTCAGCGTGACTCAGGTGCAACTCTACCTTTTCCTTTCTTTTCTGGCCAATGCATTTCAGTGTGTGAGCACAGATGTCATGGCTAGCTGCAGGCCAGGACCATGGTTCTTGTCTCAGCAGTGGAGGCTGGGAGGCACAGCCCGAAGGCGCTGTGAAAGCATGGGGGCAGCAAGGCAGCGTGCCTGACCCCATGGGAAGACATAAGCTTTTTCCACTGTTGAGCGACCTGTTAGAACAGTCTGCTCCTCTGGTCTTCTGGGCCTAAGACAGATGTCCTTTCCCTGCACAGTGGATTGTGTATCCATTGCCCAGCCCCGAGGCAGGGAGTAGGTGCCATCACTTCCTAAGAGGAGTGCAGAGGGATTGTGCTCTATCCATCAACAGCACATTTGACAAATCGTTGGTAAGAAGAAGCACAAGTTAGTCATACCTTTTAAATACAGTCACCTGGAGGACGCACACTGAACTTGAAGGGGTTACACTTAAGTATAAGGGCATTACACTTAACTGCCTACCCATGCTCCTTTTCCAGCAGCTTTCAACTGGTTACTAAGAATGATCTACCAGTATTTCCAGTCAGGAAAAGTCTGAGAAGGATTAGGTTTCAGAGTCAACTCTTTGGTCTGACCAGCCTGCTTGGAACTACTGGAAAACAGACCAGACAGTGGAAAATATAAATGTATTTGAAATTACTGTTATGCAAAAATGGAAAATTGGCAATTTTATTTTACAATTATTTGTAAATGAAGCTCATTTGTAATAAATTAAGCACATGCAACTTGCTCTAGATCCCACAGGTCCTAGAGAAAGAGCAAGAGACAATCATACTGGGCAGTAAAGTGGCAAGCTGAGGTCCCCAGGCCTGTGTAGTTTCCTCCTGCAGCTCATCTAAGGAAGCCATCCTTCCTTCCTTCCTTCCTTCCTTCCTTCCTTCCTTCCT
>VZSC01000659.1:827195-845090 GCA_013398225.1 Steatornis caripensis
CTTTCTTTCTTTCTTTCCTTTCTTCCTTTCTTTCTTTCCTTTACACCCCAGTTTTCCCCTCACATCTGCTCTCCTTTTCCTGTTTTCTCCCTCCTTATGTAACACCTGTGCTGGAAAAAATAATGTCCCAACCTTTCCACAGCTCCAAAAGGAATTATTTAATCAAAATATTGTAACAATTGCTAATGTAAACAGGAAGAGAAGTTTTTAATTAGACATAGGAGAAAAAGCAGATTAGCCCCAGAATCTCTTGTGTGGAGATCATCAGGCCATTACGGCAGCTATTTTCCTGATGTCTGCGTGGACCGAAGCCAGCTACTTTTTGCTCCTGCTGAAGAATCAGGTTAATCAAAATGATGACAGCCAAATGGACAGAGAGCAGGATTCATCCAGGCCTCTTTGTCTAAACTCCAGATGGAATTAGAAAGTTAAAGCACAGACAGCATGTCCAGGATGGCCGGGCCCTCATTTGACAAGCCCTGTCTAAAAATCGTTCCCATTAATTTGCGACTGTCAATCACCTCAGCGTTCTGCTCCGAAACAATGGCTGGCCCCAGATCACAGCTTCTCCCCATCTCCTCGCACCAGCACAGCAGAGAACTAGGGATATTTTTTTTTTTCTCTTGATTAGTAAAGACTTCTTGGTGCAGTACAACTGGCTTCGTGGAAGAAAATAAGCTGCTTGAAGGCCAAGGGACGGTTTACGCAGAACCACCTCCCACACACACCCTCTAAAACAATTTAATGGATTACATTTAGTGGCTGCGTTTGGTCTGTGTGAATAACAATTTTTTCAGCTTGACATCCAAATAAAACCAAAATGGGATCAGGAGGGTGGAAGTTGGTTTGAAGTGAAGTTAAAAGCAAGGGAAACGAAACCCAAGATTTGCCTCCCCACTGGAGAAGAGGGAGACAGCGGCATCTCTGTTTCACCCAATAGCTCATGGGTGGCTGCTCTCACCCAGGATGACCTTACCCGCAGAAGGGCTGAGTGTGGGTTTCAGTCACTGCTTCAGTGATTATGAGGAGAAGTGTCACAAGGAGAAACTGAGAGCATCTTTCCTCAGCTGTCTATAACCCACCGCTTTCTGCACTTTCTTGGAGAGGGGATAGTAGCTGAGTTCAAAGTCAACCAAGTAAAGGAGAGAGTGAAGCATGGTCTCATTCTAGTTTTGGAGAGTGCCATAAATCAAGATGTAGGGCAGGCAGCAGGTGACAGCAAGTTCTTCTGCAGTTTAATTTCATCTATGTTCCTGGGCAGAAAACAGTACAGAAAATTTGACCGGAGATCCTAAATGGCTTTAGGATGACTAAAAATACATATTTGACAAAACATTTACTATTATCAACAAAAATAATCCATTCTTCTATTGCTTGTATAAACTTCATGGCAATTAAATTCGTATTAATTTCCTATGCAGAGAATTACATTTCTGTTTTGCAGTCCACATTACCAGTATATTGAATCTAACGCAAGACCCAAGACCCAAGCATATTTTTTGAGATCAAACCACATTCATTTAAGATATGCAGAAACCTAAAGAAAATGATACTGGAGGAATTTTGAGAAGTCAGAAGATATTATTTTAAATGACACTTTTTTTTTTTATACTCAGAATAGTATTTTAAAAGAACAAAAAGTCAAACCAAACTTTTCAAATTTACTTCAAAGGAGGTTTTTTAAGCTTTTTTTCAAAAAGTTCTAAGAGTTTCTATTTCAATTCCATCTGAACTGAGGATCTTTCTCTAGTTGTTGAGTTCAGCAACCAAACTGAAAACTTCCCGGTTCGTAATATAAAACAAAATAACTTGTCACCTGAGATTTCTTTCCTGAGTTACATTACTCCTCTATCTCGGTGACCCAGTCTGAAGACATAAAGCCAGAGTCAGGAGCCGTTTCACTTCCCAGACTTAAGCTGAGTCATTGCCCTGGACATGCCTTGTGTTTTCTGTTTGCCTGTCCAAAGACGCATACACGCAATATCTAATATACATACGATACAGGCATGATCACTATTTTAAAGAATCATACAGTAAAGACTATCGTACACCACATGACACGTAAGTAACTTGTAGATCCATATTTTCCCCTATTATTTAGACTTTACTCGTGAAGTTTGTGGTCATAAGAAGGGGAAGAAACTGTTAGCTGCATGAGATTTAATACAAAACTACACTCTCACAACCAACCTTTTGCTAAGAGCACGGAACAAAAGAGGGGAAATAAAATAGATTAAAAAGAAGGATGGGGGGGTGAAAAATTATATTACTTCGCTCCTGGGGACTGGAGCTTTTGAAAATGAATGCAGTCATTAACCATCTGGCTTACTAAATAGTTAGCAAAATGTTTCTCTGAAAGGGTTGGCTTTACATTCATAACTGGAGTTTATTGGTCCATTGGCACTAGCATGCCTAAACACAAGGGAAAGTCAATACTGTATCATAGCATCGCCTAGCTAACACCTGGAATATATTCTCTGGAGTGAAAACAGCAGGGAACTGACCAGAAATAACCTCTCTTGTATTATTCCTTCAATTAGACCAAAACAAGTTTCCCTTTGAAAACTCAATAATAAACACTGCAGGTCATTCACTTGTTTGGAGCCCCTTTGGGAAAGTCGAGCAGATGGGTCCCCTTATCTAGCCCCCTTGCTGTCACAGAGACAACAGCCGCAAATCAGGACAGATATTGATTTTAATTGGAACCAACAGCATCTACATACCGTCTTAATATCCACATCTTCCTGGAAAAAAATACATCTTTTTAAAAGATTGGTTTGTTTTGTCCTGTCAGGTTGATTAGACAGAATGAGGTAATTCTTTGCGAGATGAACAATTATGCCGTTTTTCAGGTTCACTGCTTAAGTAGATACACGCAGCAAATCCCTAGGCAAACCCGAGGTCCATTTCAGAGCCTTTGTACGTACAAGCAGCACAGACTAAAACATTGTTCATCCAAACTGAGGCAGTTATATTCTCATTATCGAACAGATTTGAGGTGTCGTCAGGGTCCCTTCAGTGGTTTTCACTGGGGCGTAAGTATTCCTTAGCCATGGAGAGAGCTAACAACACAAAGTGAACATCTACTTAAAATCAAATTGTCTGGGACATTTTCACCACCCCCGGGGTAAAAGAAGTTCTCCTCAAAAATCTTGTAAATTCATCAAGTCTGCTATTCCCTGAAGAACCTCAGATGCATTGCTATTTGCCTTTAACAGACGCGAGAAAGCTCTTCCCCCTCTCCGACTCCCCCTCCCGCAAATCTCTTTCCCATACGGCATGTTAATTCCCGTGAGGGAGGTGAGATGAACAGGTGCCATGGTTCTTGACTTAATTGCTGCGAAAAGTAGAGCACTAATAACGAGCTGTTCAGTAGAGGCAGTTTCCATCCTGGCAAAGGAGCCCTGCCAATCTGGGGGCCGTCAGCCAGGCAGTGGCACTGTCAGCCGCCCGGCTGCTGAGACTGCAGGGGCGGGCAGATTGCGGTCTCGGCAGCAGGCCAGCCCAAGTAGACCTTGTAGGGCTGTCATTGTCATTGGCATTAACGTCATCCTTCCAAAGAGGTGAACAGCATCACCTTCCCTTTCCCTGGGAACCATAACAAATAGCTTTACGGCCAGGGGAGTCATCTCAGGGGACCTCTACAGACCCTGCAATAACACAAGAGGTAGCACGAAGAGAACCGGACCCCTGCCTGCACGTATCACTATGGAGGCCTTAATGGAGAACAAATTAGACTGGGGAACAATTAGGCATTGCAATAGGAGGCTGGGGTGCTCATGGAGGGATCAGGCAGGGGTTTCGTTAGCCACTTACCTATGAGGTGTAGTACTTTCACAGCAGGCTGGAGGCAACGTGAAGTCTATTTCTACCCTGCCTCTGCATACTCCATGCATTGATGGCCACATCTGGGCCTTTTTGGTTACACACCCCAGGGAAAGGCATTTGCAGGGAGCCCAGATACGAACACCTATATACTTCATATTCCCCAGCTCACAGAGTCGTACTGCAGAGGTAGGAGGGTGCGCGTTGCACCTCCCCAAAGGGGAGCGCTCCCTCCCATGTGCCAGGCAGCTCCAGGAGAAATTCTTGCTCCATAAGAAGCATCCTCACTTGGCAGCATAATAGCATCTCAAGGGAAATGGTATAACCCATGGCTTGAATAGTTTAAAACTAGATTGTAGCAAGTGTCAGCAGATGTAGAGGAGACAACAATCATGCAGGCGTGCAGGGAGGGGTGGGGGGAAGAGCTACTGTCCATCTCTGACATCAGTGCTTCCATGACTGATGAAATCCCCAGCAACAGCTGCCCTTTTGGCTAAGACTCAACAAATCTAAGGGTTATTAGACCTTTTTGCAGGGCCAAAGGAGAACGTGGCTATGCAGTGGATCTCTCACATCTTGAAAATTGTGTAGCACATTCGGATCACTTCTCCCCGTCACTACCTGATATGCCTTTTAATTTCCACTTGTGCCACTCATCCCCCTGTCAGACTGCCCCGTGAGCTTGGCAAGCTTTGTTTCTTCAAGTGCATGCTTATTCTGCGTGCAGGTTTTCCCAATCTCTCACTGCTTCTGTTAAAAGTTCCCCTGGAGATAAACTACAAGACTAACACTACTTACCATAATAATTTGTTAGAGCATTGCTTTGATCTTTTCTCACCTACCAAGTCAATCCTGTTCTACTCCATCGCCAAAAGTGTTAGAGGTGATTACTTAACTAATTAACACAAGAGATTGAGTTTTAAAGAATGCATGACAGTAATTCGGATAGAAGTTTTGATCTCCTGATAAACAAGGAGGTGGGCAAACATCACTTCCCAGGAGACTCATAGCAGGCCAGTTGTTGCCAGAATCTAACTTATAACACGAATGGCTTAGAATGGCACCGCTAAGGCAACAAGATGTACCGTTCCCCCAACAGTTTCTGTAGAAAACATCATTACTTTTTAAAAGCTAGTAATCTTGAAATAATAATATTTTATTCTTACATGTGCAGCATGATTCACATATAAGATATTTCTCTTTGATCAGGAAAACTCCAAACTTTGTCAGAGGTTTTATCTCCTCTCAGGCTCAATTTCAGTTTGATTTCTACCTCAGAATAAGACAGTTTTGAGTGTTTTCAGATTCCTTGGTGTGTCATCACTATTTCATTTCGTAAGATGCCTGGCAAGATACACAGATGAGCTCTCACTGTATTCCTTTGAATAAGTAAGAACGAGAAGAGGGGGAGAGAGATCGCATATCACAATTTACAACTAGGTCAACTTGAACAACTTCTTCTAAAACATGTTAACTAGGATTTAGGAAACAGATTCAGAGCCTGCTAGATTTATACACTGGCTTTAGAGATTTTGATATCAAACCACAATAGGTAAAAATGGAACAGGAAACTGGATGACTGTCTAGGAGCATCAGGAACTGCATAACTGGGATTGTTAAAACGGTAAGAGCTGCTGCACGACTGCTTCATGTTGTCACCTGCAATGTCTTCAATGTCAGAAGCTTTTGCTGGACGTTAGAAGCCCGTGAAAGCTACTGATCCAGAATAATTAAAGGACAGTGCTATTACTAAGAATTTTTTTTTGAGATTTTGGACACCTAGTATTTTGCAGTCATGGTTCCTACCTGGCTACAGAGAATTTTCCAGGGCAGGTATAGCTGGTATTTGATGGTTAGGAAAACAGTGTTAACCGCTACATTCAACTCACTGCATTATACTATGACACTTGAAGTGCAACATTAAAATATTGCTCCAAGAAATAAATAGTTCCTGAACAAGTACTGTATTGCAGACAGCCGGAGATGAGGGTGCCCACACAAGGGGCGCACTGTGCAGGTCTGCTTTCTTGTCAGCTTCAGCACATTTTTTAGACTGCTTAGTGTAAAGGAGTGGTCTGCGCTGCAGTGGTTGCTAGCAAGGTACACCTCTCAGAGTTTAAAACTTTCAGTAGGGATTTGGCATCGTTCACATGCCCGACTGAGACAGGCACGGGATCAATATTGAGTAGGAACTAGAGTTCACAAATGCTGCTGAGGGAAGGAAGGGGGCCTGTGGGTGAGGGATGTTAGAAAACTTCAGTCTCCAGGAAATGTTTGCAATCGTCTTCTGTTTTTATTTCTTGCTTTCTCTCTTTCTATCTCCACCTCCTTCTCTCCACTTTCCTCTCCCTTCCCAAAAGAAGTGCACATGTGTGTGTGTGCTTGGGCCAAACTGACAGGTTTGATTTTGATGACAGCTCTGGGCTATGAAATGAAGGAATTTGCATAGAAACATTAGATTTCACATACGCCTATTACAACCCTTGTCTTCTTTTTGCTAAAAAAGGAGAGGGAGTAAAAAGGGGGGGGGGGAAGAGAAAAGCCTAGCTTTTCGACAGAGGAAATATTTTGGTTTTGTCATCAGAGATACATAGTTAAGACCTGAAAATTTTTGCAAGCTTCTCTCCCCATCATTGGTATCAGCCTTAGCAAGAAGCTTCAGAAGCTTCTTGTATGACAAATTGCATAGGAGCAGAGCAATACATCATCAGATCTGACCAGTGCATTCATCCAAATGGCCAAGTCTACAGATCATTTCAAGGCTCACTAATGCTACAATATTCAGTGTGCAGAGTGTGATTTATTAATCCGAGGTTTCTTTAAATAAACAGACTTTGAAAACCGCCATGTGCAGACAGATCTCTTTGCATATGGACTCTGCTGTACGGTAACCTGTGTGGCTGAGAGAATTCTTACCCATTCGGCAAACCGGCTGATGTATTTTCTCCTGTTGGTCCTTCACCAGTGAAAAATAGCGATATAAAACTATTGCCTATTTAAGTCACACAAATTTACATTTCATCAATAGTGGCATAATGTTTCTTATATACGCTTTTGCAGATGAATGGCCAGGTAATTTCCTAATCCTTCAGTTACTGGTTTAAAATATAGTTTGGCATTACTGATATAAAAAAGCATATATCACTTATCAACGATATACTTGAATTTAGATAGAGCCCTGGGACAAGGAATAGACAGCCTGTGTGTGGGCAACTTCATTACCACTGCTCACATCAAATTTGAATTTGACCTCCTGATCTTTGCAGGGATATAACGCAATTTAATTCAGTCACTTCAGATTCCATTTGAGGTATCTTTCACCGAGAAAGGAATTTAGCTTCATGTGTGCTTGAGTTAAAGCTGCTGAGAGAAAGTCAGGCAAATGTTCCTCTCATTTATTCCAGTTCAGCTTTAACAGAACCCATTAGCATAAGCAAGAGAAGAATTTTGTTCATTGTCTCCTCATACAACTATGTGGAGCTCATTCTAAATGACTGGAATCAGAAGGAAACTGAGCAAAAGTACAGAAAATTGTCCCCTCGGGTCATTTTTAACGATCTATGAAAATAAAGGTTCTGTTAGCTCTTTCTCAGTTCTAACCTGATTGATTGCTGATGCTTTTGGAGGAAGAAAGGTGAACCTAATCTATTGCACACACTCTGAGGTGAACACTGAGATAATAACGATACACAAGAAACTGTGCTCCTTGTTAGAGAGGCCTTTTTCTCAGTAATGTTTTTCCTCATTGACTTCATTACAACTGCCAAAACATGGCTATCATTTGAGAAGTGAGTGAAAAAAGTCCTCCTCATCCTACAAACATATTTTTCCTTTGTCTGGCTACTTTGGGACATTAGGGATTTAGTTTGCAGGCAAGGCCAAATCCCAGTTTCCCTGTGAAGGAGAAAGCTGACATCAGTGTTTAATGAGTGCAATGACTGCAGATCTGATCTTCTTGTAAACCCTGAAGCATTACAGAGCAGCAGTCCCTGTAAAATCAGCTCAGCACTACCTTACCAGCTAAACGCTAACTCCAAAGCATATTGTAGGACACTGTGACCTGTATGATAAAGTCCACCGGAGCTTGTCTTTTTCTCTGTTCTTTGTAAGTACTGAACAGTATTCGAGACTTCCTGCATGATCAAGGAAGAGAAATAGATGGAGACTGAGACCCCACTCTGAATTTAGGAATTGGTTAGGATGTAAGTCACACTTCTAGCTTTGATCTACGATTGGTGGGAAAAAGGGAGATACAGTGGGTAACTCAGGGTGTCCATGCCATCCTCTGTCCTCTGGCGGCATTTACTTCAGCTCACCGTATGCGCAATTAAAAGACATTTACTAGCCTGGCAAGTTAGGCATCTCAGTTAACATGCCGGTGTGTAGGTAGGCTACCTGACTACACAGAGGTTCCAGATCTCAGGCCTGTTCTTCCCTTTGCGGTATGGTATGAATCATTAAAAGACACTCAGAGGCTTCCTGCTCTATCAGTTGTATTCCCTCGGTCATCTTTGGAGAGCCTAAAGATGCTTTTTCAAGCATTCTGTCCTCTTTCTTGCCTTTACAAATGTAGACTGTATTCTGTCTCTGGTGGTTAGTGCTTAGTCTGAGTGGAATGCAAAAATCTTCCCGCATGTACTCTGGCATGTACTTGAGTGTGCAGAAGGACCAGTCTTTCATACTTCAGTCCCTGAAGCCTGAGATTTAATTAATCATCCAATTCTTAGTTCAGATGAGTAAAAATGTTATGAGTGTTCATTTAGTCATGTTACTTTTTGGCACATTTCCTTTTTCTACCATTCTTCTATCCTTTGGAATGAAATAGAAATGCAGAAAATAATTCCTTGCATTTTATTACAGAGAATTATTTACTTGATCAGAGACTTGAAAATTGCTTCCTGCTAAGACACATTTTTATGCTTTTTAAAAATAAATAATGAGACTTTTCAATTTAATTATTTTATCCTGAAGGGGAAATACATATGGAAGTAGGATATTGTGTAGGTCTCTGTGTGTGTGTGGTTATGGGTAATTCATTAAAAACACATTCTTCATTCTGCCTGCCCCTGGAAATGTGAAAGGTTAGCCTTTTTAGAGTTGCCACCTGTGAGATGAGGGATCACTAGTTCCCTCATTCTCCCAAGGACCCATGGTGTTCATTCTTGCTCTAATGAAGAAGTTGATTGATGGATGTCATCCTCCATGCTGTTGACATCCTTATCTCCCCCTGCTTTATGCAACAGGCATGACCTCCTTCAGCCAGATGGTTTCTGAGTGCTGCATCCACTGCTCACTTCCACCACCCTTTCAGCATGCTCACCTTCAGCACACATACCCATTGGCAGCAGTCTTTATGTCTGTCTGTCAGTGGCTCTGTAATGAGACCAATTTATTAGGTTACATAATCCTACCTCTTTAGGGAAGATGGGGGGAAATTGCACAGCACACTGCAAGAAATCTATCCTGGCTTCCAATTCTCAGGACTGTGGGAGGTAGTTTCTGTTTAGTCCAAAAAAAGAAAAAAAAAAGGTATGTTTGAAATTAGTTCACTTCAGTCTAGTCCTGCAATATTTTCGTACTGTTATGGTTTACTGTCTTACTGTATTCTGATGGGAGTCGGAATCAAAATGCCAGATGCAGACTCCTCTGGGCTTTGTAGAAAGTCAGACCCAACCCAACTTTGTCATTGTTTTCCTGATACTATTGTACTGCAAGTCTTTTTATCAGCCACTGTTGTTTCCTTTAAAAAGTGTACCATTTTGTTACACTGAAGAACTCTGTTTCTTCATTTCATATACCGTTACTGCGGATACTCAAGAAAAAAAGAAGAACCTAGGTAGACCTTCATTGTGATTCTTATTTTACAAATAGGATCGCAACGTGTAGTGACCACAGAATGCTGGCAGTTTGGATGAGATGCGTGAACAGAGAATAAGAGCAACAGGCTAGTCTCTCCGTATACTAGGCACTTCATACAATATGGTCACCTTGCATAGCCAGGTCCAGCTCCAAAAACTTGCAATGTAAGTAGACAAGATTAAAAAAGAAAAAGACAACAAGGAATATTCAGGTAAATATTTCAGGAAAAAATTTATTAACAACTAGTATGGCAGAAATGTCCACAAATTGCAATGAAGTTCCAGATCCTGTTGTACTAACTGCTTCAGTGAAAAGCAACAACAAAAAAACTAAATTCAGATTTAGCCTGTATAATTTCAGCAACTAAATTTGAAGCATTGTTTCCCTAGTAGACAGAGAAAAGAACACCTAGGGAGTGATTCAGGGATTAAATATGTTGAAATACCTTTTAGAGGTGCCTAATGCGAAGGTGGATCAACCTAGACCTAAATGACCACTGTCCTTCTATAAGAAAAATTTAAAAATGTTATATATGAAAATAATATTCAAAACACAATTTAGAAGCACAACTAAATTTTGAGTTAATTTGTTTTTGAAGGGAAAACAAAAGGTAATGGCCATAATTCTTTGAATATATTTAAAAACACATTAAAAAATATCCCTGAAGTTTGTGGCTCAGAAGAGAAGCCTTTCTAGCTATAGCTAGTTAAAAACTCTCAAAAAAAAAATCAGTGTGTTTTATGTAATAGATATTAAGTGCCCAACGCTCCACTCAAGAACTACATCTCCCTACTAAATAAAATGAGCTAGGGACCATTCTCTACCCAGCTGTTGTAGCAAAGTGCTTTGCATCCAAGCTTCTTATTGGTATTCTTATTGCTCATTCCTGCTGACTCCTGAACTGTGTCTGGGAACTGTTTGAAAGAATGTTTTTTGGCACAGGCCAAAACTGGCCTAAAAAGCAGGATAACAAATTAACAGTAGAAGTGATCACGTGCCAGTATTCTGGTACTGTTTAATCTGCTAGTACAGAGGTACCCACATTGGCTACAACTGATTTATCTACAGCTGGCTCAGGAGTCAAGCTTTTAACGAAGTCATCCAGCTACAATACTGGCCTATGAAAGCATAGCAAAAGGCCCTAAGATTCCCACAGACAACTGTAGAGCACCTTGTGTGGCGGCCAAGCAATCTTGCCTCTACCTAAGTCCGGGGTTTCTTTATATACGTAATCCATAACAAAACACTGTATAAATTCGTCGCATGTGCACTCCCTTATGGAGTCCTTTTTTGGGCCAAGCACTGAATACAAAGCAACAAGTCTGAATGCAACAAGAAATGCAAAGATTCTGCTCCTGGTGCTGCTGCTCAAATCCAGGCTGCCAGCTCCCCTAGTGGAAAGTGCTCTGCATTGAACTTGAGTCAAGATTCTGTCTATAGAAACGCCTGGATCGTGAGCTTACAGGGACACAAAAATAACCAGAGCACTCACTAACCCCAGAGGGCATTGATGCTGCATTACCATCCATTCCTTGTCAGACTTAGCATATTTGTTATACAGAACATCTTTGGGAAAGGAGTAGACATCATAGTGATTGGTGAACAAAAGCGGAAAAGAATAAACACAGTACAATGGATACCACTTATGCAGAGTAATTCATCTAACATACAGAAACAAGGGAAATATCCCCAATCAAAACTATCTGCTCCTTAAGCCTAAACATTCAATAACTTCCCAGCTTTGGAATGTATGTGCATCTCCTCCCTGGGTTTCCTGTGGTTTACATTATCATTTGCAAGGTATATTATGACAAGTTATTTACTTTGGGCCATTGCCCTGAGGCATTTGGGTGTCTTTCCTTTCGAAGAATGTCATAAATAAACATGAATAATCTGCATAAAGGGAGATGACTTTATCTTATAACAAGTCAGAAGAGCAGGCTGTGCTCCTCCACACACTATTCCCTACAGATGTATTTCCTTTTGTCTGATCATGAAGGCAGTAAGGTTTTGTGTGCCTGTTAAATAAATAAACAAACCTTTCCTGTTTTATTGTACAGCACTGAATTCACATTCAAACAGTGAGATGATCACTTAAGTCAAATAATTTCTACCAACAAAAGCTACTATTTTACTGTCAACATTATTTTTTCTATGCTATGCTAACAGATTAATAGTTGTGCAGCCAATAAATAAGCAATCAAGTTTAAAACCAGTAGCGCTTGTCAAACAACTGCTCCTTAACACCACTCTGACATGCCCCAGCATTACCTCATGAGGCTAGAGACAGGGGACAAGGAAGATTTTTAGATTAAACCACAGGGACTCACCGTAGCCTAGCTCCCAAAATAGCAGAGAGGAAGGCAAAAATAGTTAGACATGCTGATTGTATTGTTATAACTTAAATTGTATTCAGATGCGAACTCTGACGTGCCAAAAACTGTAAGAATTGAGCATGAAAGATCAGAAAAGTGACATCTGGTATCGGATGCCCCTCCAGACATGACTAATACCATTGGTATTGTGTAGGCTTTGCCCTTCCTAATTTAATAGTCAAATGTAAAGATTAGGCCCCCACAGCTCCTGCAGTATCACGAGAGACTGTTTTACTGTGTGTGTATATAGAATTCCCTACTACCCTTCTCCATGGATCTCCACAGATGGGCTGACTTTGAATAGGCATGTATATCTTTCATATTGCTATGGACAGTTCATCTCATTACTTCCAGCTGGTGGATTTACAATCGAACCATATGACTCCATCCATTATTAGTGGGAAACGAGGGAAATTTGACCAGTAAATATTGATTTTATGCAAGAGTAAGTTTTTATTGCACAGTGTGTGACATATATGTGCAGCTAGGCGCACACTTCATTTTCATTAAAGCTGGGGTTAAAGCTGTAGACTTCCAGTGCACTATTAACAGCAGAGTGCAAGTATTTTTAAGCCTTTGAATTTACTTTAATGAATAGCATAAAGCAGCCAGTATTAAGAACTTAAAGCTTTCTCCTTTCCTGAAGTTAGTCTCTGAAGTTAAGAATCCAAATCTCTTTTTTTTTTCCTAACCAGGATGACTCTTTCTCTGCAAGTTTAAATACTTGTTGCTGCCACTCCAGACTAACTAGTGGTATGTTTAACTTTTCATATAATAAAGGAGAATAATAATATGCAGCTTTCCTAGAGCTCTTTGCACATACAGGCTTCAAAATATTTTGTCCTAGGAAGTGTATTTACCCACCCTTCACAGATGGAGAAATCGTCCCATGCAAAACCAGCAGATCTATTCCAAGTCACAAAGCAAACTGACACAAAGCTAGCAGCAGAAGAGCACTCTTTCATGTATCCTGCTCTCCTTGTGACCCAGCTGTACCGATACACATGTAGATAACACAATCTTCGAAGCCATTAACTATGATTTTGTTACGTGTCAAGGCATGTGATGGCAGCCCTGAAGGGATGACAGGGCTGACATGCGTGACAACACCGAAGGATCACAGAAATGCTGGTCCACAAGAGAAGCAACATGGAAAATTCTACTATGAAACAACCAGCCAAGGACACCAATTCACAAGGGCTGGAAATGTGTAACATTTCACGTGAGGAAGCCTTTATCTATTTTAAAATTACTTTTATATTTTTTTATTTACTTTATACTTACTTTATTACTTTTATAACCAAAATATAGGTGCAACTAATCAGATAAGCTTGGGTACAAAATTAGACTTGAAATACCATGATAACTCTCTGCAAACATTTACTCCACAATAAGTGGCTGACAGCTTAAAAAAACCCAACAGAACACAAAGGCTCAAATTTTCCCACTTGATTGGTGTGGAGTAGTACACGAACTCTAATGTGTAAGGTACAGCACATGAGCCTTGCTCATGGTAATGTAACATTGACTTTTTCTTTCCTGTAACAGAATAGCGCAATTATTCTAATATCTACTGTAAGAACAGCTCACTTGGATATGAATTAGCTCTCTATATGACTGTGAACCACTCGATTTCACACCAAATCATTTAAAACTGATATCTGAAAGCCTCTTAGAAAACCATAAAAAGCATACACAGAGAACTCAAAATATTATCTATGCATCAAATAGAAACTCCATGTTGAATCAGGCAGGCTTAACCTGAATATTATCAATACTGCAGGACAGAAGAGAGAACAAACCTTACGGTTCAGAGGTTCACTTTGGTTTGGCTAGGAACCCAATATTTGAACGTTCATTTGGGTTTCATCCAGGCTGTCTGACCATCTTTGATCTTCAGGACTAGCCTGGAAGTCTTGCAAAAATAGGGTATTCTTGTGAAACTTCCAGTAATTTCTCTTTCTGGTCGGGCTTGAAATACTGTAAAAGTAGTCTTTTTTGTGGTATTTCACTGGGTCGTTAAACTCCAAGCACAGTGTCAGTGCTCAATAAATAATACATAAGTATAGTCTTTCAACACTTCTGTTTCCAATCCTGATCAGACATGGGAAGTGAAGAAGAGTGAAAAACCAAAAGAAACAGTCAACTTAAGACTCAAAATGTCTTTAACATTTGGGCTTGTGTGGTTTTGAAGCCAGAAAAGGAGGGCCTATGGTTGCTGTGCAAATAACACAGTCACCGCCATCACTGGATGAAAAAGATGGGTTTTGCCGGCTATGGTCACAAAAGAGAGGATGGTTGTGTGTCACATGGGAGACCCCTTCCAAAATCCCTGCTAGTAATGGGGCTGGAGTTTTGAACCAGTGCTCTGAATGACAAAACATCTCTCTCATCTTTTAGCATCCAAAAGTTTTCAAGTTTAAAAGTCAAGTGGAACTTTTGAGCCCTTTAGGTTCTTGATGTTTTCTCCTTTATTTTCAATACCTTCTATCATATTTTTAAAATCTTAGCACAGATCTCTGACTTCTTGTAAACAAAAAGGCAGCTGAGATGACACTTCTTCCTACCCTTACTACTGGTAAGGGTAGGGGCAGGGGGGAGATCTGTGTGACAGCTGGCCACCACAGCCAACCTAATTTCTAGAGAACAGAACGTCTTGAGGTCTCAGACAACAGACATCAGATTTAGAGAGAGGGGTGTGCAAACTGCCCGGGGAAATATTAGCAATTTGCATATAACCCTCATGAGAATTGCTGCAGCCATTATTAAAACTTAAAGGCATGTGCAGATTGCATGGAACAAGCTGGTATCTCTCTAATTTGGAAGTTAGGCACTTTTTATATTATAGATGCTTATCCTGGGATCTAAGCAACAAATGTGTCCATTTTTCTTTTGGAAAGGAAAATACTGATCCTCATACTGGCTTTTTCTCTCATAATACCTCAAATCAAAAAGAAAAACACAAAATTTTTGCACTTACCTTTCAAGTTACATTAATTTATTTTTCTGCCTGCTGAAAAGAAATCTACATCCAAGGAAAATGAAAAACATACGGTTTTAAATAGTTTAAGCCATGAATATGAGTCAGTGCTACTAAATTTTATGATACATTCCATCTAATTAATGTGACAGAATATACTGAAGCTATATATTTATACATATATTACAGAAGATAATAAACCGCTCCATAGTTATGGTTAACATACACAGAGATACACACACACACACACACTCATGCACGCACACTTGTACAAATGCAGGTAAATATTACACCTTTTCTGTAGGCTACTTACATATACTTGTATTGCACTGAAAGCAAAAATACGTCATGTTCTATTTTTTCTTGTACACAGAGGGTAAAACAAAGATAAATATTCACAAAAAGACCCATTTAATTTTTCCTTTTACAAGAGAAATTTTTTGACAAGCTAATTTCTACAGTAACAGGGTCTATGTTAGTTAAGTATTTTATATACTTGTATCCTGACGATCTAACTCGGGTTTTCTGATGCAGCATGCTCATGGTTGTAGCTGAATATTGACATGACTCAACACCCTGGAATAAGCTTTGGTGATTAAAACTTTGTAGCACAGTAGGCTGTCTACTCCCATGTGAGCACAACAAAATATTCATTAACTTTGAATTTTTCACATGCAAGAAAAGGCAAGCCTCACTTCCGAATGTTCTCAAGAAAGAGGCTTCACCTTTCGACATACTGATCGTTTCAAAAATGCGTGAGTGGTTTAGTAGTTTAAGTCCTATGGCATTTTTGAAACAAAGGATGTGACTAAATGAGCTCCAAGGAATCTATTTGATTGAATTTAATATCCCGACCTTGTCACTTCACCTGTCACCTTGCATTATCCATTCCACAAGAAAATATGCCGTTCTGTAGCCTGTTCATCACAGTGTAAGCAATCTCAGCCGAAGCCCACTGCCATGACGAGCTTCAGTTACCAGAATTTGCACTGCAGCAGGTACATCGTGCACGCTTGCGTTACGCTGCTGACTCTGCTGCTGGGGCACTGAATTCAGGCAGGAGGGCAGCATCCAGCAGCCAGGAGACAGTCACACCCTGAACCACTTCCAGCAGAGCCTTTGGAGCATATCTGATTGTGTCCTTAGGCTTCTCCATCACAACATTTTGTGATTATGGAATACCATCTACTTTGTGTCATCTTATTTCTATGCAAAAGAGTTCAAATATGGTTTATTATTCTTCACTGGGAAATCATTCTGCACTTCCGAGCGCCCATGTTACCCATCTCTGCACCCGACATACCCTTTGGGGTGGGGAAACTGGGCTTCACACGCTGTTTCGGAGGCGGATGCACCATGGTCTTCATCATACACTGGAAGAACAAATTTGCCTGCTTCATTCTTCGTGAATGCTCACTGAACTGATACTTTTCCGTCTCTCAAGATCTCGTTCCTGAATGGGAATAGTCAACTCAAAGGTTATCATTCTATAAATAAAGTTAGGGTTGTTATTTTTTCCATGCGTGTGACTTTATATTTACCTATATTGAATTTTTTGCTGCTATTTATTTTTCCATCACTCAGTATTGGGTGACCCCATTCAGTTTTTTGCAGACAGCCTTTCTACCTTAAACATCTGAGCATCATCACCAAACTTTGTCTCCTCACTGCTCACCTCTTTCCTGAATTATCTATGAAATCCATGCCTGGGCTCGTGCTGTTCAGGCCTGAGCACATATGTGTGACACTCCTTTAGTATGAAAAGTGACCTTTTATTCCTGTCTCTTATGTCCTAACTTTTAACCAATTTTTTATCTCTGTGAGGATCTTCCTTCTTATCCTATGGCAGCTGTGTTTCCTTAGAAGCCTTTGGCAAAAGACACTGTTACACTTGAAGCATGCCAATTAAATAATCCACTCTAGAAAAAGAAATGTATTTAAATATGTTAACAAAATTAAATGAAACTTCAGAAAAACCTTATTTTCAATTCTATCTTATTAGCCAATAACAAAATCATAGTTCCCTGCGCCAGATATTTAGAACACATTAACACATAACGACTAATGTACGTGAACACCCATTTATTTCATTGAGTCTAGACAAAACATTTTTTGGAAAAGCAATACTGGAATACGAGTCACAGCAAGCTCACTATTAACTTGAGATGTGTCCCGTAAGGTGGCGTGTGTTCTTCCTGAACACTTAATACTTTTGTCATATCCAGTGAATGACACCTTTCTGGTTCAGAGTTCTGTAATCGCCAGACTGACTAGCGCGTGGTGCAGGCTTGTCCTTTGCATCACCGGTTGATTACATAATAGGAAACACATGAAGTGATTTTAGTAGTTTATTATTTCTTCACTTGCCAACAAGGCTTTGGTGCAAGTAATAAAAAAAAGGAATATTTCTCTGTGTTCTTTATTACAAACAAAAAATTTAAAAAACACTTTTTAACATAAAATGAAAAAGTTGTTATTCCTTGGCCAAGCGGGCATATACCAACTTGTCTTCCCACTTCTGGTTTTAATAGAAAGAAAAGGGACATATTACTTTCATAATAACTTGATTACCTTATGCACCAGATCCTTTCTCCAATTTGTGTAGTAACTGCACTGTAAATGGTTGTAGGGCTTATTTAGCCAGATGCAGTTAAGTTATAGTGCCTTACATTAGTAGTCACGCCAAATCAAGCTGCTGATGAAAATCCATTACTGAGGAATGATAAAGGTAGGGAAAAACTCTGAAAATACATACATCTTTGAGTGTAAAATATGCTACTCTAAGGAGCATCTTACTTGGGTCTCTTAAATACTTCTGTGAGACCCCCTCTCCGCTGCCCCCCCCCCCCACACCCA